>JAXQQM020088844.1:0-331941 GCA_034641835.2 Pinus albicaulis
TTCTCTAAGGTAGCTAAGTCATATATGCTGGTAATATTTCTCACCCCAATCAACCTAAGTTGTCTTATTAGTAACCACTAACAAGAATAATATACGTGTGTAGTACAAGTGCTCATCTTACACGATGATGTTACTTTTCCCCTTGCACCACTACACTAGCTGTTTCCTTATTGTTTGTTATTCTCATTATTTTTCCTCACCCCTTATCCTTTAGAGTTTTATTTTGTCCTAACACCATTATGCCCCCTAATAATTTATTGTGGAGACTTCGCGGCCTTCGCCCCTAGTTTCCTCTACAATGTCTTCTCACCCATACTCATTGAGTAAGGGTCCCTCCACCCATTCCTCCACCTAGTCCACATATGGACTCTAGTTCCTATAATTATTCTAGCTCTACATCATATTCCACTTCCTCCCAACCCCACATCACTACCATGTCAGACACTAATGCAGGTGGTGGAAACCTAAGTGGTAAAACTGGTCTTTAGTTATGGTCATTAATAAACCTCTTCTTCCCTACATGGCTTGTTTGAGCCTGCCCAACTTAAAACACCCCATCAATGAACACCTTATGCATGACAAAAATTTGCATCCCATGCCAGCCATACCTCCCTCATAAATCACCAAGTTTGAAGGGAATCCTAGAGAGTACCTTACTAACCACATTTTCTCTTTCGATATGTGGTGCTCATCTAACTCCATCATCGAGGAATCCATTCATCTTCGTCTCTATAACGTATTGTAATTGGATTTTTTTCCAAGATTTATGTCATAAAATTTCATAGCTCATTCCACCTTTGCAACTCTTTCCAATGCCTTCCTATAATATTTTATTACCTCTTTGATACGACACTGACACTGAAATTTTGAATTTTTTCCATCAAACTTCTGCCACTCATCTTTCTGACGAAATGCAATAATGGTGCTAAAGGAGGAGCCTTTGTAAAGCTCCAGAGTTCAAAGATCGTGTCTATAGGGACTGGTTTTTGTGAACTCTCCTAGCTCCCACAAGTAAAGATGTTACTTCTCAGTTCTCTAAATCTGAGGAATAATATCTCTAGATAACATTGAAATATGATTTGATATATTCCTAGTTAGGTTATATTAATATCATCATTCTTGATCTCCCTAGGCCTGGTATTTCTTCTACACTGGGGGAATATAACATCCTTGATGGTATCATTGGATTCCTCTCTTACCCTCATTTATCCCAATATTCTTAACCTACTATGAGTTATAGTCAATCCAAGGGGAGAAATTTCTACCTACACTTATCATCCTCTCGATCCTTCGCATCTCATTCTTACTAAGTTACGAGTTTTTCATACGCATTTCCCACTCACATCAATGGATGGCAGGGCCAACGGTTACTCAACCTAGTTACCAAAATGTTATCATGAACCCTTATTATCTAGATGAATTCCCTAGTTCTCCAGTCATAATGGAACCAACACCTCAACCTTCCATGCTCTAACCATCTCTGCCGCAAAAAAAAATACCTCCAAAAAGTCAAGTATATGCTCAACAGAGTGTTACCATTCCCCTCAACCACAAGCAAATGAAAAATTGGAAGGGTAACCAAAATCAGTCATCTCTGGGTGATCAAGAAAACCAAGGCCAAGAACATAAAGCAAATAAGGGTGCTCGATCCAATTTTATAATCCAGAAACGGGGTGTACAACCCATGCAAAATAAGACTCTCAGAACCAATAAATCTTGTGCTTTTGTATGACTTATATCCATTAAACTCATGTATGTCCCCTTCTCCATCAGATGCCTAAGGCATGAGAAGGTTAAGAGGTTGTCTCTAGAGGTAAGAAACCCATTTTTCGACCCCCTCCTTCCACAAAAATTGCTATGCTTACCAACCCATTCCCTCACTAAGGATATGTAGCTGCCAAGATGGCTAGAATGCTCCACTTTCTCCACCTTCACAGCCTAGGAATGGGCCTTATTTAAAGAAATTTTGAGGTCAAAATAAGGCCTGAAAAAAAATTGTAGAATAGAAATAACTTTATAGGAACCAATATGATTCAATATGATCATGTCAAACATGGGGAATTATTCACCATTTTTGGAGTAAAAAAGGTAAAAAGATAATCTTTTACTTTTTTTTAAACTACATTTTAAACTCACATTTTCAACTGATATCCCTATGATTTCACTTCAATATCAAGCTAGAGAACTCTTTGAATGTATAATTTATATTTCCGTCGATGGAGTACTCATGTTTCATACTTTTAATGGACCGTACAACATGAAAAATGTCAAATACATGAAAAACCATGATTACAATCATGTTTTTTAATGTATCTCAAATTTTTCGTCTAGTAGGTCCATCGAAAGTATGCAACATGGGTACTTTTGGATGAAAAAAGAAGTTATGCATCCAACGAGTGATCCTCCTCAAAATATAAGTAAAATCATAGGGAGATAAGTTAAAAATATGAGTTGAAAAAAGTAGTTTTCTCTTTTCTCCCTATGAAACTTGATGAGGTAATCTAATATTATTCTATTATTTCCAATTTTATTTTATAATTTTCATTCGGAGGCCCATTTTAGACCTAAAATTTTCTTTAATGATTATATTATGATGATTAATTATGAATATATCAACTTAGAAACTCATTCACACTAATATGACAATCTGAAATATTCCTAATTAGAACTAAGGTAATAGGAATATTCATTGTGTTTTTATTTCTTTTTTTAAAGAATAAATATATAAAGGAGGTTCATAAAACTCCTAATAAATGAATAAATCAATGCCCAATGTGAACAAGGCTAAATATGGGCCAGTTGTAAAAACACACTTGAGTGTGAAAGAGACTGAATCTATTGACCAAGTCAACCAGGACCAAATCAACCACACTGTCCAGATGCAATCAATCTCCTAGAAGGACAACGCAGTCAAGTTGGAGGCTACACATGTGAATGGGGCTAAATCATTGAAGGTGGTTTATGGTTTTACAATCTCTTGATCTTATAAAAGGAAGAGGAGGGCAGAATATTGAGGTTGTTCATGATATGATATTTTTATATATTTTCTATCTAGACATATAGCTTTCTTGGTAGTTTAGCCTAGATTGAAAATGTTGTTTAGTATTGGAATTTCCTATTTAAGAGTTCCACCTCTTTCCATTGAGTAGCTCTTAGAAGAGTTTGTACTACATAGTCCACTATCTAGTTTGATACCAAGCTTCTCCTTTCAACTACAATTCATGTCATGTTTAGGGTGTGATTTTCTTTGCAATCTGTAGCAAGTGGATGCTAGATATATTTAGATCTAGGCCATACTAGTGCCTCTTTTTAGTGCGAAGGTCATCTATTCCATTGGTAAGAGTGTAATAGCTGATTGGAGCTTCAGATTTCTATCTTGGCATCAAGAAAAACTCTACATCATGCCTACAAAACATTTTATGTCCCTGGACTATGTTATTTCCAAGTGAGGAGTTGCAGGGTGTTTTGGAAACTATTTGGAGAGATCTATGGTGTAAAGGAGCCTTCCTTACACTCTGGTGGTCCATGGATTAGCCATCTAATCCATGTATGTTTCAGATATGATGTGTTCACAGATGTATTTGCTTCATAAATTCTGAATAATTATGTAGATCTGCTATAGTAGATCTTAGATCTACTCGATGTACTTCATTTTCTGTTGAAAACCGCAAGGGGATCTGAAAAAGGAGCCTTTCTAGTGTACAGATCTAATATGGACCTAAATTTTTGTACATATATCTACTATAGATCTGATATGTAATCCATTGCTACAGTACACTCAATAAAATAACGTTTTCAAGCCTTTGCAGTCATTTCTATGTGTTGCAACACCTCATTCTTAAGGGTTTCTTCATCAAATCTTCCATTTTATTCATGTTTCAAGTAATAAAAATCTAGATCTGATATTTTCATCATATTTTAGTACAAATCCTATTTAAATGATGCTATTTATGCTTTAGTAATTTCTGAATACTAAAAGTCATGGGATTTCAGTGTTTTTGAGCCATATCGGGAGTGGGAGATTTGTTTAACTTAGCTTGAGCTTTTTTTTTTCACTCAATTTTGGTATGTGAGTCCCACATGACCTAAGATAAAGGATCCCATGGTCACTTTCCCTTATTCCTATGAAAATATTTTAAAATGATGTTTTTAGGGCTGAAATAGTTGTTTTTCCCCACTTGTTGGATCATGGAATGAAAGATAAGTTTTCGTTGTAGTGCCAATTGATGTATATGTGTTTTTAGCACGTATTTTAAGCTTATTCATCATTGCAATACTGTAATACAATTTATGTATTGATGAATCCTTGTTTTGGGATATTACAGTGGTATCAGAGCATCATCTTGGCTCAGCTTGTGAGTTTCAAGCCAATATGTCTTTTCAACGAGAGAAGAGACAGAAGAAGAAGATTTATTACAATGAAGACACAAAAGAAAATGGTAAAACACCTTTTTTTAGAAGAATGAAAGGGAAATAGTTCTCAAAATCTTTGTTCCAAACCTTATCTAAGCTTAAAGGAGAAATCAAAGAAATGAAGAGGGCAAGACATGAAGGTCCCTCAAGAAGATATTTACATTAATAAAACCCCATTTCTTCATCTTATATGTGCAAGCACTTAGCTACATCAGATCTACAAAGTTATTCTATGGGCAGATCTACTGCAAGAGAAATGATGGAAGAAGATGCACCAGAGGAGAAGACTTTGAGTGATTATCTTCAGGAGTATGAATCTAAATATTGGAGAATAAAGGAGCACTTGAGCTTCCAAGAATTCTTCCAGCTCAAGGAAGAGAGAAGATCTAGCAATAGAAGAAAAAAAGGTAGATTATTTCTGCCTAATTTTGATGGATCCTCCACATGCACAGCTGAAGAATGGTTGGATCAACTAGAATCATATTCGGATCTACATCAAGTTTTAGAAAAAGAAGCCCTTAAGGTAGCAGTGCTGCATCTTAAAGGTAAAGCCCGTGCTTGGTGGTTATTTTAATCCTTTTCATTGAAGGATGCAAATATATCTACTTATGCTAAGTTCACTAGGAGAATGGTGAAGAAATTTGATGAGGAACAAGCTAAAGCTTCTTTGGAAGAGCTAGCAAAGCATGAGCATGCAAAACCATTGCACGAGTTGGAAAGATCTGTTATGCAAACTCCACTTCAGATTTCTATTTAAGGGGATAAAAACTTGTGTGATTCCTTGCCAAGGGAAAGATCCCCATTGCATGAAGAAATTTCTTCTCAAAAAGAAGTCATGGAGATCCCTCTTTCAAGAGAAGACCAAGATCCAAAGTCTCTTGTTGATGATGAGGTGTTATCAAATATTAATGAGAAGGAAGAACAAGAACATAGTAGCAACAATGTCACTTCAAAAGGAGACCCATTACCACATGGGGATGGAGATGAATTTCTTGTTTCAAGGGAAAGAGCTTGTGTATCTTTGCAAGTAAATCGAAAGGAACATTATGTGATAGTGTTATTGGGTAGTGATACCTTACTCCAAGCAAGAGGAGGAAGGATGGATCAACATCCTATGATGAGGAGCATGCACCCTTGTTTGTTTCAAGAGGTTTCTATTCATGAGAAGGAGATTTAACTATGTAGTAAGGGAAGGGACACATCACTCGAACCATCCATATATTCTACTTCAAATCTAGATATCTCTTTACATGGACGCATTCCACCAAGGAGACCCCCTGATGAGAAGAAGAATAAAGTGTTCTCTCAACTTTGTGCATAAGTGAAAAAAATTTCTAAGGAGGGAGCCTTGAGGGGAGGTACCACAATGTTGAGATCTATTGATGGATTCAAAGGAGGGCTTTATAATTTTTTGAAATTGATTTTGCTACTCCTCACTCATCTATTTGCGCTGAAAAAGAAGAATTCATAGATCTATGATGACATTAGCATGATGTCAAATGGCCACTCTATAGATTTTGGGTAGAAAATGATATCTCTACATACAAAGAAGATTTATGAAGAAGACAAGAGGGGGCCAATGCTCTTGTATGCCTGGACCAAACTATGGAAGTTTTAGAAAAGAGAAACCTTTCAAAAGAAGGTTGATCTTCCTATTCTTCAATCTTTCCTTGCACAAGATCAACTGCAAGAGAGGCAACAAATATGGATTAGCTTTACTCCCACACATGGCTTTGGCATTAAGCATGTCAAAGAGGAGGACCATGATATGACAGAAGCTTCAGATCAGATTTCTACAGTGTTATCATGGTTGGGGAGATTGGATCCATACTAAAATCACAATTGTTGGTGGAATATTCCGAGGATCTACATACTTGCATGATTCTTGATGACTTGTAACATGATGTGGGATATTTAGTCCAAGATGGAGTCATCTATGATCATGGTAGGATATTCTTATCTAGAGCTTCCAAGCTCAAGGAGAAGTTACTACAATGAGCCTATGAAGAATTCTCTTTCAGCCACACATATTCTATGAAGCTCAACAACATCATCTTGAGGAGCTATTATTGGGAGGGCTTTGAAAAAGAACTATATTAGCATTGTCAAAGATGCATGAACCTTGTGGAGTTGAAGTAGCAACAAGACTCTAAGATATAGTTTTTTGACCCAACTCTTCCTACCTTGGGAGGAGGAGAAAGATCCACACACCACTCCACTTGTATAAGGAGAACTATTTTTGAAGAGAATACTTATGTAAATCATGTTTTATTTTATGATTGCATGTATTTTTTTACTATGTATATGCAGGCCATGAGTACTATACCTTATAAAATTCATGGCCAACTTTGGGCCAAAACTATTGCTGATTATGCCCACTCCCTTGGTGAACAAAGGGATATTTTGCAGCATGATGGGTGATTTCCTAAGGCATCAAATATATCTTCCACTTTCAGCCATGGAGATATGTTATGGGCAGCAAGTAAGTGGTGGGGAAACCACTTACCACATTTGAATTTTATGCAATTAGGAGATGTCCTACGCTGGTTGCTATTAGGTGAGTGTGGGTACTACCAAGATTTGATATTTTATTGTCTCATGCCTTGTATCTCAATGAGAGGATACATAATTGTAAAAGTGACGGATTGAAGTTGAAAGAGTTGAGAGCGGAAGCGATGGCGAAAGCGACTCTTAGGGTTTGCTGTGAGGTCAATCCGGTTAACGCCGGCTCGGCAGCTCTGAGGGCCGGCTGCCCTCCATACCTGCTCCAGATCGAAGGTTGGGACCTGCTCGTCGGCCTGCCACAGCACTGGAGCACATTTGAAGATCATGGCGCCGCCGTCTGGGCGGCTACGTTCCTTAACACTGCTTCAGACAGCTTTGAAGCCGGTGTCTTCACAGAGGCTAGCAATGCCACAACGCTTGCAGCGACGCCTGGGCAAGCCATCCTCATTGTCAAAGCTGCAGATCTGAATCTGCAGGCTTCATTACCACTCAAACTCTCGATCAAGGATGGGCCCCTCGACTCTGTGGCCGCAGCTGTCTGGAGGGCCGTCCTCTTGGCCATTGTTCCAGTTCGATCTAAGGCAGCCGCTTTGAGAGCAGCTCACAATGGGGGTAACAGCAACCCAGCAGATCTTATAGATCTCTTCACTGTCAATCGCATGCAGAGGTTTTGCTTACGGAGCCCACTTGATAGGCTTCCAAATCTGGACATGGACCGATCGGCGGCCTATCGGAAGCAGTCTCACATCCTAATCCAGCCAGACGCACCTGAAGATTCACAAGCATTCCAGATCCAGGTTAAACTCTCAGGCAAGACAATGATGCTGTGGGCAAGCAGAACAGATCTTGTGCAGAACATCCTTCAAAAACTCGAATATCGTCTGGGGATTCCATCCACTCACCTGAGATTGATTTATAAGGGTAAGCAACTTATGAATCCCCACCCCCTATCTTTTTACAGCATTCTTAAAGATGCTTCTATTGTGGCTACCTTTCGTTTAAGAGGTGGTTCCACAGGGCAGACCTCCTCTGCCCCTTCTTTTTCTTATAAAGATGTTGTTCGCAAAGATGCTGCCCAACCGCAGTCTGCCAAACCAGCAGAGGCTCCCAAGCCTTTCCTGGTGGATAAAATGGAGGATACCCCTTCCATTGAAATCTCTCATCCAACTCTGGATGATCAACTTCAGACGCTTGCAGAAACAGCCATTATCTGCAGATTTAACGGACTATGGCCTCGCACGGCCGACCTATACCAGTGGCTTCACTCCAACTGGACCAAAAACTGCAGAGTCTTCTTCTGCTCGAAAGGATTCTTCATTGTAGTCTTTATCTTCAGCGATGACTACAAGAAAGTCTTAACAGGAGGCCCTTGGTTGTGGGGCTTAGCGGGACTTTTCCTCACCCCCTGGTTCCCTGATTTCGACCCCTCTTCGGCTGTTATCACCAAGTTGCCCATTTGGGTCCACCTACCAAACCTCCCTGCTCATCTATGGCATTTTGCAGTCTTCCAAGGAATTGGGAATAAATTAGGCCGCTTCTTGGAAACAGACACCACTCGAGGAGAGAAAGGATTATACACTTATGGCAGAATTTGCGCAGAAATAGACATCAACAAAGGGCTTCCTGACCAGATCAACCTCAAGGTGGGGGACTTTCACTGGACGCAAACTTTAGACTATGAGAACACTGCCTTCAGATGTCGCCACTGCCATCAGACCGGGCATCTTCAGAATACTTGTGCGACGTTTCTCGACAAAAAGAGGAATATCCCACGAAAATCCAAATCCAAGAATTGGAAGCCCTGTGATAGGCCTCCAATGGATGACTTAGCTTTCTGTAGTTCTGATGAGGAGGATATAGAGGTGGAGGAGGAGAATCAGAACCCCCCGAGGGAAACGTCTCCAGCACGCCCAACAGATCCCACGGCTCCTCCAACTTCACAGAAGGGCACTCATGAGTCGTCTTCAGATTCAGACAAGGAGACTCCTCCTTCTGCGCAGATTAGTTTGCAGGTGGTTCCCATCCAGCCAGCCCTCAATGGCTGGGTGACAGTTAGCAAAAAGAAAGGGAAAAAATACCGACTGGGAGACCCCACCCACTCTGGGTCGACTCCCTAGCTTTGTTTCTTTAGTTTATGTACTTTCCGTTATCTCTACTTTTGTCATGGTTGTTCATAGGGACCGATGTTGATCGTCTATCATTGCCGGCTCCCCTGTTCACTTGCTTCGCCACTATGCGAACCTTGTTTGTACTATATTTCTTCTCTTAATAGATT
Source organism: Pinus albicaulis (assembly GCA_034641835.2). Lineage (NCBI taxonomy): Eukaryota > Viridiplantae > Streptophyta > Pinopsida > Pinales > Pinaceae > Pinus > Pinus albicaulis. Next base: position 9,194 of record JAXQQM020088844.1, read on the forward strand.
TAGTCTCATTCAGAAAAAAAAAATGAGAGGATACATAAGAAGAAGGAATGGTTGATTTGGTTGACCAGAAGAGAGTTTGGACATCCCATGTTAAATTTCATGTCCATGTATTTTCTTGTAATTGGGATGTGTCTTATGTATGTACATGTATTTCGGTTTGGAATGTATTTCACGATCATGTATGTACTTGGGTTTGGGAGAAAATGTAACTCTCTGATGAGGTGGCATAAGAGAGCTTATTTATATCATGATGATGATGATTCTCTGATATTTGTTGGGGACATGAGAGGAGGGATGACACATTGGTTGAGTGTGTTCTTTGAGAATAAAATCTCCCATATTCATTCATGCTTCAAGAGGAGGATAGCACATTGTATGGCTGCTACATCATATCCTTTGTTTTCTTATGCAAGGAGCCATATGTTGGGCTTATGTCATTGGAAGAAGTCTTTCACTTGGGAGAATTTGCAGCAAAAAATGTGTTGCTTGAATCATATTCAGCCAACACATACTATCCTGTACTATTTCCAAGCTTTGAAGAAGCTTTTTGCAGCAAGAAGGTGGTGGGATGGCCACTTATTGTACTATGATTTGAGGCAACAAGATGAAGGAAAACGTTGGTCTCAAGGGAGGAAATATTTTCACCATCCAATATTTCATATGACACTTATTCCATGTTTATTTTGGAGAACATATGGTGAAGATCCTCTATTCACTATATGCATGGAAGATTGGGCAAGGAGGCTCACTAGAATCCATGAAGGGAATCATGAAGTTCCAAGTCCCTTTTGGCTTTATGGGGACTATATTGATGCATCCCAGGATCATCAGATCCATATTTATCATAAATGGAGGGAGAGACAATGTGAATTGAGAATTATTATCTCTCATTTCCAGCCATGGAGCCCCTACACATTGCATATGGTGGGGATTGGAGACTATTTCTTTGAGCTATCAAGGATGGCTCACTTTGTTTGGTTGATAGCATGAAGATTGAAGTTTCTCATGGGGGTTAAAGTACCCAATATTTACCATCTCTCATGCCTTGAGAAGTCCAATGGACAACATATGATTCTTTTCATGTATCTCCCACTACTTCATGATGATAGCTATTTGGTTCATCCACCAAAGGCAATCTTGTATTCTTGGGAGGAGACAAGTCCATTGGAGATTCTGCAATGAGTTGCTTGAGGACAAGCAACATTTTGGATGGGAGGACTATAATATTCCTAATTAGTCCTAAGCTAATAGGAATATTAATTTTGTTTTGATTTCTTTATTTAAATAATAAATATGTCAAGGAAGTTCATAAAACTCCTAATAAAAGAATAAATAAATGCCCAATGTGAACAAGGCTAAATATGGACCACTTGTAAAAACACACATGAGTATGAAAGAGACTGAATCTATTGACCAATTCAACCAAGACCAAATCAACCACGCTGTCCAAATGCAATGAATCTCCTATAAGGACAGCATAGTCAAGTTGGAGGCTACACATGTGAATGGGGCTAAATCATTGAAGGTGGTTTAGGGTTTTACAATCTCTTGATCTTATAAAAGGAAGATGAGGGAAGAATATTGAGGTTTTTCATGATATGATATTTTGATATATTTTTTGTTTAGACATATAGCTTTCTTGGCTGTTTAACATAGATTGCAAATTCTGTTTAGCATTGGAATTTCCTATTTAGGAGTTCCACCTCTTTCCATTGAGTAGCTCTTGGAAGAGTTTGTACAACATAGTCCACTATCTGGTTTGAGACCAGGCTTCTAATTTCAACTAAAATTCATGTCCTGTTTAGGGTGTGATTTTCTTTGCAAGATGTAGCAAGTAGAGGCTAGATCTATTCAGATCTAGGCCATACTAGTGCCTCTTTTAAGTGGCAAAGTCATCTATTCCATTGGCAAGAGTGTATTAGCTGATTGGAGATTTAGATCTATATCTTGGCATTAGGCCAAAATCTACATCAAGCCTACAATGTAGTTTATTTCCCTGGACTGCGTTATTTGCAAGTGAGGAGTTTCAGGGTGTTTTGGCAACAATTTGGAGGAGAGATCTCTGCTGTAAAGGAGCATTCCTTACACTGTGCTGATCCATGTATTAGCCATATAATCCATGTATGTTTCAGATCTGATCTATTCATAGATGTATTTTCTTTAGAAATTCTGAATCATTCTGTAGATTTTCTACATTAGATCTCAGATCTACTCCATGTACTTCATGTTCTGTTGAAAACCCCAAGGGGATCTAAAAGAGGAGCCTTTCTAGTGTACAGATCTGATATGAAACTAAATTTTTGTACACATATCTGCTCTATATCTGATATATAATATAATGCTACATTACACTCAATAAAATAATGTTGTCAAGCATTTGCAGTCATTTCTATGTGTTGCAGCACCTCATTCTTGAGGGTTTCTTCATCAAATCTTTGATTTTCTTCATGTTCTAAGAAATAAAAATCTAGATCTAATGTTTGCATCATATTGTAGCAGAAATAGTATTTAAATGATGCTTTTCATGCTTCATTAATTTCTGAATAATAAAAGTCATGGGATTTCAATGTTTTTGAGCCATATCAGTAGTGGGTGATCTATTTAACTTAGCTAGAGTTATTTTTTTTCACTAAAATTTGGTATGTGAGTCCCACATGACCTAAAATAAGGGATAGCACCATCACTTTTCCTTATTTTTATGCAAACATCTGAAAAAATATTTGTTTAGGGCTGAAATAATTGTTTTTCCTCACTTGTCAGATCATGGAATGAAAGATAAGTTGTTGTTGTAGCTCGAATTGATGTATATGTGTTTTTCACACCTATTTTAAGTTTTTTCATCATTTCAAGACCATAATATATTTTATGTATTGTTGAATCCCTATTTTGGGATATTACAGAATCTTCCTGAGAAGTCAGTGACTCATTCTCAACCCAAAGGTTCCATTTACCTCTTTCAGTACCAAATTTTACCTTACATATCCCCCATACTAAGGTATAGGTTCAAGCTAATACCACCAAAGTACCATTACACAAAAATCTACTAGTTCTTGAGCTTCCCATGCTTAGGGTATAGTAGATGAATTGGTGCAGTCTCCTGCCACCATGTCAATGTTGGAAGTCCTCTAGAGATTCCCGCCCCAATAGAAATATCTAATATATTATTTTGAAATTGTGGATCCTTTTGATAATCATATGATATTCTTTCACATCGATAAAGTGAATCATCCTCCCCTTCCTTCCTTCGTTTTTTTTCATATACTAATCTATATAAAATGTGGAATTGTTCAACAATGTATAGTAGACAAAGGAACCACCACTTGTGTGATGGTCTCTATTTTCTGGAATTAAATTTATTCCACTGACCTGTTTCCATCGCCAACACTCTTCATGGATGGAATGGTAACCACTCACGTCATCTTGGTCTATATCATAATTTCTCCATCGCCATTGTCGACAAGTATGTCATGATAAATATCAATTTTATCAATGCCCCTCTCAATTAAAACCTCTTTCTTAGTTGTAGCTTCATGTATTCCATGTTAGATGCCACATCCTATGTCTTTCATAACATGTTATTTCCCCATAATGGAAGTATCGTAACTATTGATCAACTGAATTACTATGACCTTTAGTGTCAAACCTTTCCTCAAAATATCATTTCATAAATGGCATCAATCAAGTGCACCACTACCTTCACCGATGTTTCACTTGGAGTCTATAAAGACTCCATTCTACTTGGGGATTATTACGGCCCACCACTTATTTTTACTGAGCCTGAATCTTCAAGTGTTTGCTTGCTTCATGAATCACGAGCTACCAAAAAGAAGTCTAGTACGTCTTCCTAGGAGCCAACTCCCCAACAATCCAATGTTCAATACTTATTTGGTCGTCCAAGAATAATTCCTCCAGACCTTTTCCCTTTAGGTAGTTTTCCTCTAGGCCATCCTCCCTTAGCAAGATCTCCTCCAAGTCAATACTCCTTTGTTCATATACCTTTCTTATTCTGAACACCGTAAATCCTTTCTACTCCTTTAACGGTTATGTTGGGTCTCCATCACATGACATTGGGGATCCTATTTTGGTACATTGATCCTCCTGCAAACAATCATCTTGAACAATTCAAGCCTTACATGGATTTGACTTCAGTAAAACCTATTGCTACCACCCCTTCCTTTGATTTAGTTCTTCATCAACCTCAGTAGGAAGCTACTCCCATTACAAAATCATATAGTGACGGGGATAAATCCTATAAAATGGGCACAAATATAGGGAAACCCAAGAAAAAACCAGCCCTACTAAACCACTAAAGTCTAATCCTTGATATGCTTTTTGTGATGTTAATTTTCACGATAATAATAATTTCCTTGATATCTTATCGGGTCCTCTTTTTTTGAAGAAATAGAATTTGTAGAGGACATTTTGGATAAATTCGTCAAGAGAAAAGCACCAAAAAATCAAAGTGGCAACAGAATATTTGTTTTAGGACTTGCACAACAGAAAGTAATGGCACACACCAAAACATATGGAACCAATTTTGATACAGTAAATGGGAAACCGAGGTAATGGCTCAAGTGTTTTAGAAAACTAAAAATGAAGCGAGTAATGGATCAAATACAAGATCAAGTGAACGCAGACTATAAAATAATATCCATATAAATGAGAAACAAGTTTAAAAGGCATTACAATGTTTAGATCTGAGCTGCATGGAAGAGAGACTGCTTGTACGCAGATATATTTTGTAATGATCCATGTTTGGTAATTGTTTTGAGATGTAATATCTATGCATGAGTCTGTAATGTGTCGCAAGATGTAATGAGGGAATATTGTCATGATTGAGCTCTGATATTTAACAATAAAAGGGGAATGGGAGTTTTATCAAATGTTGATTTATTTCGCGCCCCATTTGAAGATTTTCTGCATATTGTTATTCTCTATTAATTGTATGATTTAGATTGTTAGGAATGAGTGTGTGGATGGATGCGAAAGCTACATAATATATAATTATAAATTCCCTTGCACATTTCTACGATTTTGGACCACCTTAGGTGATAGGCTCGTTTGATCCAAGGGAGTGAAAATGTCAATGAATTCCTAGAAGATGAAAAAATCTTTGTTGGCATCCTAGGACAAACCATGGGTCATTCTTCATTCAAACTTTTCTGCCAAAAAATGGTTCCATTATTGGGACCTAGAGTTTCACAGTGGATCCAAATCATGCAACTAAGGTATATTGTCCAAGATGTCTGAGAATGGTGGTATGAGAAATTTGAATACTTTGTTTTACAGTAGGCATAATTGAGACAAAAGGATCAAGATTGGACTCGAGAGAAAGTTTTTTATGCAAAGCCTTCATATGATCAATACGAGATATTTTGGAGTAAATTTGCTAAGGAATCAGAAAATTGGTAGACTCAACTTCCATATAAATCAGGTGTTGTGACACAACCAATGTTATACCAAACTTGGACTACAGATGATCTAGATTTTCTTCATTGGTTGGATATATATCTAATGAGAGTTGTCGACGTTTGGGTTGATGCTACTCATGATATTTTAATAAATGAATTTGTGATTAAGAAGCACCAATACTTATCTCATCTAGAATCCATATTCAAGGTTGGTCTATGGGGACAGATGCTAAAAGAGATTCCACTTTGGATTAAAATACTAATGGTTGAAGGTAGCTTGTTCGTATTTCCACAAGGTCAAATGGAAGCTTAAATTTTTAGTATTTGTCGAATGGATTATGGGAGAGTAATTTCATGCAGATGTGGGAGAATGGAGAAGTTATTATAATGAATCAAGAAGGGTTGTGTAATGTGATATATTTCAGAGTGTTTTAGAGGGAAAGAATAGCTAACTAGTGGCAAGAAAGAAAGTTGTGGTAGGTTAGGGTTGAAAGAAGGGAATTGTGGCACATAGGGGATGTTGTCAGAATTTCAATGGTGTAGAATAAGGAAATGGAGAATCTGTAGTTGTAGAAAGGAAATGAGGAAGACAATTATTTTTTCTACAAAATATGAGCTGCAAGTGGGAGTGAATTGGATGCTTTAGAAGTGGCTCCTCAAATACACGTTGAATCAAAAGGATTTTAGATGTATGAGACAATTATCCAACCGAATATGTTCTAAGATGAGTATACAATGGTATATGATGATTTTCACATTGCGATGAGGTGATTTTATTTTAGGATTATTCAATACTAGAATATAGAACCCCGCATCGCATTAGCATGACTCCTCCTCTCCCTAGTCTTCCCCTAGTGCCATATAAAATTCCTGATATTTTCTTTTCTAATGCACGTAAGCTATTAAAGTCCATCTAGTGCATAGTTGATATAAGGGTAAATATATTGATAGTGGTATTGGTCAGCCAACTTTAGCGAATTTTTCTCAACTAGGTTCTTAAGGATTTATAATTTTTTTGTCAAGACAATAAAATATGTTTGGAGTTTAATTTGTCTCACTTACCAGATACCCATAGTCCTCCAGAAGGGGGTGGAAGATATCGAACATCACTAGTACTTATGTGAAGCTATCTAGAGAGCGCATAAAACCCTTGGCCCAACTAAATTTATCTAATTTCAAACCATGCTATGGGATAGAGCGTTGTGGTTGTTTATCAAATGGATCGATGTTAACCCGAACTTCATTATGGCTATAGTTAATCAAGATTTTATTCAAGATTTTGATTTAGATTAGTAAAATCAACAGAGATTGGAATAATTGTTGGATATTCTCTAGTGGGAGGGAGAATATTCTTGTTAATGTATGTAGCATTTTAAATATCTTATCAGAAAATTGTGTTATCCCATTCTTACGGGAGAAGACTCTCTAGGGTCAGCGTTGATAACCCCAACAGCTTGAAGGGAATCTATCAACAAGAAGAAATCAATCACATAGTCCTAATAGATAAACTAGTAAATTCAGATTAGGGGAGAGTACATGCAGGCCCTATGTTTGGTGTCTTTCCCATAGGGCCCAAACCCTTTGCTTCCTCCAAGGCTTTAAAACTTGGAATAAAGTCCAGAGAAGCATATATACTACAATTAGGTTAAATCATATATATGATATGAATTTTAGATCATATAAGAATAAATATATAAATCAGGAATCATACATAATAATATCATAACATGAATTATAACATAAGGTCATAAAGTTCAGGAAAAATATAGTGCTTCTTTATTGATAACATCAAAAGAATATCGAAGAATACAACTTGATTCGACCATGGCTCCAAGCGAAAACTTCCTCTAGAACCATCCAACCCAAGCCTAAAAAATCATCTCTCAAGCATATACACATGGACGTCATATAAAGAAAATTAACATCTCTATGAGGGAACAAGGGTTTCTTATGACTAGGAGTGCAAGAGGCACAGGGTAACTCAAACTTCATCAGGGACCAATCAACTATAATATCAATATCCTATCTCTCTCTACCCACTTAGGCCTTCCCATGAGATGTATTTATATCACCCAAAAAAATTTGATTTGGCTAGGATAGGGTTAGGAAATGGGCTCATCTAGGTGGGATTCAGTGAAACCTGTAAACCCCGCCCAAAAAATAGTATTTTATATTTTTTTCATATTTTGAATTATATACACGGGTTATGTATAGATGGACCTACCTATGTACGCATTTCTTAAATGAGAGAGTTTCGTATGGAATTCAAAATATTATTTTTTTAATAAAATGATGAAGTTTGAAGGGAAAGGGATTCCCAAGGCCATAACATAGAGCATCAGATTGACAAGCGCATTGAATGATGCTAAAATATATGCCCCCCTAATATATGAGGTCAAAATAGGTACATGATGGCTGAAATGTATTAATAGTATCAAAATAATCATGTGAGGACATGGGAGGAGCTCACCAAATTCCAGCCTGTCAAAAACCAGTGGAATAGATAAGAAAGAAAGCTCATAAAAGAATAACACTTTGCAAACATAAAATATAACTGCTCAAAAACCTCTGCCTTAGCTGAACATTCAAACAAACCCAAACATCACATTTGCATCAAAAAATTTCGCATCATTGACAAAATGTACCACTACTTTCATTGAAAATTCAAGGAGGCTCTAGTAATCAACAAACATCCTAGTAACCTAAACTGTGACGAAGGATGGAAAATTAGTGAGAATTGGATTCTTGCATTAATTTCATAAATAAACCCCTCCAAATAATAAAAATGTTTCTATAAACTCCTTAATTTTAATAACAAAACTTTTATTTCTTGTCTTAATTTATGTTATTCTTAACCCCTTCCCTAAAAAATTCCCTTAATTCGTTTTAACCTCTAGCCTTGGATATCACTATCTTACCTCTCATTAAATAATCTTTAAAACATTAAATATTAAATTAATAATTTTTATCCATTATCATTATTTTAAATTAATAAAATTTAAACCCTTTCACTCCACCATTAAGAAAAATATTATAATATAAAAACACCATTAAATACTTCATCTAAAATTCACTTTTATAAATCAAATAAAAAAAAACATAATCCTTAATATAAATTTCCCTCCTTTTTAACATCATAAATTTTTTCACATCATTATTAAAGATCAAAATAAATTATGAACTTTCAATGTATTTCATTAATAAAAAACACAATAATTTAAAACCCTCTCCTTTAACATTAATAATTTTTCATCATTAAACAAATAAATAAATTTTCAATTCATTCGTTAAAAAACACATAATAAATTAATAACACTATCATAATATTATAAGTTTCTATAACCAACTCATTTATAAATTAAATTAATACTTAATTAGAAATAAATAAATACGTAAATATAAATCATTAATTTTTAAAATCTTATTTTGGTCAGCTCATAAAAATAATTTCACCAAACTTTGAAGTATTTATTCATTCTACCTAAGATCAGTTTCTCTCACTCATTTTTTGTCTTGATAATGAACCTGAGTAGCTTGTTCAAAACTTCAACAATAATATCTATCTAATGCATTGGATCCGGAAAAAACTTTACTACAAGAAAGGTCTGTCTGAGACGAGCATAACCATGCTCGAAAATAGTAAAGAACTTCCACAGATCAAGTGTAGAGCGGATCCAATATGTATAAAAGTACACAGAAAACTTAGAAGTACATAGTGGATCATCTAATCATAGCTGCATAAGAACATAAAAAGGTCATGTCCCATATCACATATTGAAAATATGATCAATTATTCTCAAGGAGATGTATGATCACAAATGTTACCTAACTGATCCTAAAAGTACCAAGTCATTAAGGTAGAATAATGGTACTACACACAACTCAGGTGCCAACATATACGATGCTACTATGATGCACTGCAACATATAAGGTGGATGGTGTCACTGGTAGGAAATTTAAGGAGAAGACAAGTGAACCAAAAATGCTGACACAACCCGATGTCTTTACCAACCACAGATGGTACATTTCTACACTATGGGAATGAATGAGCTGAAGTCAACCACGTAAGAAATCGTTTGATTACCAGTCAATGATGTATACTATTAACAAATGCGAGATAACTTGTCGATAATGATGATGATGGTCAAGGTACCCCAGTATAATCTAACATGTCAGAATAAATGAGTTGAAGTTGAACACTTGATATAATATACCAATATGGAGACATTAATGTATTCTCAATGTTGATGAGGAAGTAATATGCCATTAATGACTACAAACTCTAAGATACTGAAAAAAGACTCTAGATCTTGTTCCCAAAGCAATGTGTGGTAGTCGATGGGAAAATATCCACAGGAACGAAGGAATTAAGGCTTCCCACATCAATCTAGCGTGAGTGTAACCAAAAGGCCAATAATTTGGAAGTGTTTAGATGAAGCGAGATGAAATAACCATTCTGAAGGATGTTTCTGATGTACACAAGATGTGGCTAGAGCACAATAGAAACTATATGAACCAATCAATAATTAAAGTTGACACATAGGCGAGGAATCCACCAATAGGGTAAAATTGAAACCAAGGTACTACATGAATCCTAGTTTGTGATAATGTAAGCTCACGTTGAAGACAAGGGAAACCCCTCAATCAAATACCAATGATACTAATCGATGTTGAGCACAAGTTTATCTATTAATGATGGAAATAGGGCCAGGGTGCGGCGCTAGGCCTACTCTCAGAGAAATTTTTTGAAGTCGCTAAGGGAAGACCTGCTAGCAAGAAATCAATGGATACCTTCTTGACTAGCATGACAAAAGGACCAAATAGTTGATGTGATATTGAACATATCTCTTATAGATTGGGTATGGCCAACTAAAAATGAATCAAGAGACACTACATAAAGGTCGACTCAAGTTTACTTCTCTTGATCAAAGGAACGACTAAAATGTGACTATATGGTAGCATATTATAACTTTGTATAATTTTTTCATGTAGGAGGCATAAAAAAAATGTCCATGTGATTGGAAGAGATAACCAACTGGAGAAGTATTGACTAAATGACAAGGTTATGCCTCTCCTAAGTCAAACTAAGGCCAATGCCAATGGAGGAAAGGCTTATTGAGTTCTTTTTTCAAGGATGACACAGCTAAATCTTGCTTCCATCAATTGTGGAATTAATGTTCCATTCCCGCTATTTTTGAAATATATATATTTTTTTTTATTTTTCATGTTTTAAATCCTAAAAAAGGAATAAAATAATTCTTATAGTACATTGGAAATAACAAGTGTCAAAATACAAGTTCCCTAGTTCCTGGGATTGGAACGTTCCTATGCTTAATGAAAGGTGATGAAACTAGTCAATGAAACTCAAAGGAATTTTCTTTCGATAGGTAAAAAGTGTCAAGTCATAGATGCTAAGTGATTGCATCATTGATTTTGCAAAAGGACACGGTCAAAAAGTGGCTTATACATGAGTCCAAATGAAGCTAGCTTAAGGCCAAAAGGGTACAAATAGTCAACACACAATTCAGAAGTACAACTTAGCATGTGGGATCGTCTAGGTTATATAGCCAAAAAAATAGTGAAGAAGAAGGAGAATGAAGCTTCATCACAAATTCATGGAGGGAATAAAGTGGAATCCCAAGTTTACTTAATTTTTTTTGCATGGGAAACATATGGTAGTGAGGATTTAACTGGGAATCGCATGTAAAGGATGGCTCTACCATTATTTCATAATTTTATGTAAATTGGTGAGTGAAAGTGGTTTAATAATCATAATGTAATGGGTTCGACCCTATGGAAAGATATCTCAGTATGAGGCTAGAATGCATAATGTAACGAAAAAATGATCTTCCTTAACCTATATTCCAGTGTTGAAAATGATACCTGCCATGATTGGTCAACGATCATAGAATAGAAGTGGTGAAAAATATCTCAAAGTCGCCATTTTACCCTGAAAGACAACATATCCCAACACTCAAAGACAAAAGGTGAAAAAGTTTATAATTTTTTTAAAAATAAAAACATTAACTTTAAAAAAGTGGGTTTTTAAACTTTAAAATTTAAAATATCAATAGGACCTTTTGACTTACCAAATATCATTTGTGTCTAAAATAATTTAGTTCTAGAGAGATTGGAGCAAAAATTTGGCAACTAAAATCCACCATATCTCTCAACTAGAACATCAACCCGACTTCCAGGTAATCCTGAATTCGATTTCTTAGTTTATTAAACAGATTTCAAGTATTTTTCAACAAATTCTCACCGTAGATATTTGTTTCTGTGATTTATATTTGCGTGTAAGACAGTTGGATATGGTGAATTCGTGTATAAAAATCCCTATATGTGAATCTGTATGAAAGGAACCCGCGTAAGCACAGTCCCAAATCTAAAATCACGATTTATAATTGATGAAAAAACTTTAAATTGAAGGATGAAAATAAGTTGGAGGGAAAGAGAACACAATGAAGTTGATAATAAAGTTATGAATGATCCATTATCATTGGATGCACTAAGAGGATGTATTTTTTTTTTTAAATTCAAAATGAAAAACATGAAACCAACAAAATATTTCTAGAGATGTTAATAAATTACTGGGATATGGAGGAAGATGCATTTATGATTGATCATATCCCTTGCAAATTGAAATACAAGATATATATTTCATCAATTAACTTTCCAAGAGAGGAGATCCATTCATTTTCAAGGGAAGGCCAGAGGAGGTCTTAATGCAGATCATTATATTTCCATTTACTGCACACCAGAGATAGAGAAGGTTAGATCACAGATTCTAATCAAAGATGTGGCAATAATTGCCATAAAAGTTCTTCCTTTTACCATAGTTAGGGTACGAGGGTCAACATCATTGCACCCTGCTTCTCTCTCTACCATGTCCTTCACATTATATTTCATCTGAAATTTTTTTGACTCATGTACAACCATCTTGACCAATACGAAAAATCAACGCACTTCAATAAAAAGGGTAAAACAAAATATTTTCAGTATGTTACTATTCTTTGTACATTATTCTTTGAGAAAATAGCAAGACTTCGACCCAAAGTGTTTCCTAGAATCATCAACCCTAGAGATCTGAGGATAGCTTGATGGGTTGATCTAATGAAGGGACTATGGGGTGGTGAGGTCCCTAGAGTGACATTTTATGACAATTTATTCCTTTGACAGGAATAACAATTCATAGCTATCAAGGACTACCCTTATGAAGGCATGGATTTATGGGCTGACCCAGATCTCGTGCTTCCTGGAGGTGTTGCCTGGGGTGCCATCAGTAAAAAAAATTAAGATTTTATGTTATTTGATTTTTTTGGATTTCAAAAAATATGAATTAAAATTTCTTTTTAATGAGACAAAAAAAATACAATATTTTTTGATCATGATACGAGGTTGGACCAGTGAGACCTAAGGGTAAAACTAGGCATAGGAATTGTGGGGCACATAGAGAGTGCCATAAGTATGATCGAGAGAGTTCTCTATGTTGTGTAGAGGAAATTGTAGAGCCTCACTCACCCAGTTCCTATGGAAACAATAGATGACCTTCCATAGGTTATCTAGTGACGTGTGCTAGGAGTAGCATGAGAATGGGTGTGGCTCTTCTGATGGGTGGTTAATTCCATTTTCTTCTTCCGTGATGTGCATCCAAGGTAGGGCCAAGAGATATAGATTATAGATGACTGATATTTTATGGACATGATTAGGATGAAGCCTAAATTTTATAGAACATTTTTCCTCGATTTTGTATAACTTTTTGGACATATTATTTTTATTTATATATAGGTGGTTTCATGATATTGATGGTCATATATATAAATTATTTATTATTATTATTATTTTTAATGTGATGAATGATTAATATGCCAATCTAATGCTTGATTAGCTATGGAATCAACAAATGAATTTTCTAATCGTGGAATATGAATAAAAGTAATAAAATTAAATTATGTTTGTAATAAATGCACACTCAGAAATTAGCAATATAAAAAAGAATTTCTCACACAATAGATATCGTTTAATTGAGACACCACCAGTTGTGAGTCCAAGTATACTACTAACGATTCAAGAATCAGAGATATTGCTTCAGATACTAAGTTAACAACAACATTATATTCAGCCCCATTGTTTAAATCAGGGCCAATACATATGCCTCTGGAAACAAACAATTGACTGGATGGTAAAAAATTACCCAAGTCACAGAATCCAAATTCTCGATGTGTCGACTAACATCATCGACGAACCCTAGATATACTAGATCATCCATTGATACCTGCCAAAGAAGATCAAAAATATTAATATCACTATGAAACCTATAGACAGATATGCATAATTATATATAATATCTACAATTCAAAGAAAATTCTAGGAAAAAACCTAGCCATAATACATCTTAAAATAAATCCCATTTATGGTCTCTGACAATGTGTTTCCATTGAAATAAACGAACTCATAACCTCGTTTCTTCAAGAAATTTCTAATGATGAATGGACCATACCACATAGGTTTGAAATTTCCTTCCCCCAAGGTGTCTTTGTCTTGATCATAGACCAGGGTAAGGTTACCTTTAGAGAAAACCATAGGATGCACAATAGTATCATATTAGATTTTCACTCTCTTTTTATGAGCCTCATTGATTGTGGTTTCATCTCGACGCTACTCGTCAATATGTTCCAAGTGAACTAGGAGTTCTTCAAGACTAGATTTCTTTGGAAGAAGTTCAACTACTAATTTAAAGGAAGGAATCTCACATTCCATCGTGAAGATTTATTCCAAACCATAAACTAGTTGAAAAGGAGTGAAACCCGTAGCAGTCTTAACTAACATCCGATATTCCCAAAGTGCATGAGATAACATGATATGCCAATTAGATCAAGGTTTATTAATTTTACTTTGTAGGATAAATTTTAGGGATTTATTCATGACTTCAACCTAACCATTGGCTGGAGGATAGCAAGGAGATGAATTCTCCTGCCATAAACTCAATCTAAGACTCAATTCAAACATCATCTTATTCTTGAAATGACTTCCATAGTCGGCGAAAATATCCTTTTGGATTACCAAAACTATAAAAGACTTGGTTGAATAGGAAAAGAGTTGTTGTCTCACCATCGTTTGTGAAAGTAGGCATAGCTTTCGCCCACTTAGTAAAGTAGTCCACCACTACAATAAGATACTTATGACCCTTTTCTAAAGGCATGTTACAAGTTATAAAATCAATACCCAACTTTATGAAAGGACCGACGGTGATAAATAGAAAAAGCGAAGCTAGATGAGCGTGCATTTTCTGAGTATAAACCTGACAAGGATTGCATTTTTTGACAGCTTCAACACAATCTTTGAAAATTGAAGGCCAAAAATAGCCTACACGCAAGATGTTTTGGGTTGTAACAAGCCCAGATAGATGACCACCACAAGCTCAAATATGGTAGTCATTCAACACTGACTCAGCTACTTCTAGGGCTATAAAATGTCTAATGATTGAATCAATCTCGTGATGATAGAAAGTGTCATAGGCAATGATATCACATCTAGCCAGTTGATGCAATTTTTTTCATTCATCCTTTGAAAAACCGGGAGGAAAATTTGAAGAATGAAGATATATTATGATTTATCCACACCAAGGATCTTGTGAAGAAATAAGGAAGTGATTATCATTAGGAAATGATTCTTCATAAACAAATTCTTCCTCGAAAGGTAATTCCGAGATAAACTCCACAAATTATAAATATTTTTTAGATTTAGCTGACATGAACTTGAGATCAAATTCTTGTAATATAAAAATCCATTAATTATATTTTCCCCCAATAACTTGCCTAATGATAACAAATTGAAATCGGTTGACATCAACCAAGACGTAATTTTTTCTAAGAAGAATATAGTTTCGAAGTTGCTGGACAACATGAAAAGCTACCAAATCTAATTTCTCAATAGTAGAATATAGTAGATAAGGGCTTACCAAGCCTCGACTCAGATAATAAATCACATCCTTATAGAGAGCATCGTCATCTTGATCCAAAACCTATATTTTATTCTATCTCATTGAGATATAAGAGGAAATCATTGCTATAATCGAGTGGACTCAATAAAGGAGCAGAGGTCAATTGTTTTTTCAAAGCATCGAGTGATCATTGAGAGAAATCGTCCGATACAAATGGAACTCATTTCTTCATTAATCTCATAAATCCTTTTGTAATATCGACATAACTGACGATAAATATCCTCAAGAAATTGGATTTTCCTTGGAAACTCTGAAGCTAATGAATAGCGGATAGGGGAGGAAATTGAAGTATTGCCTCAACCTTGAAGGGATCAACACAAATCCCTTCAGTAGATACAATGAATCCTGAAAATCGACTAGATGTGATAGTGAAAATGCATTTATTTGGATTCAAAGAGGTCTTTTAATAACGACATCATTTAAAGATCAAATGAAGGTGTTGAGGATGACTGGTTCTCTTTCAAGAATGAGCAACTAGGTCACCCAAATAAGCTTGGATGATATGCATGGTGTCATGGAAATCATAGGACATGAACCACTAAAAAGTCGCTCCAGCATTTTTATGGCCATAAGGCATCTTTTAGTATCCAAAGGTACCCCAAAAACATAAAATATGACTTATGCTGATATTCAGGATGGATAGTAATTTGATTATATCCCGAGAAACTGTCCATGAAGAAAAAAGTATTGTTTCACACACATTCATTAATATTATGATCGATAAAATGTGTGGGGAAATTATCTTTCGAACAATCCTTATTTAAACTCCTAAAGTCAATGCAGACACAGATGGTTCCAGGAATTTCCTCAAAAGACAAAGCGATAGGAATCACAAGTACCCATCAATGAGGAATACATTACGACTCCTAAATTCTCCATGGGAGTATTAGCATTCTTCACCAAGGGAACAATAGAATAAGAAGATGAATTGGATTCTTTAGGAGAGTAATCCATTTGACAAAAAATAACAATTCTTCCTTTATGGAGAAATCATAGGATGATAAATAATGATGATACAATAACATCCATTTCATAAATCCAATTTTGTCCCAATAACATATTATAATACAAATTAGCATCACATATTTCGATGATATTAACTACCTTGCGCCCAACATAGACGAGAAAGACTGGAAAAATTCCATGCGGCCTATGAGAATGTCCATCAAATGTTGTAAGGAGAGTAGGTGAAGGAATAGATTGGGATCCAATATTCTTCCAACATGAAACTGACATGACACATGTGGAAGATCCCTCATCAACTACAATTTGAAAGATATTCATTTTCTGATATGTAGATTTGATATAGAAAGACATGTGATCGGGAAACATCATTTTAATATTCGACATATCAAATGTTACAATAAGAGATTTTTTTGGATTTATCGCTCTGATCGTAGTGAGTAGCGTGCTCCTTTATGTTGGGCACGACTAGAGTACCTCTAACACAGACATCACATAAGGGATTTGGGATAGATTTTCTACAATAGAGTAGTTCTTGGAAGCCTTGGCATTAGGATTGATACTTGAACATTTTATAAATACTTTTGGCATCCAAGGTATAGGCTCAACTACAACCCTCTCAATATGGAGTGACTTTGGAACATTAGGAGTAGCCTTAGAGGGCATTGGCTCACAGTAATCATGTGATATTTTAGCAAAATGAACATGATAACTCACCATGTATACATTCGATGAAGTTTCCCCTTCCTCGTTTCCCCTTGTGGGGCTCCTAGTATTAGTATTCGCACTAGCAAGCATTTTATACCATTGGGGAAGAAGGTTAGTCATAAAAGAGTGGGAGCTAGAAGAACCCTATTGTGCTAAAAACTACTAAGCATCCTGAATCTTAGAGTAAAGATGAGTTAAATGATCTCCATTTCATAATTTTCATGGAAACTTAACTTTCCTTTTTGACTCCTTTTTACCCTCCCCAATATTATCACTGGGTTTGTTTTCATTCCCCTTCCCTTAATTATCTTTCTTGTTACCACGTCATTTTTTCTTCCCATAATATTATTTATTTCCTTTAGGGTTAGAATATTGGAAAACATTAATAATTAAAGGTTGAGAAGCCATTGGCATTAATAGTGATTCCTGAATCGAAGAAGAAATTTGTAAAGACACTTGTTTCAATTGACTTAGTAGGTTAGTTGTGTTCTTATCGATCAATCCGACTAGACCATCGGCATGGGGACCAGGCTTGGGTTTGGCTAAATCAATCTTGGATCGATGAACATCAGGAAATATCTTGTAGAGGGCTCCAGATTGAGAATAAATAAGTTATAACTGTTGGGATCTAAAGGTGGCATGTTTTTCAGTGAACACTCTAGATAGTGAAATATCCTTAGAAATCCATGGTTGTAAGGATTTTAGAAACCATTTTAGAATGAATTCATTAGGGATATAGGCCTTAATGAGCCTCTTCCTTGTTCTCCATTCCTAAATATGGTCAAAAATGTGATTTTCTTTGTCTTCTTGGAAACTATCCAATATCTCATTTCCAACATCATATCAGATGAGAAACTGGAAATGGTTTAAAAACATAGTATCCAATTCAGAAAATGTAGAAAAATCACCCCTGCTAAGCTCTATATACCACTATTTAGTCAATTTGATGTCTCAAATTGCTATCATAAATTATCGACCGAGGTTATTAATTTGATGAAGTGTGGTGCACTATATATGCTTAGGTAACCTTGTTTTCTTACTCTGTTGTGTATATTTTCTATTGTTTTGGGTTTTTTGTATCTTATGCCTAAAGCTTTAAGAATCGAAATTGTTCTAAGAAATGAAATCTATGCTTCTAGATGAAATCTTTAAATGCTAGCAAACAACCAAATCTAAATGAATTTTAGTGATGAAAACTGATTCTTAAAGAAGGAAGAAAAGGAAATGTTCATTAACTAATCTAAATTGCATAAAAATAAATCAAACTTTGAATGATGTTAGACTTATCTAGGCTAGTAAAATATCTATGAAAAATATCTAACTACTTTAAAACAAATAACTATTCTAAATCTAATTGCATTCAAATGATAAATATTAAATCATTTTCTATCTTATCCATTGAAATCTTTGGTTATATAAAGCATTTGATCTATTTTAAAATTCAATTCTAATCTATTTCTGTCTTAGTTTGAGATCTAAGAATGTTTGAAAGATAAACTTAATCTAATTATGTTCCATGGATTGAAAGCATGAATTCTATTGCTAGGAATTTAAATGACAGTTTCGATTGAAATTAAGAAAAATTCAAGTACAAAGCATTTTTAAAGAAAACTACGACTGTTGTACGACTGAATGCCCAAATCAGATCCAATTGGAAAATAACAGAGTCACTTTCTTGAGATGACTTAGCAAGCACAAGATTACACAGCTAATTGGAAACTAGTTTCAGAAATCATTCATGAAGCTAATCTATAAAAAAAATAAACAAATTAAACTATGAATTGATAGGAATCTAATTATAAAAAAAATGTGAATTTTACTATGAATCGACAGGAAATTAAATGAAAAAAATAAAACTGCAAAGTACTTAAAAACCTCATTTCTGTGTAGGGGTCCTCGGCAACAGAATGAGTCAAAAATATAATAGACTATGCATGCATAAAAAATATTTGGAACTAGTCTTCTTATTATAAAAATATAGTTTCAAAAGCATACACCGAATTATCACAAAAATTAGGACTGTTTCCCGGTTTCAAAAGACCGGTATTTATACAAGTTTTGAAATTAAATTTTTTGAGCCATTTCATCCTATACATAACAAATAGAACTGAAATTAGAAGTATGGATAGAAGGAAATTATTTAATGGCTATCTCTCGATTTTCTATGTCATAGAGAATTGAGAGTATTTCGTCTGCAGATCACGTTCTTTGACCGATATTGACCACGAGTGTAGGCATGATTATTCTTTTAATTTGAACAGGTGGATGGGATACGGTCCATGTGTGAATCATCCTAGAGATACCCATATGACCTGCTTCCTTATTTTATTCTCAAAACTTGTCAAACCATAACAGTGGCTATAGAAACAACTGTTAGTTGTGGAATTGCACACATTCTGTAGCTAATTACATAAATTCATCTAAATAATAAGAAACATCATAATATAAAGTAGAGATCATTTAAATTCCTTCTCTGATGTGAAATATGTCAATTATCATTGATTGGAGTCATGATTTTGTGAAAAGGGATGAAAAAATGATGAAAAAGGGTGTCAAAATAAGAACAGTTTTGAGGTTCAACATACTCCCACTAAGAGACCATTGCATGTCCTCATGAGATTCCCAAATTTTGAGCCTTCACATCCTATTTCATTTGTTTTGATACCTCTGCCAATACATCCAACTTCCTCTTTTTTCCTTTTCTTGAAGTGATTGCCATTCTTGGTTTCTTCATGAGGAGTTTGTACTTTAGGCTATTGACTTTCCTATTCAGATATTTATTCATTTTATTTAGTTTCTTATTATTTTTATACCACAGCCCTAAATGTAAGATAATGTTGTAACTGATGACCTTCTCCAAGGGATTTTGTTCCTTCAAGGTTTCATTTTATTGTTTAATGTGCCTATTTAGAATCTCCAACTCATAAATTTCTTGCTTCAGGGTGTTTACCATATGTTCTTGTGGACTGATAGGCCTCTCTTGCATAGTTGTATTTACTTCTGCATGTATTTTCTCCAATGACTCAATATAGTCATATATGTCCTACTATGCTGGGTCAATTTCTATGGTATAGGACTATGTATAGGGGAGTGTATAGGATTGTGTGCAGGAGAGACAGTAATGGGCGATGGTACTTGGGGTTCCTCATACAAATTAAAAAAAATTTCCTCATGTGATAGTTTCTTCTTCAATGGTTTACGAAGTCTAGAGCTTCTCCTTGGATGTGGAGGATTTAATATTTCTGAACTTGTAACTTTCCCCTTTTTCTCTATATTGCTTCTTTTTTTAACTCCACTCTATTTCTTAATTTTCATTAACTCTGCAATGGTGAGTTCTTCTTCTTATTGATGTGGTTGAAGTGGGATTTCTTCTCGATGCATGTATCAACCTTTTTCTTCCTACTTCTTCTGGTTTTGTCATCCTTAGGTTGTTCTAGTGCTTCATCTTGAAAGTGATTTCTGATTAGGAAACTTTCCTAAGAGTCTCCTACACTCTTAGATGGAATTCAATGAGTATATTTATCAGTCCATGATGATGCATGGTATTGTCTATGAATTGGACTCCTTTATGCACATTTTCTGACATCTTCTTTAGATTTTTTAGTAGGAAGAATGGGAGGTTTATTTCTCCATCCTCAAAAACGTTCATTAACAATCCGACATGATAAACAAACATACAATGAAATCTACCCTTGCAAGTAACAAAATTTTGTAAAATTAAAAGCATATTTCTCCATTTGGTTTTGAGTGTTGAACTGGGAATTCCTTTCTTGTAAACAATAGTGTTCATACCTTGATTCTTCAGAAAAAATTTCCATTCTTCGTTGTGAATTTCTTTCTTCCTAAACCATATCTCACCAATTTTCGGAAGTTTTGTAGCTTCACCTATAAAGGCTTTTGTCACTCAGAATTTTATATTTCCAATTTCGACCTCTGTCCCATCGAAAGATCTTGCAAAGGACTTTGTGACCACCTTATGGAACCCATTGAACTACTCTATAAAATTGATCCATTTCACCTTCTGCAACATTTACTTTACGTGAGGACAACCCTCCATCAATTTCACTCCCACAAGTTCATTTCTCACTATTAGACCCATGTCTCTGTCGTGACGAGTTTCACCTTCAAAACTGTTGTTCTTTGATCAATTTAATTGAGTTTTGGCTCTGAGTTAACGGTGTCGAGGGTTTGTAGAGAAGTATAGGTGAAATAGATATTTGGCAAGGGTTTAAGAATGTGGATGAGTGGGTTACAGAAGTGACATATGACTGTTAATATTTAATGGAAAAATCGCTTTCGATTATTATGAGATATGATACAGATGATGTGGTCGGATTATGAAATTTTGATGTGAATCTGAATACACTCAATTCCAATGATGAATTATTGAGGTGGCAGCATATGATCATCTAAATTATATATACTAATGTGTTTGGTCTTATTATTTAAGCAAATTTTTTTAGCATACCTTGGAACTAACCTTTTTTGATCTTTTCTTTGTGTTGATTCTTTAAGTGTATTTTCAACATGATCTTCAAATGGAGTCTTCAATTGCTTTTGTTCAGTATGTTTGCTTCAGTAGGCTGTAAAAACAAATGTAGCAGAGATGCAGAATTTGATGAAAACTGTGGATTCTCTTGAGAGCTACAGAATTGTAGCAATTTTGTAGCTACTTCTTCTATTGCTTCAGAGAAAGAAAGGGAAGAAATAATTTGGGATTTTAGAGTGGGAGAAAATATAAGATGTCGCAACTCTAATTTTCATCTTTTATTTTCTGTATAAGGATTCCAATCATTGCTTGATTTTCATACTTATACAATTATTATTATTATTATTTGAATATATATATATATATTATTATACTTTTTTTTTCTTTTTTTTTAGATATGAAAGTAAAAAAAAAAAGACTAAGGTGTGGGTAGAAGGATTCTTCTTTACCAAATTCATTTCATTATGGTATTGAATTTTTTTGATAAATTCCTCCTTTTTAATTGGCTTATGATAGACCTTTAATCGATGTCCATTCAGAAGAAGAGGTGCCTTTTCTTCATAAATTTTCCTTACCATGACTGCTCTATTGTTAAAGTTTTTTTCGATCTCATAAGGCCCAAGCCAATGAGTCTGAAATTTTCCTTGGAAGTCTTTGAACTTTGAATCAAACAAAAGTGCCCAATCTTCTTCTTGAAACTTTTTATCTTTTATGTACTTATCATGCCATCTAAACCTTTGTTGTTGGATTAGGCTGGTTCTTTGAACTACATCTTACCTAATCTCATCAAGCTCATTAATTTTCTCCATTCTGTGCTTTTGGGCTTTAGATAAATCAAGTCCCAATCTGAATGCTATCTTGAAGGTTTTGATCTGAAATTATATAGGAAATAGTACTTGCTTCCCATAAACATGTTCATAGGGAGTATTTCTTGTTGCATTTCTCCATGTAGTCTAGTAGGCCCATAAGGCTTCAGGAAGCCTATCTGCCCAATCCTTCCTATGTAGATGTACAATCTTTGTGAGGATTGCATTGATCACTTTATTGGTGGACTCCACTTGACCATTTTCTTGTGGATGATATGGATTAGACTTTCTATGTTTAATCTTGTATTCATCCACAATCTTCTGCACCACCTTAGATGTAGAATGAGATCCATTTTCTATCAAAATTTCCCCTAGGACACCAAAACGAGTGAAAATATCCTCAAAGAGAAATGAAACTACAACATTTTCATTAGCAAGATAAAGTGCTTTTGCCTCTACCAATTTAGTGACATAGTCAGTGCAAACCAGAATCTACCTATTTTTTCTTGATGGTGGACTGATTGGTCCAAGAAAATCTAGGGCCCATTTTTCAAATCGTTCAATGAGTACCTAAGGTTGTAAGGCCATTTCATCTGTAGGAACAGGTTTCCCCATTCTTTGAAAACTGTCACACCTTTTGACATAATCTTTGGCATATTTAAATATGGATGGCCAATAATATACTAAATGAAGGATTTTATAGGAAATCCTCTTATGAGCAAAGTGTCAACCACAAGGTTCATCATGGCATGCCTTCAGAATTTTAGGAATTTCATCTTCTTCAACACACCTCTTGATGATGAGTTATGGACCTGTTTTATATAATTCATCATTGGCCCATGAGTATAATGCACTTGTTTGAATAATATTTCTTTTTTCTCTAGGAAACAAGTATGTTGTTAACTTTCATGTAGCTAAGTAGTTAGAAATATCTGAAAACCATGGGGATTTAGTAGATTTTGAAAAGAGATACAAATTAGGAAAATTATCAGCTACTGGAGTATCATTATTGTTTTTTTGAATTATAGACAAGAAATTAGCAGCTGTTTTTTATTTTCTAGTTCAGTCTAGAATGGTGATGTTAAATTCTTGCAGGAGTAATAACCATCTTGTGATTATGCTATTAGTGATAGATTTATTCATTAAATACCTAATTGCAGGATGGTCTGTGTGAACAAAGGTTTCATATCTGGTGATGTAATGTCTAATATTTTAATAGCATGCACAACAAAAGAAATTATTTTTTAGTTACAGTGTAATTTAACTCAGCAGGAGTTAGTTTTTTACTTGTGTAATAGATGGCATAGGGGATCAAATATTTTTGTCCTAGTACAGCTCCTAGAGCTATATCTAAAGCATTTGTTGGAATGTGAAAAGGTATTTTCCAATTTGGACCTCTTAATATGGGTGCTTCAGATATTTTTTCTTTTAACGTTTCAAATTCCAATTGGCAATCATGATTCTAACTAAATTCACAATATTTGGTAAGTAGTTTGAAGAGTCGAGATGATATTTTGGTGAAGTTTTCTATAAATATTCTACAGTACCCTGTAAATCCTAGAAAACTCCTAACATCCTTTTGACAACATGGAATTGATAATTTGGAGATGAATTCAACTTTGGACGAGTCTACTTTAATTCCATCCCCTGAAATGTGATGTCCTAAAACAATTCCTTCAGTAAACATCATAGAGAAATTTTCATGAGTTAATCAAAGATTTACTTCTTTGCATATTTTGAGAACCTTTTCCAAGTTATCAAGAGCCTCTTCAAAATGATTTCCATAAACTCTAAAATAATCCATATATCCTTCCACACAATCATGTATTAGATCAGAGAAAATTTCTAATACTTTCCTCTGGAATTTTGCAGGTGCATTGAACAATCCAAAAGGAATTACTTGGTAAGCATAGGTTCCCCATGGATAGGTGAATGTGGTTTTTTCTTGGTCTTCAGGTGCTACTTGAATTTGATTGTAACCACTAAAACCATCCAAAAATGAGAAATACTTCTTACCTGCTAATGTATCCAATACTTGATCTATGAAAGGCAATGGGAAATGATATTTTAGAGTAGCCTTATTGAACTCTCGACCATTACCATTATTTCTAAGTACAATGACCAAGGGAGAAACACAGTGACTATCTGAAATTGGATAGATGAAGTTTACATTAAGCAATTTTTGCAATTCTTCTTTCACAATTTCCCTAAGATTTGGGTTCATCCTTCTTTGAGGTTGGCTGATAGGCCTAGTGTTTTCCTCAAAGTAGATATGATGTATTTGAGTCTCGGGACTAATTCCTTTCATGTTAGTGTACTACCCATGCATATGCAGAAGAATTTTTTTGTAATGTTTTGATTAATAACTCTCCTTGTTGGAATTTCTCCTAGTTTTTTTTTATGTTTAAAATTTCCTTCGAAAGATTTCAATTGTAGAGTTACCAAATTATTCCATAGAATATAAAGACATCTATCTAGATGAAAAGTATTCAATATTTCATTGTTCTTGAAAACTATAATCATATTCACATTGTGAAGATGTTTCAAATTTTTCTATTGAATTTAAGATTTGACTTTCTTCACTAATATGAGAAATAGTCAAGAGAGGTTGTATATCATTGTCATCATCCATCCATTCTTCATCTCCTATTTCTGTGATTGTTTTTGCTGGAGGATATAGAGTGAATTTATTTGTTCAGTTACCATTGGAAATAAACATATCATCGGATCTACAATTAATGAAAGCGACAACTGTAGCGAACCAAGGTCTTCCTAAAATTAATGGATGTCCCCTTAGATTTTTCTTGGGAGTTAGGATCATGAAGTCAGCTGGATATTCCCAAGAGTCTAGGGACACATATATGTATTCTAATACCCCATCTGGATTGATTATTGATATGTCTTCTAATTGCAGTAATGTTGGTGTATATTGAAGGTTTGGAAGCCTAAGTTGTTCCATAGTTTGCTTGCTCATGATGTTGATGGCTGCTCCTAAATCAATTAATGTATTTGGAATCTCAATACCATTGATATGTGTTTTTACAACTAGACTTCCTAGGTCCAAATATTTTTGTATGGCTATTTTTCCCATCATAATGTCAGCAATTTTTCCTACTAACTGAACCCTTTTTATTTCTTTTTTATTTCTTCTTGATTTTTTCATGCTAAACTCTCTTATTGTTTTGGCTAGAATAGGAATCTCTTTAATGGATTGTAACAAAAGAATTTCGATACAGACGTTATTCAATTTAGCTATAAAATCATAATTAGGAAACATGTTTTTTCTTCTATCCCTCTATTGACCTGTAATATTTCAGGAAAAGGAGGGTTAGAAACAGATACCGAAGGTTGCTCTATTATAGGAGATGAGTTTATTGGGTCTTTTTGTTTTTCATTTTCAGAATTTTGGTTCTGCTGAAGAGATGTCCCTTCTCTAGAATTTTTATTTTGCTGTAGAGAAATTTCTTCATCAAAATCATCTTTTTCTTGAATAACAACAGAAGGCTTTTCCTTTTCTAATATTCTACCAGATCTAAGTTTCACATTGTTATATCTAGTGGAGTAATCATGTAAGTTGGAAATTTTTGTCCTTCTATGTTATAAGAACTTTGAGAATTTTTGTTATTTGGGATTGGTAATGGTTGGGCAGGTAGTTGATTTGTTCTTTGTAGAAATGGTAATGAAAGTTTTGTGTTCTGATTTGGATTTGGGGTGGTTGATTTTGTTGTGGAAAATGTTGGGGAGAATAGTTTGGATAGGATTGTGGGTATTGGTGATACTGATAGTATCTACCTTAATGATTTTGGATCCCTTGTGTCCAAGGTTGATGCTTGGACCAAGGTTTTTGCCATGATGAATTCCAATTGTCTGGTGGGTCCTGATTATACATTTGGTTATTAAAACCTTGATTTTGTGGCCCCTGCCACGGTATTCTAGAGACAAAACAAAGAGTTTCTACTGGAAACAGAGTTACATATTCTTGAAATATAGCCTTAAGACCTGGTATAGAGGGACATTTTTTTTTTCATGATTTTTTTCACAAATAAATAGGTCTCTATGACTTTTACATTAAGAGGATGTTCCATTAAAGAAGGTTTCTTTCTACATTTAGGAAAAAAATAGTTAAGGCATCCGTTTCAGCTTTCTACTTGTTTTGTAGTTTCAGGGAGTCTATTTGTTCATTGAGACTCCCTAAGATGTTTGTTTTAAATTCATCACGAATATTTCCAATTTATGCCCTACTCACTCTTGCAGTTGCAGATTTATTCACTCTAGAGAGAACATGATCTCTTCTATTTTTCCTAGTTTTTATTTTCCTCTTCAGAGATGAATGCATAATTCAACAATTTCAAGTAATGGTAATTGAGAGATATCTCCTTTTCCCATCATGTTAAGGATATCTATCCATTAATCTCTGATGGCTTTCAATAAGAGATATTTTAAAGTAACTTGATCTAGATGTTCCATCTTAGATCTCTTTATATTATAATTGAATCTCTCAATTAAATCTTCTAAGTTTTCAATCTCTCTCTGCATCATTTTAAATAATTCATCCTTCCTATTAATAGGGGTGCAATAATCCAAATATATTTGAAAAAAATGTACTTTTCATCTCATCCCATGTCCCAATAGATTATGTTATCAAACCCATGAAATTTTTTAAAGATGAACCCTTATGTCATGCAGGGAATAGCTTCAATTTTTGAGAGTATTGTAAGTAGTCATAAGATCTACATAAGAATTCATATTCAAATAAAAATGTTTCAGGATATTCACTCCTTAATCCATGGAAATTGGGAAGGATAGAACGTGAAATATTTTTCATTGTAAAATTTGTACCCTCATCAACTATAGGAAATCCAACAGAGTTAGGGTCTCCTCTACCTCTACCTCTTCCTCCATCTCTTCCTCCACCTCATCCTCTACCTCTTCCTTCTCCTCTTAAGGCATCTCCATTCAAAAGTTTTCCTCCTCCTTATTCTTCTGCCATTGTATATTCCTCAGAGCTAATGTAAGGTTCTAGATATAGAGTTATCTTTTCTTCCTCTCGTTCTTCTATCAATGAGATATTGAATAAATTGTATTCTTCTTCCTCACTAGGGATTTCTAACTCTTGATCTAGAATACGTTCTCCTGTAGAGGTGAAAAAGGTTACTCCTTTTGTTGGAGATCTAGGGTCTTCCTCTTCTAAGACTGCCTCAGTAGATGAAGTTGGAGAATCTCTTTGTTGGATTTCTGATCTTATGAGTTCAGGAATTCTATGTCTTGAGATGAAAAATGGAATATGAGTTTGAGATGGTGGTGTGGCACTATGTGGTCATGGTGGGGTGAGTGGTGTTGTTGGAATAAAACTTCTACTTCTAGCTATGAATTTTCCGCTAGAGTCTCTTTTTCCATGCATGTCATTTTTTTTTTAATGTAAGAAATAAGGCTTCCTAATTACAATTCCTCGGAAATGGCACCAAAATGTTTAGTCAATTTGATGTCTCAAATTGCTATCATAAATTATGAACTGAGGTTAGTAATTTGATGAAGTGTGGTGCACTATATATGTTTAGGTAACCTTGTTTTCTTACTTTGGTGTGTATGCTTTCTATTGTTTTGAATGTTTTGTGTATTATGCATAAAGTTTTAAGAATTGAAATTTGTCTAAGAAATGAACTCTATGCTTGTAGGTGAGATATTTAAATGCTAGAAAACAACCAAATATAAATGAATTTTAATGATGAAAACTAATTCTTAAGGAAGGAAGAAAAGGAAATGTTCATTAACTAATCTAGATTTCATAAAAATAAATCAAACTTTGAATGATGTTAGACTTATCTAGGCCAGAAAAATATCTATGAAAAATATCTAACTACTTTAAAGCATAGCACTATTCTAAATCTAATTGGATTCAAATGACAAAGCTGAATTCATTTTCTATCTTATCCATTGAAAGCTTTTAAAAACAAAGCATTTAATCTATTTTAAAATACAATTCTAATATATTTTTGTCTTGGTTTCAGATCTAAAAATGTTTGAAAGATAAAATTAATCTAATTTTGTTACATGGATTGAAAGCATAAATTCTATCGCTAGGAATTTAAATGACAGTGCTGATTGATTTTTTTTTTTTTTTTTAAGTATAGAACATGTTTAAATAAAACTACAACTATTGTATGACCGAATGCCCAAATCCAATCCAATTGGAAAATGACAGAGTCGCTTTCTTAAGATGAATTATTGAGCACAAGGTTACAGAGCTAATGGGAAACTAATTTTAGAAATATTTCATGAAACTAATCTATAAACAGTAAATAAATTAAACTATGAATTGATAGGAATCTAGTTATAAAATCAATGTGAATTTAACTATGAATTTGCAAGAGAAAAAACTACGAATCGACAGGAAATTAAATGACATAAATCAAAATACAAAGAAATTAAAAACCTCATTTCTGTGCAGGGGCACTCTACAATAGAATGAGTCTAAAATATAATAGACAATGTGTGGATCGAAAGATCTGGAACTGGTCTTCTTATTAGCAAAACAAACTTTCAAAAGCATACACCAAATTATCAAAAAAATTAGGACTCTTTCTTCGTTTCAAAAGACTATTATTTATAGAAGTTTTGAAATTAACTGTTTGAGGAATTTCCAACTATAGATAACAAATAGAACTAAAATTAGAAGTCTAGATAGAAGTTGTAATATTCCCAAATGGGGAAAGAAACAATATATCTCACAATAATGGAAATAGCAACAAATGTTAACACATTACATATGAGCCGAATGATAGATCCATGTTATTAAACATAAAAAAAAAATGTATAAAATATATTGAAGAACAAACCCCTGAAGCTAGGAAAGAGAAGCCTTCATCAACCAAAAGCATCAATACATGAGATGCAGTTGCTACAAAAAATGTCTAAAGCAAGTATGTCATAGTTTTAATGGCTAATACTACAGCTGGATAATGTAAATGGATAGATATGATAATATAATGCTCATAGAAGGACAAAAAAATGGAGATCTATGCTCCCATACACTTTTCCAAGACAACCCATGAAGGGTTTCCGAAAATAAACAAAATATCAGAATGTCAGAATGCAGCCCTAGGGCTGAATAAAATATGAAACTGGGCACCTGAAAAGGAGGTGGCTGAATCTGATGTATATCTAAAACAACTCCAAAATACTCTCTGAATTAAGGGTTGATCCCTTCAATGGAAAGCAAACACTCCTAATGGAGCACTGAACTCACCCCTGCAACAGATCCCTAAAATAACGCAATCATGGACTGGAACTATGTTGTAGGGTAAGATGATGACTTGGCCTGATGCCAAAATATGTTATGAAGCTGAGGGACCTTATTTACTGACCTCTCAATGGAAATAAAACTTTATTCACTGAAGATAAGCTCAGAAATGATCCAAAGAAACCCTCCATTGTTGCGCCTTGCAACTCATCACATATCTAAATAGAATCTGTGTTGTATAATAAATATGTAGCTTGGAAAAATGCTAGAATGTGGAAATAATTATCAAGAAATTCTCCTAAGTAGGCACTCTAAGTTCCCAAATGATAAAGGTGGGATTTACGCTCGGAAACACCCTTGTGCTAAACAGCACTGTAATATTAGCTAAATAGCTGAAGAGAGACAAAATTATTAACAAAACACAATCAAGAATAATATAAAACATGATCACAATGGCTTCCATCCCCTTCCTTATATTCTTGGTGAGCTTTCTCGCCCTTGGCCACAATCATTAAAGTAACTACTTCCATGCAAATGATCTCCCACCAAAACTGTGTTGTCTGTCATTGAATGTCCACTAATTCCATACCAGCGCTATTGATTTGGTAAAAGTTGACCCAGTCCACATGATTCTTCCGTTGTTCACACATAGGGGAGCTTTATCCAGCTATTTTGATGCCCTCCTTTCACATTTGGAGTGGTTTTATTCCTACTAATGATATTTATGGGTCTCCCTACCCTCTTGTTCTTCTAAGTTAGAAGAAAAATTATATTTTAATTTTCCAATTAGCTGCATGCTAATTTAGGAATATTACAGAAGAAAACTCTTTAATGGCTATCTCTTGATTTTCTACATCAGAGAAAATCGAGAGTATTTCATCTACAGATGACGTTCTTTAACAGATCTTGACCATGAGTGTAGGCATGATTCTTCCTTGAATTCGAAAAGGTGGATGGGATACGATCCTTGTGTGGATCATTCCAGAGATACCCATATGACCTGCTTCCTTATTTTCTTCTCAAAACCTATCAAACCATAACAGTGGCTGCAGAAACAATGGTTAGCTGTAGAATTGCACACATTCTGTAGCTAATTACAGAAATTCATCTAAATAATAAGAAACATCATAATATAAAGTAGAGATCATTTAAATTCCTTCTCTAATGTGGAATATGTCAATTATCATTGATTGGAGTCATGAGTTTGTGAAAAGGGAGGAAGAAATGATGTAAAAGGGTGTCAAAATAAGAACAGTTTTGAAGTTCAACAACCACTTCCCAGCATTTCCATTTAAGGTGTTGTATCATCAATAACATTTAATTTGGTTAGGAAGGTAATTTTGTATAAGTTTTAGTGTGTTGGTAAATTAATTCATGAAAATTGATGAAATTTTATGAATTGACTATAATCCTCAGTCTTTAGAGTCCCCACATGTCATCTCATCATGGTCATGTCAATAAAAATCTATCAAAAATCTACATGCAATGGTTCAAATTAATTTTCAAGCCACTTGTCCAGTTTTTCCTAAGTCCACAGCGAAATCTATGGAAAGCAAGTTGTTTTCACTACAGACTCACTTGACAAGTCTATAGCGAATCTGCAAAACTCATAACATAAAATACTACGAAATCATGTTTTTCTACACCGGCAAGATAATGGGTGAGGTATCAAGTTGCAAATGGATATAGGTTAGTCTAAGGTCAAGTGATTAGTTTTTTGATTTCATGGTGCATGTGTGATCATCATTAGCATCCCATCATTATGTTTTTCTTTCCTTATTTTTCCTCCTTCCTCTCACATTCAATATTACCTTTTTCAAATAATCCTTGTGAGTTTCTTGATACCACCTTTTCCCTCTCTTATCTGAGTATAGATGTTCATGTTGTATTAAAGAAGTTTCAGCCTCTATTTGCAAGCTTCTTGTTGCGCGTAATTTTCTTTTGTAGGTGTCATATTTGCAAGGAGGCCATCGCCGTGTTGAAAGGAATGACCATGCATAAAAGGACCAATAAGGGGGGCTCAGTGGTCAGGTATGAGCCAATGGATTTATGATTGGTCAATGAGATCCAAGTTTTGCAGTAGCATTCACCAGTGTTGGTTGCATGAGTTTTCTCCAGAAGTTGTAAGGGTATCATGCCAAAGATTCTATGGATTTTGTAGCAATTTTTTTTTGCACGACATTAAAGGTGGGTGTGCTAAATTTCATGGTTTCTCCTGAAACTATTTCCCAAGCTACATATATTCCAAGGATATGGGAAGAGTGGTTCAAATCCACCAAATTCAAATTTTAGAACTGTCATGAGATGCTAAAGCCTTAGCACATTGGAGTGGACATGAGCTCGGGGATACCAAGAAGTTGTCTCAAAGAAAATTACTCCAAACTCCTACTAGTGATTGAGAAGTATCTCAAATGTGAAGGGAGGTTTCACATGATATATCAGTATCACGTTAGGATTTTGCTTCAATTCACAAGTAAGTAGCATTTGGAACCTCCATTTTTCTTATTCAGAAGCCTACGAAAAATGTCAGATAAAGTACAAGCTATGCTTGAGAGTAGTGAAATCTATATCTTCCGTCATGGATTAATTAAGATGTTGGTTATGGAAGAGTTGAACAAATTAAATAGATATTGTGCCACATTTTTATTTCTAAGTGGTTATGAAGTGGATGTGTTCACTCCTAAGAAAACACCTAAATCAAAGACCAGCCCTTCAAGTAAGAATGATGAGCCTATATCTGAAGCAGAGGGTGGACATCAAAGAGAAATGTAGCCAATTACAGAATCCATGGAGGTTGAAATGGAACATTTTCATAACACATATTTACCTCATGCCACACCTTCAAATAGGAAGCCTGAATCTAGCAAAAATATTCATGGAAGAATCACTAGGAGGTAGGCAGTGGGAAAGGGAAATCTTGATGATATTTTGCAATCCATAGATATAGAAGAAACTCATGTGGTCAAATTTGTGGAGGTCAAAGGAGGTAAGAAGAAAACGAAAGGCCTCACTACCAAGAAACTTGTCTTTTCATGTGAAGATGCATGTTTTGTATTTAAACAAAAAAAAACTCTCACTAGATTACAACTTGCCAAAGGTGTCAAGGCTGATAATAAGAATGAAGAAAAAATAAAGGGAAAACAACCTATGATAGAATAAATCATTGACCTATCCCCAACAAAATAAGAAATTATTAAGCAGAGGAAAGGCAAGGAGAAGGTCACTGAAAATGATGAAGTAGAGCTTTTAAAGGAGCAGTTGAGTGAAGCTAGGGAAGAGGTCATTGAAACAAAGTTGGAGTTGTAAGAGGTTAAGAAATAAATAAATATGGTAGAGGAGTTCAAGGAGAAAGTCAATGAGCATATTAATTATTATGATGATGCCCTAACAAATGCTAAGAAATTTTTGAAGAGAACCCTCCCTTTACACATAGTGATGAAGCACACAAGGAAAATGAACATATGGCTATAGGTAGAGAAAAAGAAGCTCAAAGTTCAAGTGAAGGATTTGGAGGTGCATATGGAAATGGTACAAACAAAAATCAAGAAAAAGGGTTTAAAAATGATAGTGATAAATGAACATGTTGAAGCTGAAGCCACTGTTATGAAGGGTGAAGCTACTACTGCTTGAAAAGGGGTAAAATAAATTTTAAATTATTTTTTTCCTCATTATAGTTCATCACTTACAGAGCCATGAGAAATTTTGAAGAAGAAACCAAGAATATTCAAGTCTTTTATCTATTAGGAAAGTTCATAGCGTGTCTTAGGCTTAAAGCTGATAAAATGCTACGAACTCAGTGAAGATGCTTTTTGGTTATATATGTTAGGTCTTGTCATAAAAAAGGTAGGTAAATACATGTATTTAATTTTTTTTACTCACTAGACAACCTCAAATCAACAAGGAGAGAAAATAGTTTGCATATATGGCCAATGTAAAAATGCTACAAACTCTTGCTACAGACTTTCCTAAAAGTCCTTTGTTTCTACAACGCAGAGGAATTTTGAGATTTTTCAAGTCTTAATTATCTTGTTGGGATAGTTCAGCCAATTGGAAAGGTCATAAATCATTAGTTTAATGTTTCGACGAAGACACACTCCTCGACAAAGATGTTCAACATACCGGCTCATCATGGAAGCTACATCAACAAATATGACATCACCTCCTCAAATCTCGAAAGATGGTCCTCCCATCTAGCGGGGGTATTTATTGTTTGGTCATGGTCCTTTCCACCTGAGGCACATGATATTTTCAATGTATATCAGCAAAGCATGGAGATTTTAAATATTTTTAAATGTAATACAGAGTATTAGATTCCTATTAGCTTTCAAAGTCCTAAAAATAGTAGATGTTTCTTTTCTCTCCTTCTAATCTTCTTTTGGTTAGTCTAAGTGTCATTAGAAATATTCGAAGCTTTGCTGTTTCTGGCAGACTCGTTGTAAAGGCACCTAAAGTTATAAATAGGAAGATAATTTATGGAGAGAGGGTTGATGGATGCTTTTACTACATAACACTATTGTAAATCTTGTTATCAATAATATACAGTGGTAGCATACTTCTCTTTGCATGAGATTCATTGATATTCTTATGAGTGTTTTTCTTTTATGTTCTATTATTCTATCTTCAGTATCCTAGTTATTTGATTACTTAGAATTCATTCTCAACATGATATAACTTCCTTCAAATATTTGGCCTAATGTAAATGTTATGTTTTCATGAGAATATATATGCCTCATCTTCCATGAGACAAGTTTCATATGTAACTGATTTTGTTTATACTAACTTTATATTCCCAATGGTAGTAATTTGTCTATACCTTTCACCTGCACAAAATTACATTTAAATGCAATTTCAGATTTAGCCATGTGTTGATCTCCATTTACATAATATCATCTTTGTCCTTGAGAGATCCCTCTCAATCTGGAAAGGCTAAGTTAGAGCTAAAATTAGGTTTGAAATAGTTACTATAGGTTGATTGTTGAAGTAACCCATGAACTTCAAATTAGTGCTAAAAACTGCATTGGAATAATCTCAACTTGATTGAATCGTCAATTAGGGAGTTGGATGAACACCATAAATGGAATTTTGTTACATGGTCAGTAGGATCCTCCCCAGAATTCCCTTCAAATTTTGGAATATTAGATGGAAGTCTGGTGTGAACCAAAGGCCAATATGGATTATATTAGATTAGATCATTTCTCAAATTTTAAAGATCTCACAAATTTAGGGTTTCTAGGAATGGTAAGCTTAAATGAGCTAGAGAATTCCACCTACCAAGAGAATAATTTACAATGTTAAGAAAAGGGTATGTTGGATTTGCAGAGGAACCAATTTTCCAAGGATTATTTGTAGAATAGGTTGAACCATAAGAAGGAAAATTTTGCGTTCCCCCACTTGAAACTGGAATGGAGGTAGAGCCAAGAACTGCGGTTCTAGGTGTGATAGGATATATAGAAATTGTACCCCTTCCTTCAAATAAAAGAGGAGTATTCACACTAGTGGTATCCATAGCTGAAATCATGCTTCTAACAGCCTTGCTCGAAGTAAAAGAAGGATAAAAAGTAGGGCTAGTTAATCGGTGCATCAGGGGTCCAACGTATAATATGATGTTTCAAAAATTAGAAGGGAGGGACGAAGAAGGAGTCTTGGGGGACTCAGGAATGTCTGCGATGTCAACCTCATCTTTAGACTCAAAGAACACCCCAGAAAGGACAAGACCTTTCCTATTTGAATCATGACTTACACTAGGTTAACCGTGACAAGAAATATCCCCAAGTGGAGGATCAATCTCTGATTCATTTGTTGCTACTGGTAAAAAATCACTAGCATAATTTCTCCTAAGCCTTCTAGATGAAGGCTCGACATTTGGAGGTGAGAGGCCATGAAGCCTCCTAGAATAACGAATTGGTCGATCAACCAGTCTTAATTATTAAGAGAACTTGTAAGGACTCAAAAAATTATAAAGCTATGGCAATCTAGGAGAAAATATCACTCACTAAAAAAGTCCCTAAAGATACAACCAAACAAGGTACTTCGAGGTATTTCTACTCCGGGTGATTAGGACTAGACACCAAAATACAATAAAGTGAATATAAGGACCTTCAAAAGATATTATGGGATAATTACAGCCAGGGCCTACCAGTGAAGGTGATAGAAACAGTTACGATGACCTCCAAACAACAACCTTTTTTGGTTGAAGTACCTGAGCTCCGCAACGGCACCCTCTAGAAGTACTAATGAGAGTGATACAATGTATGTCTCAGGAACCACGCATATTCTCCCTTGCACTCACCTATGCAGTCCCTAGGAAAGGAAACTAAGGTCACCATTTCATATTAGAAGCTGAGAAAAACAGTCGTTGGAAGGAATCCAACATGTAGGAGAGAGGGTATCTCTCTTCCCTATTTTCACTTGCCCTCATGCTTAACTCCCGTACTAGAAGATATTTCCTGCACAACTTAATGACACTATATTTCACTCTTTGAATAAAATTCTATCATTAAATTTAGAGTAGCCTTGGAGAGTTATCTCTCCACACACCTATTCCAAGGCCCTAAATTCCCTAGACTCGTTGATGTATATATCACAAATCCAAAAATTCTTGTTCATTTTAACTAAGCACTTAATTTGAGTGGTTTTCTTTAATTCATAGGTAAATGGAAGTGAAACATATTATGTTTTTTACGCAAGAAGAAACCAATAGAAAACCTAGGCTACATGAAAATGCAGCTCTTTTTCTTCGATGAAAAAATATTTCTACAAAAGGTTCTATGGAAAAACTATGAAAGAAAAACTCTTTTCTTTTCTTTTGAAACAAACACTCACACACTCAAAATCCATCATAAAGACTATAATGCTTAAAGTGAAACTACCTTAATGCAAACTAAAATTCTTAAATGAAAGATCCTAAGGACTACTCTTAAAGGGAATGATTTAAAGAAATCAAGACGCCAAAACTTGACAAAAAGGAGGAAAAAATGCAAGAAAAATTATCCCCAAATCAAGAAAATTCAACCTAGTGAAAATACTTCACAGTTGCTCAAAAAAAAAAAATAAGACAAAAACAAAAACCAAAGAAAAATAAAGGAAACAAACAAGATGTTTTTATCTTTTTTCCTTTGAAAGACAAAACTAGTTTTTGAGAAGAAAAACCTAACAATAGTTTCAAGATCAAATTCAAGTGAAAATAAATTCAAATCTCGCAAACCAAAAAAATCATTAAAATGATGAGAATTAAAGCGAAAAGAGGTTACAAACTCAAAACTACTGATTGAAATAGTAGCATAAAAACTCCAGCAAGAAAGAAAGTTTTCAAGAAGACCAAATTTTTTTCAAGATTCTAGAAAACATTTCTCAAAAACAAAGAGGAAACCAAATAGGTCATCTTTAAAGATACCAAGGTAAAGGAATGGAAAGGTTGGTTTATAAGTGACCTGAAATGAGTTCCCTATCCAAAAGACCCTGAAAAGTCAGGTGCTTCACCAAGAAGTCTTGAACCCAAACTATAAAAACAAAAAATTAATCGAAAATCAAACCCTACGTTGACAAGGTATTTTCCCAAAAAGAGATAGGAACATTATAGTCAATAAGAAACAATATTTTTCTAGACAAATAATGGTTGCAAGGAAGGACTAAAAACTAGGCAAGGCCCTTTACTAGAAACAAATTTGAAAAATTCAATCAAGGCCAAATATACATGACTTATCAGTGGCAAAATTGCATATATATAGAATTACACCCAAAGAAAATTGCATATATGTGTGTTTATTTGAAAATAAGCACTTGTGTACATGACTATATGAAATAAAAATAACATATAAATATACCAATAAGGAAAAAATAAAAATAAAAGCCTGGTCCAGAAGATCAAATTACCTACCCAGATTGCAAACAGGCCAAAGGTACTGAAAAAATTAAGAAACCAAATAAAAGGGCCCAAATAAAGAGAGAAAAATCCACATGGAAGTACTATATTGTATTCCCTAGTGGAGTCACCAATTTCTTTGTGAGAGAAAACTACCTATGTTTAGGGTTGAGAACCCCAACAAATCAAAGGGAATTTATCAACAAGAAACAAACAATCACCTAGTTCCAATGCATAAAATACTAAATTTGGGTTAGGAGAGAGTACTCGTAGTTCCTACGTTTGGTATCGTTCACGTAGGGTACAAACCCTCTACTTCCTCTAAGGCTTTAAAACCCGCAATAAATTTAAGAGAAGCATATATACTACAAGTATTTTAAAGCTTGTATATGATATGAATGTTATATGATATAAGAATAAAGATATAAATCATGAATAATACATAATAATAAAATAACATGAATTATACAATAATATCATAACGTTTAGGAACAAGAAAAAAATTCTTTATTGATATCAGCAAAAAACATGGAATAATATAACCTTATTCGACCATGGCTCCAAGCGAAACTTTCCTTCAGATCTGTCCAACCCAAGCCTCAACAATCATCTCTGAAAAATATACACATGGATGTCATATAAAGGAGATGAACATCTCTATGAGGAAACAAGGGTTTTCTATGTTTGGGAGTGGAGGAGACACAACAAAACTCACACTTAATCAAGTACCAATCAATTATAATATCAATATCCTATCTCTCTCTCCCCCCTTAGGCCTTCCCATGAGGTGCATTTATATCACCCAAAAAACAATTGATTCAGTTGGGATACAATTAGGCCACGAGCTATTGTATGTGGGCTTTCAGTGAAACCCGTAAACCCCACCCAAAAAATTGGATTTTTGTATTTTTTTTCATATTTTAAACTGTATATGTGGGTTATATATAGATGGACCCACATGTGTATGCATTTTTTAAGGGAATATTTTCGTATGGAATTCAAAATGTTGTTTTTTAATAAAGTCAACAATTCTGAAGGAAAGGGTTGCCCAAGGCCATATAACAAAGCATCAGATCTACAATAGTGATGAATGATGATATAACAACCATTGATTTGCATCATCAAAGAGATTGATTCATTAAATTCATTTTACATATGAATCACATTCCTTTATCTCAACAAAATATTGATACACTTCAAGATGTTTTGAAATAAGAAATGCATATTAAAGCAATGGTTGGTTATCCAAAATATTGCAGAATCAGTGGTTCTTCAACAGATCATGTTATTATGTGCCTTCAAAATCATATTGTTACCTTGACAGACCCACTAAAATATGTTGCACCTATATGGCTAACAATACCTCATATTTGGTGTACTCACTGCTATATTGAAGGACATCATGTCACAAAATTCCCAAGACTAAGGGGACCATGACCATCTAGTGCCACTATCATACCTCCTACACATTAATCCCTTTGAGTTGTGAAAATTTCATATGCTCCTCCTTTTCAAGGCCATACATAATTTCAGTCATTTTGAAATCCCTATGGTATGTACAGGAATGATTACTGTGAGATCTGTCAAAGTTTTGGTCATTTACCTGACCTATGTCCAATTCTACAAAAGTACTCCAATGATCCAAATAATATATTTTGTGAATTTTGTGGGTGGTGTAACCATCATACGGATCAATGCTAGTATTTTAATGCTTTATGTAACTTCCTTGACCATTCAACCTTTCGTATCAATGACACTCCTCGAGGACGAGAAGGGTGAGCTCCCAAGGGAGGAAGGATGGGTGGGAGAGGCTCAATTAGGTGTTATAATTGTAATCAAGAAGGCCATGCCATTAGAGAATTCCCCATTCTATGAAAACCTTGGTGTTCATACTCTCATGTGAATACCCAGGAAACTTAATATTGTCGTGAAATTATTTCTCGGTGGGAGGAGGGAAATCGGGCTAAAATAGCTAATTTATTCTGTTTAGAGCCTGTTGGCTGGATAAATCGATCTTGCGGACAAGATCGATCTCCCTAGTATCAGAAGATAGTCTAGCAACAAACAGAAAATTAAATCTATCTTTCTCTAGATATATCACGATTTATAAGTAAATGCTACAAAAGGTGTTACGATGCTACCTCGATCCAATGCTTATTTGTAGTAGTCGTCCTTCAGTCGCCCAAAAGAGTTATCTTTGAAGAATTGCAATCACAAACAAACAAACATAAAATAACAACTGCATAACATATATTCATAAAGAAATATCTATTATGGTGATCAAGGAATCCATAAAATAAACAATCAAATGATAGCTTATTGAGAAAAACAAACTTATTTCTATTAACTTTGAAATAGTAGAAGAACCTTACAACATTTTCAGCCTTGATGTTGAACAGGTCCTCCCGAGGTCCGAAGTAGGAATTTCCTCTACTTTGACAGATCTTGCACTCTCCCAACTGAGATACATATAGGTATGTAATCTTTCCTCATAAAATATCAGCTAAAGGAGTCTAAGTTCCAACAGCACGTTACCTCAAATAACACTAAAGCTTCAACTCCCTTTAAGGCTGCCCACGGCCTCTCTTTATAGTGAAAAAGAGGAGGTTACAGTTCCAACTATGAAGGGATAGAGTCCTTCTTCAAAGGGATAAGCTCCTCATATCAAGGGGTTAGCTCCTTAAGGCATGGGATACATGAACCTGAAAAGAGCGGTTCTACCACAGCAAGATTCCTTCCAAAGGCTTCTAGAAATGACTGAAAGTGAGATTTTTTAGTTTACTTGTGGCTTTTTAATCTTTTACAGGGTTCCACACTATTAACACAGAGAAAGTGTGGTCAGGTACGTAGGAGACATGACCATTAGGTGTGGGACCGCAGGTAAGACAAAGAGAAAGTGCGATACCAGATTTTTAGAGACTTTTGAGAGATTTTCTCTTATTTTTAAGGCTTGACATGAGGAACTGGTGTTCTAGACTTGAAAAGGAGGAAAGTATGAGTGATAATGAGCTCATACATATAGCATAATGTCAAGGTGATAATTTTGAATGCAAAAAATTTCCCCCTAAAGTGCGAAGTCTGTAATAGATGAAGATAGAGTCTTTCATGTATGAAGAGTGAAGTACGTTATCATTTCAAGGATCATCTTGTGGACACCCCAGTCAGAAACCGTAAAAAAATTCAATGGAAAACATATATATGTAGACATATCATCGCTGAGGTAGGCATTCCCATACTCAGATCAAAACTAACTATAAAACTGACTTAAACTGTTCTGATACAGGAATGATTTTTCAATACATCAACAATATAGACATGTGTAGACACATTATGGATGCATCCATCTGTTTATGAATATTTCACTGTAATAAAAAAATTCCTCGCAGCCTAGATGGTAGAAACTAGATCCAGGGTCTTGATTTCTGCTTCCCGAACTAGTACGATTTTATCCATGTGAATGAACGTGTCGAAGTTGAACATGGTAGAAACCACTTGATTACCATTTAATAATGTGAACTGTTAACAAGTGTGAGAGTAACCACCAGTAATTTCAATGGTCCTCAAATTAATCAGTACAATCCATGAAATGTGAATGAATGAGCTCAATTTGAACATGTCACAGAA
The DNA here is from genome assembly GCA_034641835.2 of Pinus albicaulis. Classification (NCBI taxonomy): domain Eukaryota; kingdom Viridiplantae; phylum Streptophyta; class Pinopsida; order Pinales; family Pinaceae; genus Pinus; species Pinus albicaulis. The sequence goes on from JAXQQM020088844.1 coordinate 50,299, forward strand.
TCATTCGATCGAAGGTCAATGATGCAACCTATCATCGAAGGCCAGAAACCTACCATTGAGGCATGCAGATTTCATGGTACTGACGATTTCTTGATCAACTTCCTAGATAATGAGATGTCGTCGATAGAAAGTGATCCGTCATAGGCAAGCCTACAACACGAAATCATAGATCAAGTTTTGAAGAAATATATTGGAAAGGACTGACTGAGGGATGGTCAAAATAGAAGACAAATATTTTGCAGATGAATGGTTTGTTTGAACTGTCCTCTTGAACACATAACGACACTACATATGGCTTGGTGAAAATTTACCCAATGCTAATACCTAGAAACTGGTTGAAGACTTTCAATATAGTTTGATTAACTATTAGGAAAAGGATTTTCCCAACCCAGGTGAGCAAAAGTGTTGTGTTCAATAGTGGTTAACGCTTTTCTGAAAGTCAAAATGTAACAAACAGGTTCGTTTTTCTCTCTTTTCCTCCACCATTTTTGGCAAGTACCTCTTTATTTTTGACAAGCTTGAGGAGGATAACATTTGCTTTTTTATAAGCTCATCCTTTAGATGAGTCCAACTTAGTTTAAAATTCGAACCCTAAGAAGGAGTGGTTAGTTCCTGCTTAATATTGAACAGGGCCTTTACTGATAAATTTTAACGAGTCCAGTATAGGAGAAACTTGGTGTTTTTCAATTTTAGGGAGTCAAAATAAAAAACTTAAGAAAACTCCATGGGTGTACTTTTTCATAAATTTAGTCTCTCAAGCCTGAAAAAGGATAAAATAATGCGGGAGAGAACTCTATTGACCATAATTAGTCAACGTATACCTTTTTCGTAAATATTCCATTTTAGTTCGTAAAAGGGGTAAACTTATAGTGAAGGGATGATCATTCATTTATTTTAACGAGTTCGAATAATCAAGTGCTCCGCAATCTTTTCAATTTTTGAGAGTTTGAAAAGAGCTTAAAAGAGGACTCCAAGGCTTCGCTTTTTCATAAAATTTTTAAAGAGTCCAAAAAACTGATAAAAGTATGCTCTTCGTTGAAAAACGATCAATTTTCCAGAAAAAATCCAATTTTCTGTACAAAAACTCGAAACATTACACATACTTGTTTAAGATAAATAAGAATGTTTTCAAAAATTACCTTTTTAAAGTGAAAAATAAACAAATTAAAAATTCATTTATTCGAAAAAAATTATAAAAAGGGATTTTCTAACTTCATTTTTAAAATTTGAGTTCAGAGTGAAAAGTGACAGCTTTTGGGTAAAAAAGTTCCTGTGAAGATTCTGGAAAATCTGTTTGTTGGATTCGAAAAAAGTCAGCTCCAGGTAATCCACGTCCTCCTTAACTTGCATTCCATCCGTTTGAATTTTTTTTTTAGGCTTTAAATTTCAATTTATAAGGAAAAATAGGTTTAAAAAATTGCTTGCGGGGGTCTGCAAGTGCAATACGCAGGTCCTGCGGACCCCGAATTTTTTCTACAAAGAAAAAATTCATGGGTTCGTACCTATTTCACAACACCTGTGCGTACATACACAATGTGTATGAGCAAAGGGTGTGGACTCCGCGCAATGAATTTTAAAACTTAAATTTCTCAATTTTCACCCAAAATTTTTCAAAGTTTGTTCTAATATGTCTCTTTGTGTATTGTAGGACATTCAAAATGCTTACTTGGAGAGAACGCGAGCACGAAGATGTAGATTACGCCGCAATGAATCATATGCCTACACTGCAGGCATTGAGAGCATGTGAATTGTACAAGTTCTGGGCCATACAGGGCAAGAGGGTCCAAGTAGACCTCCTGACATGGCTAGTAAACATATGGGAAACACAGGACTAGTGTTTCATGTTTGGCAGCCACTGGCTCGAAATTGAGCCAGAGGATATATATTTTTTGACTGATTTACCCAAGAGGGGTGAACAAATATCTCGGTTTGGGATGAGGCCAGGTGGCTAGTCTATCACTACTCTTCGACTAGAGTTTTTTGATGATCGAGTAGACCCCAAGGATAAATGGATTGATATTAAAACTATCGTCCGACCTGAGCTCAAATTTATTGCATTCACTGTTACTAGACTGTGCGGGAGTGCAGCATTGCATGTCGCTACTAGGTTGCAGATGCGGATTACAGTAGATTGCTTTCAAGGCACCATATACAACTGGTGCGAAGCAGTATTGGCCAATGTGAAAGGCCAACTGACCAAAGAAAAAAATGGAAAGTTAAACATCTTTGGTTACAGATCAATTGTGGTTACACTTTCTTTGGAGAGGATTCCCTTACTAGCTCTGCAGCACATTCCTATCGATGCTGGTGGACCTCGAGAGCCTAGAATGGTTCTTTGGGTTGCTTTGATGGCCCGCCATAGTGAAGGTGGGGAGATTGTGATATTTCCTTCTACATATTTTCGTTGGTTGGAACGCCAATTTTTTGTTATAGAGGACTTTCCATATGCGAGGATGGACTTCAGCGGTGACCGAGACATGGCTCTTCCAGTAGGAGAATAGTGGGATGACTCAGGTAAAAACCATTTTCAACATTTTCTAAGTTCTAAATTTTTTTTTCTATTTTAGTCGTCCAAAAATAATAATCAAAGGTTTAAATGCAGACATGGGCCCACAACGACCAGCCTCTCTCTAGCCTTATGAGAGGATACACCCAACTACAGCAACACTAGCCCCATAGGGCCAATCAATAAATATCTTGACCGACTTGGAGCATCATCGAGAGTGCTTGACACTAGATATTCTAGAAACTGATATAGATTATTTTCCACTTAGGTTACAGAGATATGTGATTGGGGTTCCAGGACCTTTTAGGAGGTTCCTGTGTAGGGTGGCCCAAGCAGTAGTTTCTTAGCGTGATCATCACCAGGGATAAGATGATCGATTTTGTAGACTCATGACATCTTTGAATTTTTGTATTATCATTTTTGCCAATGATAAGGTGTTTTTCAACCTATGATCGAAGACGATGTATATTTTGAAACACACTTCTATGTTATGATATATCATTATTACCGGCTATCATGTGTAACATGTTATCGAATGTTGTGTAATTTACTGTTTTGATTATTGCAAATGTCTATTTATCATACTAGAAGAAACTGCATCTACTAATGTATTTAAATGTATTGGAATATGATGATATTAAATGTAATCAAATTCACATTCAAAGAGATGAACTCTCAAAAATAACCGTAATAATATTGGATTTCTAACGGCATAAAACCTTTTAAGTTGTAATACAATGAGTTCAGAATCCAACCTAATAATCAAACTCCGAATTCCAAATGATATGGATTCAGAAAATAACTCAATCACTGCACTATACTCTACAATGTTATTCGTTGTTTGACCGAGGCTTACCCCATGCATGGATACTAACTCATCATATGGTGAATAGATAACCCAAGCTGCGGAAGAAATATCCCATGTACTATGACAAGCACCATCAACAAAACCAATATATGTTTGAAGAGACGTCGGCATCTGCAATATCAAGAGTAAAAACTCAAATAAGCAGGAACAATGATAAGAACACACTCTAAACTAGGCACACTTTTATAATATAAGACACACCAACAATAAAGAAACTAATCTAAAAAAAATCTCCACTTAGAATTTAAGCATAATATCTCTTCAGATAAAGCCCATTTCTGGTTTTATCTAAGGAGACCCCGTCAAAATCTATCAGTTCATAGGCCCCTTTTTCCATATTTCGCTTAACAATGTAAGGACCATGCCACATAGGTAAAAATTTTCTAGCCCCTAGCTTATCGTTGGCTTGATTGTATACTAAAACTAGGTCTCCTTCTGAAAAATTACGAGGTGTAACATTTCTGTCGTACTGAGCTTTCATTCGTTTTGCATGAGTCTCATTTGCTAATGCAGTAGTGCGTCGATTCTCATCTAGCTGAGCTAAGTACAAAAAATGTTTCTCTTCTTCAGAAGCAGCTGGGAGTAATTCTATGGCTAATTGTAATGACATAATTTTGCATTCAATAGGTAACACAACTTCCAAACCATAAACCAGTTGAAAAGGAGTGAAACTAGTTGATGTTTTTACTGAGGTTTGATATGCCCAAAGTGCTAAAAATAGCATGGTATGCCAATTTTACTTATGAATACCAATGATTCGTTTACTCATAGTGCCTAAAACTTTATTGATAGCTTCAACCAGACCATTAGCATGCGGGTAATATGGAGTAGAACTATCGTGGCGCAGGCTAGGTTGATCTGTCAGTTCAGTCATCATGATACTTCGAAAATGACTTCCACGATCCGTAATGATAGCTTGAGGAACACTGAATCTAGAAATTATATTATTGAACATGAAATTTCCAACAATCTTGTCGTCTCCCGAAAATTTAGGCATCGCCTTGGCCCACTTAGTAAAATAATCTACCTCTAGGACAATATACACATGACCCCCCCCCCCGGGCCGAGTGAGGGTTACATGTAATAAATTCAATACCCCACTTTGCGAAAGGACCGACAACAATTATAGGGTGAAGAGGAGCGGGTGGTGCATGCATTTTACGATCAAATATCTGACAATTGTGGAATTTATGGATTGCATAGAGACAATATTTGAATAAGGACGACTAGAAATAACCAGCACACAATATCTTTTGGGCTATGGCATACCCAGAAATATGACCGCCACATGCTCCAGAATGACAGTCATTCAGAACCTTCGCAGCTTCTTCATGAGTAAGACATCATCATTAAATATAATCTGCTTCATGACGATAAAGTGTATCACCAATAATATTGTATTGTTGGGATTGGAAACATATTTTCCGTCACTGAGATCATGAGATTTCAGGTCGAAAAGATTGGGTTTGGAGATAAATAATAATATCCCCATACCAAGGATCAAGAGTACTGATAAGAAACAAGGATTCTTCGACAATGGGCTGCTCCACCACAGTTTCAGTATCAGTAGACAGGAAATCACACATGAGTTCATAAAAAACCAAAGACTTCTTTGCCTTGGATTTTTCAAATCCCAAGTCAAATTCCTTCAAGATAACTATCCATTTGGAATACTTGCCCCCTAGCAATTGTTTGGTCAAGATATACATCATGGGGTTACAGTCAGAAGTCATTGTGGTTTTGCGTAATAAGATGTAGTGATGAAATCTTTGGACAACTTGGACAGCTGCCAAGGCCAATTTCTCCACATGCGAATATTTTATCTCAATCGGATGCAGATTCCGACTAAGATAGTAAATCACATGTTTATTGCTAAATTCATCTTCCTCAACTAAAACCATCCCAACGGTGGAATGAGAAGCGGCGAGGTATAAAAAATAATCCTGGTTGTAATTGGGAGGATGCAATAATGGTGCATGGGTCAATGTGTGTTTGAGTGCATCAAAAGACTGATCAGTGATCTCATCCCAAAAGAATGGAACAATTTTTTTTAACAACATGGTAAAACCCTTTGTAAACTCAGCGTAGTTAGGAATGAAACGATGTAAAAAAATTTCTTTCCCTTACAAACTTTGGAGTTGGTTAACATTCGAAGGAGGAGGTAGATTGACGATAGCTTCCACCTTCAATGGATCGACACGAATGCCTGCTTTTGAAATGAGAAATCCTAGTAAGTGACCTGATTCTACACAGAAAAAACATTTGTGTGGATTCAACCGAATTCGATAATGCCTACATCTCATAAATATAGCTCGTAAATGAGTGAGATGATCATCTCTACGCAATGAATGAGCAGGTAAATCATCGAGATAAGGATGCACAATGTGCTTGATGTCATGAAATGCGTAAGACATAGCCCTTTGAAAATTTTCCCCATCTTTCTTTAATCCAAAGGGAAGTTTTCAATAAGAAAATGTTCCCCATGGACAAATGAAAGTTGTTTTTGGTTGATTAGCAGGGAGTATGTTGATTTGATTGTAACTGGAAAAAACATCCATAAAGGTGAACATTTCACTATCGGTACAATCATCAATAATTTGATTGATATAAGGGGTTGTATAATTGTCTTTAGGACAAGCTCGATTAATATCCCTATAGTCGATACATACTCTTATCGTTCCTTGTTTTTTGTTGACAGAAACAATATTAGATACCCAATCGGTTAAAGGAATTGGGTAAATGAAACCTACACGAAGTAATTTCTCAACTTCGGCTTTGATAGCAGCGACTTTTCTCGGATGTATTTGACGTAATCGTTGTCAGACATGTTTAGCATCCGGGTAAGTCTTAATTTCATGGACAATAATTGAAGGATCGATTCCTGGCATCTCTTCATATGACCAGGCAAATATGTCACGAAATTATTGAAATAGGGATTTATAAGTTTGGATTTCATCGTCCATACAGGAAGCACCTATATGAATGTTTTCAATAATTCTTGGCTTAACTGAAATGTCAATAGGAACCGTTCGAGAGATATTTTCTAAATTTAACTCAGAATTAGAATGTTGCAATGGATTCTATGGTTCTTTGACATAATCAGTAGTAAAAATAGAAGAGAAATCATTTTCAAAATTATCAAGCTCTGGTAAAAAATAATATCGATGATGTAGATCTTCCCATGGTAAATCACCAAGAGACAAGAGTTCACGAATCTATTCATCAGTATCAACAAGATCAGGAAATGTTGTTGTAGCTGAATTAGATATAGAAAGTGATTCCTCATGGATCACATTCATTGGATCGGTTTCGGTTGAAGAAGGATCAGAAAACGATTGTACAACCTGATATGCAATTTCAAATGGACTCAAAGGCATCATGCCATCAAATTAATCCACCTCAGAATCGGAAGGTACGATCCAAGGATCTTCAAAAGTAATAGTATTCAATGAAATATTATGAATATTTGAAATATGTAGCAATACGTTAGGAGCAGGAAAGGAAAATGTTCCTAGTAAACCAGAATCTTTAATCAAACCTACGCCGACATCCTTGTAAGGAATAGCCATTTTACCGATGTGCTAGATAGTTTCTGTAGAGGATGGATCGGATGAGAAATAAGTCAGCTGGTATATTGTAATGATATTTCCTTTATATGGAAACTTGATAAGCCGAAAGATCAATGAAAAAACAACAGTCATAGCATAAGACCAACTGCGACCCAGGAGAAGGTTGTAATCTAGAGGGGCATCAACCACTTCCACATCTAGATTTACATTTTTTCCTTCTACCTCTATAGGTAAATTCTGAAAAATACCAAAAGGATGGAGCCCTCGGCCATCAAAATCCTTTAGAATTTTCGGAGAATGATTGAATGTGGGAGAACCAAGCGATTTCCAACACTGGATCGACATAATATGTGTAGAAGCCCCTTCGTCAATTACAGTGCGAAATACGAGTCTGTTTTTTACTAATACTAGAATCTAGAGAGCCATTTGATGGGGTAGGCAGGGTGTACTATTCTCTAAATCGAAGATTATTAGGTTTGAATCCTAAATATCGACAGCTCCTATGGCAGAAAATAGTAATTTATGTTGTGCTGGGCATGATTGCAGCACTTCCAAAGCTGACATTGCTGAAGGAAAAATAGCCAAGTCCTCAACAATGTTGTAATTATGAGCATCTCTCGCATGTGGATTGAAAGTTGATTTACGAAGTACACCTTTACCAGACGGTTTGATTACTATGGCTGAGTTGGGTTTCTCGATCTGTAGCAGATCAAAAATAGGAGGAGGTGTAGTTGATGTGTTTGAATTAGAATATTTTGCTTCTTTACCACAAATAGGATTTTTACTACCATAATCTTGAGATTGCGTCGCAATATTGACATGAGATATCATCATAACGGGTTCTTCTGAGGCGTTCGAGGTAGAACCAATCATCTTAAAATCTTGAGTAGGAAAAGGATCCTTCAAGACAGCAGGCTGTTGAGAACCTTTAACGAATTTCGAAACCTCTACTCGATGTGGGCATTCTTTGGTAAAATGATCCTTGTCACAAATGAAACAAGGATAGCAAGGTTTGTGTTTTTCATCAGTAGATTCATTTTTATCTTTTTTTTTTTTATTTTTGTTTTTTTTTATTCTTCCCCTTCTTTTTACTGCCAACTTTAGATTTGGTCGTAGATGACTCTACGACATGGATGTCAGCAGAAACTTCAGCAGAAGAATCTCCTTTCGGGGAATCAGGTAAAGTTATTATAGGAGAAGAATTATTTGAAGATTTATTCTTTATTTTAGTACTAACTAAACCAATCATACCATCAGCGGCATGAGACCCTGAACAAGTTGCAGTTATTTGACCGTGCTTTGGAAGATTAGGGATTTTTTCATGTAAAGTAACCAACTGCGTATAAATGAGGTCAAGGTACTGATCCTGAGAAATGACTTGATCCTCAATAACCACTCCTCCCTTAGATACATCTTCAGTGATTTTTGGTAATAATGATTTAATAAACCATTCCACGAAAATTTGATCCGAAATGAAAACTTTCACTAAACGTCTCCTATGTCGCTATTCGTGAATGTGATCAGAAATATATGTGGACGTGGATTGTTTTAGTGAAGTCAATAGTTTCGTGCCATTGTCGTATCTGACAAGCAACTGAAAATGAGTTAAGAAAGTGGTTGCTAACTGATTGAAATTATTAAAAGAGCCTCGTGGTAACTTAATGTACCATTTGGTAGTAAGACCAATAAGAGTTCGTTGAAAAAGGTGTAACCGAATTGAATCATCAATTATTGAATTAGATGCACACCAGAGGTGATAAGTCATAACATGATTTGACGGATCCTCTCCTAAATTACCCTCGAATTTCGATATATCACTGGGCAACTTATTAGGCATTGGTAGCCAATATGGAAGATAGTAAATTGGATCGTTCATAAGGCATGACAAATCAGGTAAATCCAAAGTTGCAATAAATGGTAACTGACGGTTAGGGTCATGAAATCCTTGAGTAATGAGACCAGTTCTGGGAGGAGGATATCCGAGATAACTTGGAATCATATTTGCATTAGGAATGGTATAACCTCCCAGAAAACCAAGATTAACCGGACCAAACTGGGGTTGTTGAGGCTGTTGATAAGTATAGCCAGGATACAGTTGATACTAATAAACTGGGTTTTATGCAACAGGACCGAATTGATACTGTCCCTAGTATGGTTGATATTTAAATTGCAGTTGACTTGTGGCAATCGTACTTGTACTAGCTTGTCCTGCAGGCATCTGGACTGAAGTCTGAACTGTGGATCTTGACTGGGGTACAGATACTTGATAATTTTACACGGATACAGGGATAGAAGAAACCAAAGCTACAGATACTCCAGAAATAGGTGTTGTAGGTTGAACAAATGTCGCAGTAGTTGTAGCAGTTTGACACGGAGTCTGAGGTGTACTAGGCCTAGGCTGCTGAAAAGAACCAGGTGCAGGGACTTGAGCAGTAGGCTGGACACGTTGCTGGGTTGGACCAGAAACTAAAGGCTATCCATTTTGATTAGGTAACTGCACATTAGGTTGCCTAGTCAGTTGAATTTGAGATGGAATCCACACCATGTTCATTCCGGGGTATTGTCTTGTAGAAGGTTGTGCATATGTAGGACCATAGCTTGGTGGAACATAGGGTTTATAATTAAGTGGTAAATTTCCAAATCCTTGCATAAATGATTGACCAGAAGGTGGTTGGAAACCTTGATTTGGGTACTAACCTTGAGGTTGATAACCCTGAGGCATGTACTGAATCTGGGGTTGATAAGGAACCTGAGGAATATACTGAGTCTAGGGTTGACCTTGGGGTATGTACTATCCTTGAGGTATGTACTTTCCTTGAGGTTGTTCTCTAGGTAAATAATATTGTCATACATTTTGTCCTGGTAAAAAACTACCTTGAACTTGCCCCCCAGGTAGTAACTGACTGCCTTGAGGTTGCCCCCTAGGTGGTAACTGACTAACTTGAGGTTGCCACCCAGACGGTAACTGAATACCTTGAGATTTCCCCCCAGGTGGTAACTGACTACCTTGAGGTTGCCCCCCAGGCAGTAACTTACTACCTTGAGGTTTAGGATTTGGGATATTACCAAAAATCATCAATATTTGCTCTGCGTTCAACGTTTCAGTTTTAGTTCCATTAATACTAGATGATACAACTTGTTTAGTCGGTTGAGGAGTTGCTCCTGCGAAAGTACCAGAGAGTGCCTGGTACCCTGAAGGAACAGAAGGACCACCGTATAAAAATGTTTTCGGTGATTGGGAAAACATATATGACTCTCCTGACATGATCGATGAAGGATAATAACCTCTTGGTGTAGGATGAAAAGGAATTCAAGGTGGTGAAAAACTAAGACCCAGGTTTTCTAAAAAATATGTTAAAGATAAATACCAAGCGTCACTTCTAAAAGGACTGTATAATATTGATTCACGCTCCCAAAGATTCAAATTCTATTGGTTTTTGGGAAGAGTTACTTCTTTATATGGACCGACAAGTTCTTCAATAGATATGAGGTCAAAAGGAAGATTTTCAGTAATGATATTTCTTACCCTATGTGAACCACGATCACTAGAATTTGGAGTAACAAATCCTGAAGATGGTTCCAAAATAGCAGGTTCAGTGTCAAGCTCAGAAATTTCAGGTTCTGCAACCAATTCACTGGAAGGATAAATACTTCCACTAACTTTGGAAATTGAAATTGGCTCTTGAATATGCTCTGTTGTTGGTATTTGATGATCAGGATGAACAACTATAGATGAACCTTTGGCTTCTATTGATCTAATTCTACTACCACTAGGTGATACTAGAGCTTTTAGCCCTTCAAGTTGGCTTGGTGTATACTCAGGGGGCTTCCCCTGAAGTCTATGGGACTGTCTCAGTAATTCTGCCATGATTAAATATTAATTAATCACACGCAAACAAAGAAAAATTCAATAAAAACACCTAAAGTATATAAAGGAAAAAATAGCTGAATCACATGCCTAAAAAATATAAGAGTTCAAACCACACACAAACAATAACTTCCCATACTAAAAGCACTAGTTGGTGATGAAATCCAACTTAGTAGAACTTTAATACAGAAAGAGCGGTTGGAACAGTTACCCAGACAACCTGATTAATGAAATAGACTAGCACAATTTTCTTCACAAAACCATCTCGAGTGAAGAGAACCCCCCATAGAGTCCAAGTGAGTCTAGTTGATGTCTGCTCCAGGTATATTGAGATCTTTCCTTCACCATCACCTTTGGAAATAATCTTAAGTTTATGGACACTAAGGTTACCAACAGTAAAAAATTCAACTAGGGGAACATTCTACGATCCGATTCTATGCGCAAGGGCAAAGTAACAAAGCTCAATCCCCTTGAAGGCTCCTTGACATGGTCAATCTTAGGTTTACCAACAAGTGACCCCAGGCTCCTCGACAATGGTTAATCCGAGGTTTACCATTTGTAATTTGCCCAGGTCTTCTATCTTTCCCAATGAAACAGAATTGATTGTCTCAAAGGTTCGAACATGATCTCGTGATTAACTCCTTTAAGAGAAGCTTCCCAGAATGTACCAATTACAATTGGATTTCTTTCCCACCACAATATTTATCCACTTGTTTGTTTTTACTAACTTGGAGAGTTAATTACTCCCTACTCCAAGATACTAGCCTAAGCTATCTTGGTGATAAGAGCCCTAGAAATAGAAGAAATTACTAGATCAATTTTAATTAAGCATTTTTTTTATGGGTTTTTCTTTAAGTCAATAGGTATGGAAATGAAACTTTGATGGTGTGAAGACTTGACTCCAAACACACTAAAAAATGCACCTAAAATGATAAGCAATTTTTTTTTATTTCAATGAAGTCTAGCTAAAGAAAGAGTTCGAGAAATGCAATTTCTTAAGAGACAATTCTTTCTTTCAACATGAAGAATAAATGAAAAGAAAATCTTTTTGCTTTTCAATAAGAACTCAAAACAAGACAAACAATCAATGCTCACAATAAATCCCTTTCACTTTTAAAACTCAAAACTACAAAAAACAACTTTTCTTTCGAAAGAGATCTACAAGCTCTAGAAAAGCATTCAAAACTATGAAAAAACTAATTTTGAAATCTAAAAACTTCGAAAATCTAATTGAATAAAAGCTTCAAATTTTTTTGAGAATGTTTTTCTTAGTTGTTCAGTAAACTAAGGATTCATTTGCACATAATTACAAAAAAATAAAAAAACATCCAAATATGTTTTCTTTTGTAAAAATGAAATTCAAAACTTATAACAAATTTTGTTCAAATATTTGCAAAGAGAAAACTAGATCTATTCCTCAAAAAGGATGGATTTCACAACCAAGTTAGACTCATCAAGAAGACAAAAATACACCAGTGTGATCTAATTTATTTCAAGCTTTTGATCTTTGAGTCACTACAGAGAAAAAGTGTAAACCACTCCAAGTATGCAAAACTTCTAGAAAATCACTCAAAAAAAAAAAACTATTAGAACTCACTCACAAGAAGTTTTTGACAGAAAAAATACAGATCTAGGTATACATTAAGAGAACTACATCAAAATTAAAATTAAACTGGAAGAATAAATCTGGAAATTTAAAAAATTTAAACAGGGTTCGCAGGCCCCAAAAGCAACAGGTGCGGTCCCGCACTGGTTACTTAAGGAAAGTGCGAAGATTCCCACACTGTGTGTGAAGATAAAGTGCGGTCCCCAGGAAAATTCAATAAAAACGCAAAATACTTCAAAACTTTTCAAAACAAAGTAAACCTAAGCTACCCAAGCGATTATTCATCAATCAAAATCCAGAAAAAATCATTTTCTCAAGTCAAAAAAAAAGGAAAACCAAAAATAAAAAATCAGTCCCTAGCGGAGTCGCCAATTTGTTGGCCAAATAAATCGATCTTGCAGACAAGATAGATCTCCCTAGAATCAAAATATAGTCTAGCAACAAACAAAGAATTAAATCTATCTTTCTCTAGATATATCACGATTTATAAGTAAATGCTACAAAAGGTGTTACGATCCTACGTCAATCCAAAGCTTGTTTGTAGTAGTCATCCTTCAGTCGCCTGAAAGAGTTATCTTTGAAGACCTACAATCACAAAAAAACAAACATAAAATAACACCTCCATAGCATATATTCATAAATAATATCTATTATGGTGATCAAGGAATCCATAAATTAAACAATCAAATGACAGCTTATTGAGAAAAACAAACTTATTTCTATTAACTTTGAAATAGTAGAAGAAACTTACAACCTTTTCAGCCTTGATGTTAAATAGGTCCTCTCGGGGTCCGAAGCAGGAATTTCTTCTACTTTGATAGATCTTTCACTCTCCCTACTGAGATACATACAGGTATGTAATCTTTCCTCATAAAATCTCAGCTAGAGGAGTCTAAGTTCCAACAACACTTTACCTCAAATAACACTAAAGCTTGAACTCCCTTTGAGGCTGCCTAAGGCCTCTTTTTATAGTGCACAAGAGGAGGTTACGGTTCCAATTATGAATGGATAGATTCCTTCTTCAAAGGGATAAGCTTCTCACATCAAGGGGTTAGCTCCTTAAGGCATGGGATACATGAATCTAGAAAGAGCGGTTCTAGCACCGCAAGATTCCTTCCAAAGGCTTCTAGAAATGACTGAAAGTGAGATTTTTGATTTTACTTGCACCTTTTTAATATTTTACAGGGGTCCACACTCTTAACATAGAGAAAGTGCAGTCAGGTACGGAGGAGACATGACCATTAGCTACGGGAACGCAGGTAAGACAAAGAGAAAGTGCGATACCAGAGTTTTAGAGACTTTTGAGAGCTTTTCTCTTATTTTTAAGGCTTGACATGAGGAACTGATGTTTTAGAATTGCAAAGGAGGAAAGTGTGAGTGATAAAAATCTCATACAGATAGCAGAATGTCAAGGTGACAATTTTGAGTGCAACAGAGCCTTAGAATCCTAGTCCTACAATGCAACCCAATATCAATGTTGTTACAAGGGGAGGAAATAAGAATGGAGCTAATGTTGAAACTCTTGATTAGAAAATCATCACAAGACTTGCATATCTGAAGAATTATTATGATCCAAATCTTCATAAGGAATACTATAGGGACACAGTTGAATTATTTTGTCAATTAATTTATTCGCAAGGATATCAGAATGAACAACATAAGAAATCAAAGGTCCATGACGAGAAAAAAATTTCAAAATATTTTGAACCAATATTGGATTGGTTTAAGCTATTCCTAAAAATTATGAATGATGACCAAGTTGTTGGTAATTTTCAAAAAAGGTTAAAGGTTATTTTTAAGGATGATGTGTTTTATGAAGAACCAATTTTTGTGAATTTAACCGAGTGACATTCCTGGCGAGTATGGAGGAACAAGAAGCGAACTAGAAGGGAGTTATGAATTGATGATCAGGTTGCAGGTTCTCAAATTGAGGACTCCATGTTGGAATTGGGCTCGGATGTCAATATTATGCTGAGAAAAAACTGTGAAGTTCTCAGAAAACCCAAGTTGTTATCTTCCCCTATTCAGTTGTGAATGGAAAATAAATATTGTATTCTTCATATTGGAATACTAGAATATGTTTAAGTGGACATTGTCAGTGCCAAAACATATGCATATTTTGATGTTATTAACATTATTGGGGATAAATATCCATATATAGCTTTATTGAGAATCGACTAGGCTTTCAAAAACTATGCAGTCATTGATTTGAAGGGGGGGACTATGACTTTTGAATTATATAGTATGTGATTCATAAAACCTCTTGATCCCTACGAGGGCCCAAGCTTTAATGAACCATTGGACGATGTCGAGTCACCTAATTTACTGGAAAAATTATATCAAATAATTGATGGGAGGAGATAATATTACATTAACCCCACGAAAATTGGGTGTATCAGTTGGTGCAGTGAAAAAAGTACAAATTTTTTGTTTGATCCTACGCTGAAAGACTGGAAATAAGGAGCTCATGAAATTCATTCTCGACATTTTTTTACTGTTCGATGTTTTTGTTTTATTGGTATTGAGGTATGCGATTTTTCAATCTTCAGTGTTACTAATTATGTTGTAATTTTTTAAAGAAGTTGATTCTTGCATAGAAGAAAGTAAAAAGGTTCCTTTAATGAGTGTTACTTTGCAAGCGACTCCCACAATATGGTGGAAATCCCATCAGGATTAGCTTCAATATTGTAACACAATTAAAGTTGTCTTTCTCTATCCGTTTCTTCCTTCAAATGATATTTTAGGTAAAATCCCCACTTAAGATGGTCATAATTTCTGGCAATATCATATCGGTCATTGTTTTTTTGTATGTAAGGTTGATGGCCTAGAAGTTGAAATGTGGTCACATATATTTATTCATTATTTTGGAAATATTTTGCAATATTGGTATTTGTAGGAGGAGTGAAAACATCAAACAATATATTAGGATATGTTGTCTTCCCAGTTGTGTTGAGACTTTTCTTTTTCTGATGCTGATGAAAGGATAGTAAAATCCTTTCGAGCTATTAGAGGAGTATTATTTTCAGGTGGGAACACTTTGGCATAATGTATTAGGTATGGAGACTTTGCAAGTCAATATGAATGAGGGTTCCATGAAGGTGTCGTTTGTAGTAAAGTTAATAAATATCCGGATGATGACCTGGAGGATCTAAGACATTTCTATTTTAAAGAGTCTGAAGGGGACCAAAAAATAAAAGAGGATCTTTTACATGATGCTTTGCATCTGTAGATGATGGATCCATGAAGGTGTGATTTGTAGTAAAGTTAATAAATATATGGATGATGATCTGGAGGATCTAAGACATTTATATTTTAAAGAGTCTGAAGGGGACCAAAAAATAAAAGAGGATCTTTTACATGATGCTTTGCATCTGTAGCTTGTTAAGTTGAAGAAGATGAATATTGGGATAGAAGAGAAACCAAAGCTTCCTTCTATAGGGGGATATTGGGATGAAAAAATCACTTGCGAAATTTTTGATCTGCTTAAAGAATATGAGGATTTATTTCCTTGTTCTGTATCATAATCAATGTGAATCAAAGGATACTTGGGATAAATGAAATAACAATGAAGCCACATGCAAAGCTAGTTAAACATCGGCCCTACAGATTGAATGTACAAGTTAAGGAGAAAATGAAGAAGGACATTGACAAAATGCTAATTGTTTCTTTTATATTTATAGTTGATAAATTTGAATGGATAATCCCCACTGTAATCCAAGATAAGAAGGATTTGGAGGATATTCAAGTTTGTGTTGATTATCACAGCCTCAATAATGTATGTGTATAGGACCCATTTCCAAATCCCTTTAGCGATGAAGTCTTAGATAATGTTGGGGTAAATGAAGCTTATTATTTTCCTGATGGTTTCTCATGGTATCACTAACTATGCCTTGCAGAAGAAGATAAGAATAAGACCACATTCACTATCGAACGAGGGTCCTATTTTTATAACATTACGCCCTTTGGGTTGAATTATGGTCGTGTTTTGTTCTCTCATATTGTTGTTTCTACCTTCCATGAATATATACATTCATTTCTTGAAGTTTATATGGATTATTGGACCATTTATAGCCTACTCAAGAATCATCCTAGATTGAAGAGAGTTATGTTTCATAGATGAAAACAACTTCAAATATCTTTGAACTTGAAGAAATGTGTTTTTGTTGTGCCTTTTGGAACATTATTGGGGCATATCGTATGTAGAGAAGGAGTATGTGTGGATTACAAAGGTTTTGGTAATATTGAATATGCCGTCACTGAATTTTATGCGACAATTACGTTCCACTTCAGGACATAGTGGTTATTATCATAGATTTATAATAAATTATTTCTCTAATCGCAACACTGATTGAAAATGTTCTTAATAAATATATATTATTTGTTTGTTCTATTGAAAGTGATGCTACATTTGATACTTTCAAGGAGAAACTTGCAAGTGCACCTATCCTACAATACCCTATGTGCTATCATTTCATCTGTAAAAATTGACCAAGTGACAAATTTTACGTGAGAAAAGCCATCAATACCATACAAATCTATTTTTTTCTAAATTTAAAGTTGCAATGCGTACCTTTTGTGTGTTTTGCACATTATTTAGATCAAAATATTGCTCTATCTATAGTATCCATGTTACGAGATCCTTGCCATCAAACTTCCTCATATGCACCTTTAGAATATGGTGGTTTTTTAATCCAACATTAGAGTTTATGAAATCATGATTAACATTTACTTTGTTCTCATCATGAGTTTTCTCTGCTATCTTTCCATCATTAGGAATCATTTCTTGTATTAACCTTTTCATCAAACCTTCCATGTCTGCTTTTAGATCATTCTTCATGTCTTCCATGTTGTATTTCATTTTTTTATCTATCTTAGCTTCCATGTCATCCATCTTAGTTTACATGCCAGCTTCCATGCCATTATTCAAACCATCCATGCCTTTCTTCAAAACTTCCATTTCATTTTTGGTTGCTCTTTGTGAGAGCAAAATTTGGTGCACTTGCTCTTGTAATTTTGATATGTCACATTGCGCTTGTTCCTCTTCATGAGTCATAGTAGAGCCCTATGAAGGCTTAGTGGGTGTTGAATTATTTTTTAGGTGGAATTTTAGAACCCAATACTGATATCTATGATTCAATATGCCCTTAGAATCACTTCAAATTGAATTTCACATAAGACTTATGAAATTCGAAAAAAAATACACACCCTTTTCTTATTTTTGAGGAGCTCGATATTGAAACTGAATTATGTTTGTGATTTCAGATCTTCAATATATAAAATTTGGCCCTATCGTAGCCCTCTTAATCATCTTTTGAATTCCAGAGGTCTGACCTGATTTGGATTCTTCAAGGAACATTTATGTCCAATATCTGACAATGACCTAATCATGGACTAGTTACATAGAGAAAAATTGTACGATGTGACCTGTGTCACTGTTTCCTTCTTCAGCTCTGAAATTGCTACACAAGAAACTACAGTTTGTTTACTTGCAGCCAATTTTTACAAAATTCCAATCCGATTCTCAGAGAGAGAGTTATGACGATTTTCCCACGATCACCTCTTTGAGATGAAATTCAGGAGCTTGACAAAAACCTAATTTCCACAGATCATATCTCCGCAAATATTGCGAACCAATATCTAAATTTTTTACAGCATGTTCCTCATGATTTCAGATTCCCTTTGTAAAAATATCAACTTATGAAACTTTGTAGAAACAAAGTTATAGCAAAAAGTCCACGATGGCCTATTTTAGGTGAAATTCGGGAGCTTGAAAAAACCCTAACTTCCACAGATCATATCTTCAAAAATCTTGCGAACCAAGATCTAAAATTTTTATACGATGTTCCTCAGGATTTCAGCTTTGCTTTGTAAAAATTTTAGCTTCTAAACCTTCGTATAAAAAACGTTATAGCACAAATTCCATGATGACCTGTTTGGACCAACGAAACCCTAGAATCCAAAGCTCTGATACCAAATGTTATGAAACCAGCTCCATAAGAGTAAGAAAAGAGAGATCAACACTTAGAAATAATACACTTCGAGGTAGAAACCTCCAATAAATTACATAAATGAACAATTCTTTAATGATAGAAATGACCAAAACCTCCTTCTATATATAGGAGTCCATGGGATCACAATATAATCCTAGCCTACCTAACAATAATAATGTAAGGGCACAATAATAACAATATTGGGGTTACAGGTGTACAAAAATAAAAATAAGGGGGTTACAATAACAATAATAAGGGACTATATTAGTAATATAGGTACCTAACAATTTTCTTAAAGAATATGAGGATTTATTTCCTTGTTTCGTATCATAATCAACGTGAATTGAAGGGTATTTGGGATAAATGAAAATAACACTGAAGCCACATGCAAAGCTAGTTAAACATCGGCCCTACAAATTGAATCTACAAGTTAAGGATAAAAAGGATTTGGAGGAAATTTGAGTTTGTGTTGATTAACACAGCCTCAATAAGGTATGTGTATAGGACCTGTTTCCAAATCCCTTTAGTGATGAAGTCTTGGATAATATTGGGGGAAATGGAACTTATTATTTTCCTGATGGTTTCTCATGGTATCACTAAGTCTGCCTTGTAGAAGAAGATAATAAGAAGACCACATTCACTACCAAACGAGGGTCCTATGCTTATAACATTATTCCCTTTGGGTTGAATAATGACCATTTTTTTTCTCTTGTATTATTGTTGCTACATTCCATGAATATATACATACATTTCTTGAATTTTATATAGATTATTGGACCATTTATAGCCTACTCAAGAATCATCCTAGATTGATGAGAGTTATGTTTCACAGATGCAAACAACCTCAAATATCTTTGAACTTGAATAAATTTATTTTTGTTGTGCCTTTTGGAACATTATTGGGGCATATCATATGTAGATAAGGAGTATGTGTGGACTACGAACATTTTGGTAATATTGAATATGCTAACACTTTCTTTTATGCAACAATTATATTCCACTTTGGGACACAATGGTTATTATCATAGATTTATAACAAATTATTGCTCTAATCGCAACACTGATTGAAAATATTTTGAAGAAATATGAATGCTTTGTTTGGTCTATTGAAAGTGATGCGACATTTGATAATTTGAAGGATAAACTTCCAAGTGCACCTATCCTAGTATACCCTAGCTAGAATAAGCAATTCCATGTCCATATTGATGCATATGGAATTTCCTTATTAGCTATATCAATCCAACCAGGTGAAGGAAACTTCGATTATCCCGTTTATTTTGGAAGCAGAAAACTTTGCACAGTGAATAAAAACTATAGTACTGCAAAATGAGAGGCTTTAGCTATGGTGTATTCTCTCCATAAATTATGACATTATTTTTTGGGAGGTCCATTCGAGTTCTTCATAGACCACTCAACACTGAAATATTTTGTAACTAATCTGGTACTCGAAGGGAGGATTTGTCAGAGGTTATTTTTATTTCAAGAACTTACTTTTGAGGTGATTTTCAAGCAGTGAAGATCGAATGTTGGGCCCAACCATTTGTCTATATTAGAGTCAGGAGAATCAGGGGGATCAATTGATGATCAATTTTTGAATGCTCATTTGTTCTGTATTGAGCCTATCCATGAGTAATTACAATATATTACCACTTTTCTTGCTACAGGACAATTCCCTTCTAATTATACTACTGTACAAAAGAGCATTTCATGGTTAGAGAAACATACTACCAACTTGTTGCTGGACAACTCTGTAACAATCCTAGTGAAAAATCCATGTATTAAATGTTAATAATGGAAAAATAATAACAACGGTTGATGGGACATTTATTCCAATATGAATGTTGGGAAAAACATCCTAGTGATGATGTTCATTGGTTTATTATGGCTAAAGAAGTTGGCAAAGGAAAACTGAAATTTATTGGCACATTTATTTATGAAAATAATGGAAAAGAGGAGAAACGAAAGGTGAAAGGTCACAAGTTGCATGTGAGGAGTAAAATGAAGGAAAATAATGGAGAATGAAGAAAATAAAGGCCTAATTTATAAAATGACCTATGAGGATTAGTTGGTACCTTTTTTCAATTCATTTTTGGAGTTATCTCATTGGATCAAGAAAGGAAAAGAAGGCAAGAAGAAGGAAGGAGCAAGCAAGGAAAATAAGGATCAAGCATCTGCTGCAGGATTCCTTACAAGTATCAGTTTCAATTTTTTATTTCCTTTCTATATTTTGCATGCATGGTATTTCATGTGGTTCTTTCTATCATGACATGGGTTTTTCTAGGTGTGGTAGTATTTTCATCCTATCCTTTCCTTTTCCAGATAACCATGGTGTGATAGGTTTCTCATACTTTCATTGAGTTAGATTTTTTGATGGATTCCAACCTGAGTGATGTGGATATTTGGAAGGAGGAACACACGACCTAGTGATTCCTAAACCAAACTAGGGATTGTAGTAAATCCCCTAGCCTAGTGACCCCTGAAGTGTACTATGGGTTGCGGTAAATCCAGGTATTGTGTGCCTCGATGGGCCTAGGAATCTTCGAACGGTTAATGGCGAGATATATGGTAGATCCTAGAGGTGGTTTCCCTTGATTATGCCTATGAATGCCTTCTACTGAATGGTGGGATATACGGTAAAAACGAGAAGGTGGAGTCTCATTTTAGGTCCTAGTGACCTAATGTGAATTGTGGTAAAGCCTGAGAGACTAGGAGATAGGAAAATTCCTCACACTGTATATGGATAAATATGGTGGAATTCATGCTTGTTTTATGGACTAGTGATCGAGGATGGATTGCGGTAAAGCCTGGTTTCTATTGATGAGGGTGAGGTGGTTTAGCCTCGAGATTCCCTGGTTAGTTATTTTGGTTTTAATCCCACATTCTTTCTTGGAATATGGCATCGGGGTGATTGGTTTAAGAGATATTTGGCTTAGCCAATATATGGTTAGGTGGAACATGGTAGTTGTAGGTTTTAACCCTAAACAGAAATTATCTACACATGAATATTATAATAGAAAATAAACAATAGCGAGAGCATAAAACATAAAAACAGATAAACACAGAGATTTTCCCATGGATCCCAAATCGGGATGTCCAGCTTGATTTTTCATTATATTCATTTTAGTGTTACAACACATATATATATACATGCCGAAGCATACATAAACCCTAATCCATTAACCTTGGATTAGAACATAACCGTAGTTCCCTTGACCGAATCTACAAAGATACCAGGTGCCGAAAACCATCGCACCCCAAAACCATGGGCATGGACTACCCACCAGAAATTAAGGACCAAAAATTTTCACCGGGGCGCTAAACCAGACCCCGACAGGGGGGGCTACCACCCCCTTGTGACCCCCGTTGCACCCAGCTCAAAGGGGGGGTTATCGCCCACCCTCTTACCCCCCCGCACATGCTTAGTCATGGAAAGAATATAACACATACGCAACAGTAGTCCCATCCCAGGTTGGACTTTCCATTCATTAATAAGTGCTTCTTTCCTTCACATCTTATATCTAAATGTATTATTTTATATGTGGATTCTATGGCTAATGGTTACTTGTTATTTATGTAGTTATTATGTCAGTTATAAGCATGTATTATGATATTGATGATGTCAGTAGGCCATATCTCACCATTAACCAGTCGAGGCATCACTAGGCCAGTGGCTTTAAAACAATATAAAGTCTAGTTCAGGGATCACTAAGTGATGTGCTCTTACTTTCAGAGATCCCCCTCACTCAGCTTCGAATCCATCTGGAAATCTAGCTCAACCCAAACATGATAACGCCATCACACCATGGTTGTCTACAAATCAAAAGGCCAGGCTAAAAACATTGTCACTCCTCAAAAAACCCATGCCATGACAACAAAAAACCACCTACAATACCATGCATGAAAAATATAGCAAGGAAATAATGCATGAAAATTGATACTTGCAAAGAATCCTATTGTAGCTGCTTGATCCCGATTTCCCTTGCTTTGTCCTTCCTTCCTCTTTCCTTTCTTGATCCAATGCCAAAGTGATCCAAGAAAAATCTAAGTGTCCAAGAGTGAGATACAGAGAGAGAATAATGAGAGAGCTCCAAAATTTAACTGAAAAAAGGTACCAAATGATCCTTAGAAGCCTTTTTACCAATTAGGACTTTATTTTCTTTCTTTTCCATTATTTTCCTTCATTTTCCTCCTCACATGCAACATCTCATCTTTCACCTTAATTTTCTCCTATTTTCGATTATTTTCATAAATAAATGTGTCAATAAATTCCATTCTTCCTTTCCAAATCATTTTCCATTGTATTTTCGAATTTTGTTAGCCATAATAACCAATCAACACCCTCACTAGGATGTATTTCCCAACATTTAGCTTGAAATAAGTGTCCCATCAACCATGTTTATTATTTTTCCTTTATTAAATTATATTACATGGAGTTTTCACCAAGGATATTAGATAACCCTACCCCTTGGAGACACCATCCTAGGTGTTCAACAACACCTATTCCTCGACAAAACCACTAAAAATAAAACATATTTCCCATAGAGCTTTATAAGATAACTCAATTCAGTATTTACAATGATCACCCTACTAAAAGGAAAAAAAACCTGACAACAAAAAAACATGAAAATTATAACCACATGACACCCATACCAGTTATTGGAGATTTATAACATAGCTTATTGTGGGATATAGTGTGTGTCGATATGCTACTAGTCTAATCCTCCTAATAATGTTGAAATGTCCACAAAAGTATGGTGCCATCTTTGCACAGGATACAAATCTGAAATGAGATCTTCTTTAGTTTTATGCACAAGTACACTTTTCCCCAACCTAAAACTCCTTAAACAACCTATTTCGATATGCATAGCTCTTCTAAATATCCTGTACTTATTTCAAATTCCTCTTTATAACCTTCATTTATTGTTCCATCACTGCTAACATATCTAGTCCAATTAATACCCTGTTCACCAGATTACTCCACTTGATGGTAGTATTACAAATCCACCCATACAATGCCTAAAATACAGTCATCTTAAAGGATTAATATACCAATTTTTGTAGGAAAAATTTATGAGTGGAAGATACTCTTCCCACTTCCGCTATTGATGGATCATAAACATCCTAAACATGTCCTCCAATATCACGGTTACCTTCTCAGTCTGTCCATCTGTTTATGGATGATAAGTTGTACTGAAGGAAACATTTGTACCTAATCCTGCAAATAAATCATTCCAAAACATGGAAGTAAATTTTCCTTCCCTCTATAATACAATCCTCATTGGAACACTATGCAATATCACCACATCCCTGATGAACACCTGTGCCACATCACTAGATGAATATGTAGCATTAACTGGATTGAAGTTTGAAATGTTTTTCAACCTATCCACAACAACCATGATGGAATAATGTTGTATATATGGTATGGGAAAACCTATAATGATTCCATGGAAAGGACCTCCTATTTCTAGTCTACAAATGAAATAAGTTGTACTAACCCACCTATATCCCTACACTTTTCCTTTACCTCCTCGAAATCCAAACATCTAGCCACAAATTTTGGCACTCCTTCAGATTCAACCAATAATAGAACCTCTTCACTATAGTCAATGTCTTTTGATAACCTGTGTGACCTGAATATGGTTTCGCATGAACCTCCCTCAAAATCACATTCTTGAGCTCACTATTATTTGGCACATATATCATGTCTCTAAACCTGACTGCTCCATTTGCAATGAGATGATGACCCACTTATTGTACAATTCCAACTATACCCGTGTACCACTACCTATACTTATACCACTACCTATACATATACATGTACCACTATCTGTACATTTACCTTTACTCTCTACTAGAACCTATGCACAATCTCCATATATTTGGCATCCTATTGACCTACCTGTAAGATCATATCCTATAAATATGTCCCATAGAAGCTCATAGTTGCTATGTAAGTTACATGTATCCATATGGTAAGAGAATTTTCAACCTTATTCTCCTTTCCTTTGATGTCCTTGATCTTGAAGTCAAAATCACAGATTCTAGATAACCATGTAGCTTGCGTGACATTCAGATTCAGCTGGTCAAATAGATACCCCAATCTAGTGTGATCACTCTTCAATAAAAACCTCCTGCAAAGAATATAATTCCTCCATGTATTTAATGCATGTATTATTTTTGATAGCTCAATATAATGTGTCAGATAGTTCTACTTGTGCTCATTCAGTTTTCGTGAATCATATCATACCACATGTCCATCCTACATAATGACTCCACCAAGTCCTCTCTTGCGAACATATGTACATAGTACAAACTCTTTTTCCTAATATGTGATATTTAACTTTGGAGCATGTGTCAAAAACTTCTTAAGTTGCTCAAAGTTTTCCTCACGCTCCTATATTCATTCAAACTTCTTAACTTTCCTCTACAATGATGTAATAGGATAAGAAATATATGTGAAGTTCCTGATGAACTTCTTGTAATAACCTGCCAATACCATGAAGGATCAGACCTTACCTACATTTCTAGGAGCTTCCCACTCTATGGTTGATCTTACCTCTTATGGATTCATTATTATTCCCTCCTTGGAGACAATCTGTCCCAAGTAATGTAGCTCAGTCTAAAAGAAACTTCACTTTTTGAGCTTAACATACAACTGATGCTCTCTCAACAATCTCAACACTGCCCAAAAATGCTTGACATTATCTTTCTCATTTTTATAATATACCAATATGTCAACAATGAACACAATAAAAAAATTGTCCAAATAAGGACACAAAATATTATTCATCAAAAAAATAAATATTGGTGGAGCATTAGTCAAGCCGAATGGAACTACAACAAACTAATAATTCCCACACCTAGTCCAAAAATTTTCCTTGTAACTGTCCTCTTCCTTGATGCGTACTTGATGATATCTAGATCTCAGATCAATCTTCAAGAACTCTACTACTCAATTCAGCTGATCAAACAAGTCATCAATTCTGGGCAACATATACATATTCTTGATGGCCACTTTATTGAACTTCCTCTACTCAATGCACAATCTGAGAGTACCATCCTTCTTCTTTACAAAAAATATCAATGTTCCCCATGGAAATATAGTTGGCCTAATGTATCCTTTGTCAAGAATCTCTTTTAGTTGCAAATTTAACTCTACCAACTCAGGCGTGCTCATCCTATAAGGTTGGAGATGCCCCTCCTAGCAACTCAATAGAAAATTCTACTTCCCTGTGAGGTGGAAACTCTGAAATATCTAGAGGAAATACATCCTGAAAATGTTATAGAACTGGGTACCTTCTCAAAACATATTCATCCTCAACTTCCTTACCTTTTTCACTAGAGATATGTACTACAAATAACACACACCCTTTCCGGTGACTACGCTTGGACTGTATAATTGCCACCATCCTAACTAATGTGGATTTCGTCTTTCCCTGTAAGACCCTTGGTTCCCCATTGTCATCCAATAACTCAATGGATTTGTCATAGAAATCCACCTTGGTCCTATGAAGGTATATCCAGTCAATACCCAATAGAATACTATATGAACCCAATGGATAAAATGCACAAGCTCTTACCCAATGATGTACTCTACCTGTAGCCAACTTCATTAACCAAGATTTTGTATGAACTTATTTATTCATAATACACTTATCCACAAAGTTAGGACTAAAATTACTATAGTAAGATCTAGGGTCAATAAAAATAAGAACAAATTGATCATAAAGCTTATCATCCATCTCAGTGATAGATGTATGGTAGTCTACCTACCTATGATTCAGTGTTGCATAAATACGAGGAACACTATGACCAACATCCCCAAAATTCTACACTTTTTTTGAACTATATATCTAATGCCTACCACCCTGATTCTATGGAAAATCTCTCTTAGGGTGTTCCTTACCACATTTCCAACACTCCAAACATCCAATACCATCACCTTTATGCTACTATTGTGATCAATGTCCTTTTCCAGCTGCATTGAACATCTTCTATGGTCCTACATTTTATTTCTCTTATGTATTCAGAGGCCTTATAATTTTCTCCTACCATTTACCCTTAAATTTATCCCTTTCCATCCTTTCTAAGATTGATTCTTACGCTTTGAATATTCATAGCAATGATTCAATTTCCCATTAACTTCCTCAAATGACTGAGGCCCATCATAATTGATCCAATCTCTAAATCCTATTGGAAAACCACTAAAAAATTGTTGAATTTTAGCATTCTCATATTTAAGATATGTTACATACCTCAATAGCTTGAGGAAATTGGTCGTATACTCCTCATTTTTCATCGATCCCAACTTTAGCTCATATAATTATTTTTCCTTACCATCGTGCTACCTTTCTGACAAGTACGTATTCATGAAGATCCTCCTAAACTCAGGCAAACTAAATTCCTTTGTCCTAGTGTCTCTGTCACACTTCACATCTTCCCACCGGATATCTTATTTACCTTTCAAGCTAAAGATTAAAATTATGGCCTTCATGTTTTCTGTGTACTCATGAAACTGAAATAACTTGTTCATCCCAAGTAGTTAAGCCTCTATATCTTCTACTTTCTTTAACTCTCCATAAAAAGTAGGTGGCTTTTCTTTCTTAAAATAATCCAAAACTTATCCCTTGTCACTCCTCTTGTAAGGATGGTAATGATGATGATCATAGTTCTTGAGAGAAAAAAAAATGTAATAGTACATGTGTCCATCACCTCTCATATCCAGAGTATCTAATAGTATACCATCTCTAATTGTGTCATCTCTATCCGACTTGTGTCCACCAGGAGACCTACTACCATATGCCCCATTAGTTTTGTGCTCCTGCCCATGGATGATCCGAAGTGGTCCATATCGCTACAATTCAGAAAAACTCTGAAGGAGTATTGCATTAACCTATGCTTGTTTATCTTATGTCTGCATGATTTTATCATTGTCTGCCTTACATGTCGTCATTTATTCCTTCAAGCTTCTCAATTTTTCTTCTAAATAATAAGAGTTCCCATAACCACATTTTTCATCTAATTCATAGCAAGAATATTTGTATTCTACCATCTTGCTATTCATTTCAATCTCTTTCCTTTAAGGAATACTATGTCATCTAAACCAAATCACAATAAACCAACGTACCTTAGCATAATTCGGGGAGGATATCTCATCTGAAAGATCATCCAAATCAGCGTAATACATGTACAAACATAATCATAACAACATATATAAATATAGAAAATAATTGTACCAACAAATAAACATCATTCTAGCTAGAGTCCAGTCATCAATTCATGACCATATCAACTACACATATCATGACCTCATGCATCAGAGAAACAACCATACCAATGCACTGTTGACAACATGTAAACACTAAAACACATATAAAATCATAACCAAGCATACACTCATGATGACACACTTCACAAAAACAACATCCTCTTTCACATGATGATATCACTACAACCATGATTGACACCATGCATATGCAACAAGCATATACACCACAAGGATGACTAAAACACATGCAATCGACACGAATGCATGATAGAGACACACCGTCCATCTAGTACAAGGGGTGAACCATGTTTTCATACCATTCTATAACACCCTCATCCCAAAACCACCAAGGTAACCAGCCAATCGGGGTTAATATGTGATGAGAGGCCACTATAATGGGATTCAACCTCCTAGGTGACCTTAAGGAAGTGGAATTGACTGAAAGACATCAAACATACCTTCCACATCAATAGAAAAACTCCCAGGATCCATCTCATACACTTAGGTAACCATCCCTTGGGTTCCATTGCATTTTTAGACTATTAAACCCTCAGACACACCCTTGATATGGACAAAGGTGTGTCTGGGAGGCTCTAGATGCTCCCAAAACATGGGTATGTATCCGTCCAGTGAATTTTTTCCTTAGACCTGTGCTAACCTCCCTGGGATTTGAGGAACTTTTTTTAGGCCCATAACTGAGGTCATTGCCCATAAATCAATGAAAAGTTCATAAATGAATTATAACAACGAAAAAATTATACATTTGAAAAAACATTCACAAGGTCTAAATTGGACCCCAAATATCCATGACATACATAACATTCACAAGGTCTAAATTGAACCCAAACTATCCATGACAGACATTTCATGAAACATGTCACAAATATGTAATCTATAGGTTTAGAAAACATATCTAAGCATAGGGGTCCCATACTTATCAAAGAATCACTAAGAAGAATTTTTCGCTTATATCATTAGCTGCATTATCATCTATTAGGCCATATATACATTGTTCATTCATTTAAAAATAAAAACATGAGGAGATCCATACATCACCATTGTCATAATACATGCTTATAAGCACCATAATAACAACAAGAATATAAAGGATAAATTAGCCATAGGATCCACATATAAACTAGTACATTTAAACATAATATGTAAAGGAAAAAATATATTATTAATGAATGAAAAAGCCAACATAAGATGGAACTATGATGTTCCACCCGACCATAGATTATCTTAGCCAAATCTCTCTTCAGCTAATCACCCCCATGCCATATTCCAAGCATGAATGTTGGACTTAAACAAAAATAACCAAACGGGGTATCCCAAGGCTAAACCACCTCACCCTCATCAATATAAACCAATCTTTACTGCAATCCATCCTATATGAATAGGCCATAAAAAAAAAAATTATTATAATGGATTTCTCCACCTATGCTACGATGAATTTTCCTCTCTCCTAGTCTCTCAAAATTTACCACAGTTCACAGCATATCACTAGGCCCTCAAGCAATAATCCACCCTTTATGCTTTAATGTATATCCCTCCATCCACCGGAAAGGATTCCAAGGCCTAATCAAGGGCTACCATCTCTAGGCCTTACCATATATCCCACCAATAACTAGTCAAGGATTCCTAGGCCCACCAAGGCACACAATACTTAGCTTCACTGCAACCCATAGTTTGGTTCACGGATCACTAGGCTAGTGGATTTACTACAATCCACAGTTAGGTTGAGCGATCACTAGGACATGTGTTCTTTCTTTCTGAGATCCACCTCTCTTAGGTTTCAATCCATCTAGAAATATAGCTCAACCAAAACATGAGAACCCCATCACAACATGGTTATCCGAAAATGGAAATTCTAGTTTGAAAACAGTGTCACACCTAGAAAAACCCATGCCATGACAACAAGGAACCACATGTAATACCATGCATGCAAAATATAGAAATTAAATCACACACGAAAATCAATACCTACAAAGAATCTTGTTGTAGCTTCTTGATCTTGCTTTTCCTTGCTTTCTCCTTCCTTCATATTTCCTTCTTTTTCTTTCTTGATCCAATGCCAAAGTTTTCAAACAAAAATATAAGTGTCTAAGAGTGTGAGAGAGAGAGGAGTAATGAGATAACTCCAAAAATGAAATGAAAAATGGTACCAACTGATCGTTAGAAGCCTTTTTGTTAATTAGGCCTCTCTTTTCTTCATTTTCCATTATTTTCTTTCATTCTCCCCTTCACATGCAACCTGTGATATTTCACCTTCCTTTTCTCTTATTTTCCATTATTTACATAAATAAATGTGACAATAAATTCCATTTTTCCTTTCCAATCCTTTTCCATTACATTTTCCAATTTCCTTATCCATAATAACCAATGAACACCCTCACTAGGATGGTTTGCCCAACATTCATATTGGAATAAGTGTTCCATCAACTGTGGTTATTATTTCACCTTTATTAACTTTTATTATATGGTGTTTCACTAGGGTTGATACCACTCATCTAACACCCTCATTAGAGAATGATTTAACCCTTGGATTGGATGGGAGGTATGTGTTGGTCATGCATTCATGTTGGTTTCATGTGTTTTAATCATCCTTGTGGTATATATGCTTGTTGCATATGCATGGTATTTTTCATGGTTGTAGTGATTTTTCCATGATAATAGGATTTTGTTGTTTTGAAGAATGTCATCATGAGTGTATGATTGGCTTCATATAATGCAACTCATCTTTTATTTTCTAGTTCGTTTTATTGCAATTTGATCATTTGTTTGCCATTATTTTGAGATAAAAAAAGTGATTCATTGTTCATATAAATGTACTACCAGTGGCTTGTAGTATTTTCACACACATATTGCATGTCTCTTTTCATCATCAAGCTTTTCCTTGTCATTTCATCATTCTCTCAAAACTCTATGATCGAACCACATTTCTAGGTCATTAAATGACACCGTGAGTAGTTGATTTTATGTAATATGGATTTTTCGGAGGTGCCAAGTTTGGAAAAGGTGCCAGATATCCTTCATACACCCTTATCTACCCTTCCCCACCTTCAAAAAAAATTTTCCACCCTTTGGATCCTCACAGATCCAATCGTGTATAAATCTTGTAGAAGTATTATAGCATTATGTAGCATTATCAAAACTTGGCAAGATTTTCTCTAAAATCTTGAGTTTTGTCTCTTTCACTTGAAAAATGACCCCTATAATTTTAATCCATGATTGAGGAGGACCGAAAACCACTTTAGACCTACCTTTTCTTTACTTCAATTACAATTTTTCAATTAGGGTTAGAGGATACATTTCCACATTTTAATAGTAAGGATGGTTTTTTTATTAGATGAACATGGAATCTATCAATAAAGCTAAATTTATTTGAAAAGGGTGATAGAAATGGTGATTAATCAATAGAGATTATATTAGGTTTGATTCTTGAATTCTTTCTTTCTTAGGGTTTCAGTTACAAGTGTTGGTGTTGAATAGATTAATCTCCTTTTCAAAGAAACTTTTCACATTCTGCACATAGACTAATTATTTTCATTTGTACGAGTGGCATATGCTTTACATTCTATAAGTAGAACAATATTTTTCATTTCTGCAATTAGAAAAATCTTTTTATTCCTGCAATAGAGTTAGTGTTTACATTTGGATGATTAACATTTTTATTTCTGGAAGTAGAAAAATATTTCCATTCCTACAATCAGAGTAGAACTCTCTCTTTCCATGAATTTACTTCCTTGATGTAGTTGAAATAGTGGTATTTTCATGCCTTAATTTTTTCCATCACTGGAAGGTAGCATGAGTAGAGATTGACCTATTGTGCATATGATACTGTCACCTCTTAATTTTGTATAAACCTTGGGTTGATAATTAAATTTGGCAGCCTTGGGAGTCTCAACATTTTTATTGTGATACTGAGTCTCATCACTATTTGGAACCATTGTAGGGGAGGTTTACAGGTAAGTGTAGTTCCTACTTAGAAATTTCCTTTATTTTTCATATTTTGTTTTTCATTAGTACAATTTAACTTCAAAATTTTCAAAAAAGAGGAAAATCAAAATAAAATAATAAAGCTAGTTCTTTCATGCCTCGTAGGAGTAGGTATAATTAAGGGAAATTTCTACCAAAAACCCCCACCTTGTCAAGAAGTCTGCAATCAGTGTTCTTTGGTGGCTGTGAACTTCCCTCTCTAACTATAGGCGAGTTAGGAAATCCTGTAAGTGACCAACCATAAATATTTTAAGAACCCATAGGGGAGGAAGATCCCATATCACCTATCAAAAAAATGGTTTAAAATAGGAAAAATGAGTTATTTCCTATCTCAGAAACTAATGGGGATGCAAGGATGAGGAACATCATCCCCACTTCCCTACCAAAATTCCATGCCCTAGTCTCGAAGAACCCTAATATATTCATGTTTGAGTTTTCTATAGTTTGTAGGACCTATGACTATACCTCTGATGAAAATAACTTGAATTTGTTACCTCCACCCTCAAATATGCATCCTCATGACAGTTTATTAGCCTACCTAGATGCAACATTACTACCAAGGAGAAAATGCAGCAAGCCTTCAATGATAAGTACAAATATTATTTCATGTATATGGATAGAAAATAAGAAATATTTAGGATGACCCTAGGTCCAGATGATTCCTTATAAGACTATGAGGAAAGGTTCCAACTCAACTATAGGAGGGATAAATGTACCCTTGACCTTCAATCACTCAAGCTTATACTTTTCTGAGGTATTAGGATGATGTAATGGAGACCCTCACTATGTTGTCTAGAGGATATATTTATAATTTGACCTATGATGACATCAATACAATATTCATGAAACATTCTAAGGCTGCTAAGAAAAGAGTAAGGTCCAATAAATTCCTTATTAACTCTTCTCCCTCCACCATCAACCATCAAACATGGGATAGGGACTATGTTGGAGGACTTCAAGAATGAAAATTTTCATACTTTTTCCTTACATATCGAAAATATTCAGATTAAAAGGAAGCAAGCGTAAGAAAAAAAGAAACTAACTATTGCTTTCCCTAGATGCACTAAGAGGCATCTAAGAAATGAGTGGCCACTGAAAATGATAGAGGTATGCTCTTCATGTGATGAAATACATGCAACATAAAACTTTCCCTCTCTTCTAGGCTTAGTGGTTGTGTATCAAGGGGTAGAGAATGGCTTGGAGAATATTTGGCCCCAAGGCCCTTGGCCATATAAACAAGGCATGCAAAGTGCACAATATCCTCCTTATAATCCAAATCATAATGTACCTTTCCAGCCTTGGTACCCTCCAACTCATCCATCATGGTCCATGCCCTCTCCTTGGCCCTATAGTCCTCAGTACCTCCATCAGCTTTTCAATCCACCTTTCCAACCATATCAACCTCAAACTCCTCAATGGAGAAACCCTTCACAAGGATGGATGCCATAGGAAACCCAATATCCTGCATTAATTCCTCGTCCTCAACCTCAACCACATATACCTCAAAAAAACCCACGTAAGAAATGTAAAATTCATACCCAACCCAATGTGAACCCAAAAAATAAGTAGGTATAACAAGTTTTGAGTGGAGAAACATCCTATCTTGCTTATGTTTTGGAAATAAAAGAGATCAACCTTCAGTCTTGGAAGGTACTTATATATGCTCACCCACCTTCTCCACCTAAATATATTGAAGAATATATGGAAGATAATAACCATCAAGCTAATGCACCTCCATATCCTGAAAGGTTTGTACAACTTACAAAAAAAACATAGAACATGCTAACCTTATCAAAGAATTGAATAGATTTTGTGTTAAAATACCCCTTCTCCAGGCCATCAAATATGTCCCCATTTACAACAAGATTATCAATGAAGAAATTTTGGAGAGGTCTCCAAGAAGAAAATTAGATTCACCCACTATCAATGTTGTTAGTGAGCTATATCATCTAATGATCGAGAGGGTAATATCCCCAAAATATTTGGATCATGGTAGACTAGTATATGATGTGCACATTAATAACATTATGGTCCCTAGTACCTCTATTGACCTTCAGGTTCTAATAAATGCTATGGTCAAGGAAACCATGTTGAATCTCAACCTCCAAGGAGCCTTAAGGAATACCATTATAGTACTAAAACTTACAGATAGATCCAAAATTTTCCATAAAAGAGTTATTGAGTATGTGATGGACTCAATATACTCATGGGAGCATCCCACATATTTTCTTGTCCTCCAAGCCAAGACCATATTTAATGGTTACCCTCTCATCCTAGCGAGACCTTGGTTGGCCACTGTCGATGCTTACATTAGTTGTAGGGATGGGAACATGACCATCAAGAATGTGTATCTCTCAAGGTAGCTTGTATTATACCCACCTACCTGACCATCTATTTTGCATGACTTTCCCTTGTGGATGTAGGAAAAGGAAGAAGAAATTTATCAGTTGTCCCTCTACTCAGTTCGTATACTTGAAGTTGTTCTAGGAATTAGGAAGCTTGATGAAGATGAACTTATTGACCACTTCTTACAGAATCAACCTCATACGTCCATGCCAATAGGTGAACTGGTTGAAGAATCCTTCAAGCAACATGAGAAAAATCCATGGTTCAATCTGTGCTCTACTGAATTTGACCTATATCATGCCAATTTTGTGCAAAATATCCCATCTACAACTCTAAAAATCAACCTTTCCCTCTTAGCTGAGCAAGAAGTAAAATTATATACTTTGTTGAGCCAAAAATATTGATTCCTTTTCTTGGGACTACAAGGATATGAAAGGGGTGCATCCCTCAGTTTGTACTAATAATATATACATCAAGGAGGATGTAAACTTGTGTTCCAACCATAAAGGAGGATGAATCCATATCTTAAGGATATTTTAACATAAGAACTACAAAATATACTATATGTAGGATTCATATACCCCATTTTATATAGTGATTATGTCTCCCCTCTTGTCATAGTACCCATGAAAAATGAGAATTTTAGGACTTGATTTTATTATAGAGAACTTAACAAGGCTACAAATAAGGACCATTTCCATCTACCCTTCATTGATCAAGTCCTAGATGGCCTTACAGGGAAGAAATTATTTTCCTTCCTACATGGATTTAGTGGGTATAACTAGATTCAGGGTAGCCCTGAGGATCATGATAAGAATACATTCACATGTCCATGGGGGACCTTTTCCTATCGGGTCATTCTATTCGACTTCTTTAATTCCACTACTACTTTTCAAAGGGTACTTTGGAGTATCTTTGTTGACCTTGTGCAAGAAACCGTTGAGATATACATGGATTATTTCACCCCTTATGGGAGTGATTTTCTAGAAGCCATTTCTAATCTATGAAAACTATTAAGGAAATATATTGAGATGAATCTTTCATCAAGTCTCGAGAAATGTAAATTTTGTATGAATGTAGGAACCATCCCTGTCCATTTCATATGCAAGGTGGGGATCTAGGTTGACCCCAAAAAAGTTGCCATCATTAAAAAGGTCCCCATCCATAAAAAATAAAGGGATGTCAAAATACTCCTTATATTGGTTGCATATTACAAAAGATTCATGAAGGGCTTTAGTAATTTGGCCGCACCCATGTTCAATTTTTTTGTGTAAATATTCTGACTTTTGTTGGACTGACAGGTGCTAAGAGGCATTTTAAAATTTGAAAGAAAATTTGACCATTACACCCATCCTTAAATGCACCAATTAAGAATTTCCTTTCCAAATCTACAACGATGGATCAGACAAATGTGTATGAGAAACCTTTGGACAAGTGGAAGGAAAACTTCACTATGTTATATTCTTCATCAGTAAGAAACTTTCTAAATTTGAACTCAATTATAGAGAAATTGAAAAAGAACTCTTAGTTGTGGTGCACCCTTTAAATAATTTTAGGAACTATATCACCGAATATCAAGTTTTCAGTCATACTAATCATACAACAATTAAATATTTAGTGAATAAACCTAATTTAAATACTATAATCATTATATGGTTGTTATTATTTGAAAAAATTTGATCTCACTGTTGTTGACAAGCTAGGGAAGGAGAATTTGGTTTCATATTTTTTTTCAAGTTTGACCTTTCCTATAGAAAATGAGGAGATGGTAGAGGATCCAATTCCATATGAACACCTCTTTTCCATTTCAGTGTTATCTCCTTCGTTTGATGATATAGAAAATTACATGGTTTGTGTTAGGTTCCCTTCTAATCTATCCTTTAAGAAGAAGAGAAATATTGTTAATAAAAGTGCCCCTTTATCTTGGATTGGGGAAATCTCTTCAAGCTAGGGACATATCAAATTCTGATAAGATGCGTGAGAGTGGAATAGATATTTTACATCCTCTCAGCATTCCATGATGGAACTTGTGGGGGGAATTTTACTACTAAGAGGAGAACATTCAAACTTCTACAAGTTGGGTAATACTAGCCTACTCTACATCAAGATGCAAAGAGGTAAACTACTATATGTGATGAGTTCTAAAAGATGGGCAAGCCTACACCCAAGGATGAGATGCCCCTATAACCTCAAGTGACTCTAGATTCATTTGAAAATTGGGGCATGGATCTCATTGGACCCATTGATCATCCATCTTGGAAAAAGAGGTAATAATTATGTGCATCTAATTCCTGACCAAGTGGGATGAAGAAAAGGAAACAACCGAGAAAAAATATGTTTAATTTATAAGGGAAAAAACCTTCTACAAGTTTTGATTTCCGAGGGATTTGTCACTGATAAAGGGGCATATTTAATCTCAAATTTTATTGAAGAAACTATGGAGCAACACCACATCAAAAACAAGAAATAACCTACCTACCAACCTTATCAAAATTAGCAAGTGGAGGTCACAAAAGGAGCCTTGGAGAACATTTTCACCAACATTTTCAGCAGTAGTAGAAGGGATTGTGAAGACCAACTTGTAGAGGGGTACTTTAGCCTACAATACCACCTCGAATACCACCATTGGATTCACCCCATTCAAGTTAGTTTATGGATAGAAAATCTTGCTTTTTATTCATTTTCAGTACAATACCTTGAGGATGGTAACACAGATGGATTTATACCACATTGTAGCAGAGCAAGAAAGGTTTCTCTAGTTTAATGGTTTGGATGATTTTAGATTGTAGGCTCTCATATACACTAACATAGTCCAATTACAATGGAATATTTGGCATGACAAGCACATTATGGAGAGATCCTTCTAAGAGGGTAGTTTGGCCCTTATTTATGATTTGAGGTTCAATGATTTCAAAGGGAAATATATGACAAGGTGGTTGGCCCCCTATCTAGTGGAAAAATTCCATGAGAATAGATATGTCCAAGTAAGAAAAAATGATGAGGAAGGCATTACATTTCTTGTTAATAGCTACCAGTTAAAGTTATACAAAAAGCCTTTGTAAAAAGAGGATTTTAATAGTTAACTAATTAAGGAGTTGAATGTAATTGGGCCCTCACAACCCTCGATTCATCCAACCTCTAATCGAAAAAATAATGTAGAGAAGAAAAATAAATAAATGAGTTTAAAATTAAAAAGAAAAATACAAGACCTAGGTGAAAAGATCCATGAGGCACCTAAAGCAAACTATAGGATTGAAAACCTCCATGAGGCAAACCAAGAACATAAGAGAAAATAATAAATAAAATGATCCCTAGGTGAAAATGTACTTTCAGGAACATGGGGTAGGCCTATAGATTTAAAACCTCCTTCAAGGAAACATGCAGGTCCCAAAACACAAAAATGAAAAAAACAAAAACAAAAAAGATGAAGAAAGAGAAAAAATGAAAAAATATAAGGAGAAAGAAACACACATGTAAAGGAGCCCTTACATTAGTTATGCTAACGAGTTTTTTACAGGGTTCCAATCACATTCAAATAATAGCATTCAAAGGAAGCAGGGGGTCCACATTCCACTTTTCCACCTCCCAAGTTAGACTCGTACATGTCCTTCATCACTCCATCCATCTCCCTACAATCCTCCATCAACAAGAAACCCATCTCACTCAATTTGTCCTCAATCTTGCATTTCTATAGGATTGTCCTGAACTACTATAGGATTTACCTAAATTTCTACAGGATTGAGGTCAACATAGAGAAAGGGATCAAATATCATGATTTTCTTTGGTGAATGAAAGGATAGGTTCACCACAACTCCATCATATTCCGTCCACATTATTTCACCATTTTTCCACCCAAAATTTCACCTTTGTTAATGAAAAAATTCCATTTCCACCCTTTATTCGCATGTTTTCACCACCATAAAAGTTTACAATACCTGTCAATAAGCTCACCATGAATTATCCGAGCTTATGATTATATTTCATGAAGGATATTGTGATTTTGGAATGGTTTGTGTGATTTTTATAGAAAATTATACAATCTCGTAATAACCTACACAAACCATAAAGAACCATAGTTAGAGACACCTAACAGCTTCTGAATGAAGACATAGCTATATTTAAACATTTAGAGAGCATCCTTGATATCTCGAGAAGCCATAACGCTCTTGAGGAGTAGCCATAGAGTAATTAATCACCTCCAGAAACAATATATCGACCCATGAAGAAATTACATTACAAGACTTCACTCTGTCATGAACCTATCAAATAATATCCATAAAAAGATGCATATTTTCCATATATAAATACGATTATGAAAGATAGAACCCCCATAGGCTAATAGGTCGATCACTAAAACAAAATGCAAAGGTCAATAATAGCTCTACATCACTAGGTAGGCTCGTGTATGACACTCATCGCCTCTTCCTTTAACCACATGATGGTTGAATTTTTTTTAATGGATGAGGGATGAATTTCATAAGCTAGAGGTGGCAAGAAAACTTAGCCACCCTCGGATAGTTAATCTGCAATTCACTCACCTTACATGAAACATGGAAAATTAAAAATGGCAGGGTAGGGGGGGTGGGGGTTTATAATTACAATGAGTGGAGGATAGCAATTCAAAAAGGAAATTCTGTGTATGGTAGGTAGGCGCCAACTCACAAATCATGTTGATCCTAGTACCGCAAGAGGAGATAAAAAGGATAGGCTTCATGTTAGTTGTAATGAGAGGATCTTTCCCAAAATGGTTGGAGAGTGCCACTAAGACATCAAGAGACGAACTAGCTACAACCAAGGGTCCCCCAAGGTGCTACATATAATTTATAAGGTCATGTAAGAGGTGTTAGATGAACGAAAGTAGGTGCTACAAGATCATGGAAATCTCTACCGAATTGTAGAGAAGATCCTATAGGATCGTGCCAAGACACAAAAGAGCATCCAAATTGACAAAATAATTCCTCTAAATACCTAAAATCATGAAGAAATCACCTAGGAAAGGGTGTTTTTCTCCTTAGATTTCATGGTAAAAAAAATGAAATTACTTTGTTGAAATTTTTCCTATAGAGAAATCCTATAGCGGACTGCTGCAAAGTTTAATTTCTCTTAAAAAGTATCATTTTTTATATGTTGGAGGAAAAGAGGAGGAAGATGAAATCTACTTGAATTTTTGCGTATATTTCTTCTCCCCCTGAAAAGAAGAAGAGTGCCAACAGTCTCACCATTGTCTTGAAAACCTACGATGATCAAAACACAAGCTTCAAAATAAAATTCTTTGAGAAACTTGAGGAAGAAACAATAGGAAAAATGGGAGGCGGTCTCAACAGAAGGGAGCACAAAAACACTAATATAATACACCAATATCCTCCTGTTAGAGATATATTCTTAAGAAACCAATGGATGGGGTTCTTTGAAAAATTAAAAGGGTATGATGATGAGTTAACCCATGAATTTAGCATGGCCCTTCACTCTTAAGGGGAAGACAGTGCCACCACTATTGTAACGGGAGTTTCCATCCATTTGAGTGCAGAGATAATTAGAAGAGTTACCACCATACCTTTAAGAGTTATATGTGACAAAGACGATAGAATAGAATCAATAACAACCAAGAAACAATTCTTCCTCCCCGGAGAGAAGGTTGTTGAAGACAAGAATGGAGTTAGAAGGGAAATCCTTCCTTACACTTGGGATGAAGTGGCCTATATCTTCCTAAAGTACATATCTTGTGAAATAAGGTTAAGTTCTATTTATTTCTATCCATTTAAAATACTCTATGATTTGAGGTTCCAAATAGAGTTACCCATCCCAATAAAGCTCAGTGTTCCACATTTTCTCCTTTAGTCCATGAGAAATGAGTCAGAGAGTTAGAGAAGGGAAACACGAGTACAATGCCCATCATGGACTCATAAGGATCATTTATATGGATGAATTAAGTCATGTTAGGTCCTTATATTACTAGTTTAGTCCCTTATTTTTATTAGTGTAGCCCCCTTATTTTTATTTTTGTACCCCCGTAACCCCAATATTTTTATTATTGTGCCCTTACATTGTTATTGTTAGGTCGGCTAGGATTATGTTATGGGCCCATGGACTCCTATATATAGAAGGAGTTTTTGGTCATTTGTATCATCCAAGAATTTTTCATTTATGTAATGTATTGGAGGTTTCCCCCTTGAAGTGGCTATTTATAAGGTGTTGATCTCTATTCTCTTCTATTTTTGGAGTTGGTTTCATAACATTTGGTATCAGAGCTTTGGATTCTAGGGTTTTGCTGCTCAAAACAGGTCATCATGGAATTTTCACTATAACATTTTTTATACAAAGATTCAGAAGCTAAAAAATTTAGAGCACGAAGCCGCAATCCTGAGGAAACTTGTCAAAAACTTTCAAAGCTTAGTTCGTAATATTATAGGAGATATGATTTGTGGAAGTTAGGGCATTTTACAGGCTCATGAATTTAACCTAAACAGGTCATTGCAGAATTTTCACTATAACATTTTTTCTTCGACGGCACAGAAGCTAAAATTTTCACAAAGCAAAGCAAAAATCCTGAGGAACCTCCTGTAGAAATTTCAGATCTTGTTTCACCATATTTTGTGAGATATTATCTATGGAAGGTATGATTGTTACATGCTCCCTAATTTCATCTCAAAGAGGTGATTGTAGAAAAAATGTCATAACTCTTTCTCTGAGTGTCGGATTGGGATTCTGTAAAAAGTGGCCTCAAGTACATGATTGTAGTTTTTGGAATATCAATTTTATAGTAGAAGAAGGAAACTCTGACATATGGAAAGTCGTACAAGTTTTCTCTACTGAACCAGTCCATAGTCAGGTCATCACGGGAGATTGGGCATAACCTTGTCTTGAAGAATCCAAATCAGGTCAAAACTATGGCATTCAAAAGAAGAATCAGAGGGCTATGTTAGGGCAAAATTTTAGATATTGAAGATCTGAAATAACAGAGATAATTCAGTTTCAATATCAAGCTCCTAAAAAGCAAGAAAAAGGTGTGTAGTTTTTTCGAATTACATAAGTCTCGTTTAAAAACAAAATTAGTTTGAATTTATTCCAAGGGCATATTGAAGAATAGATATCAGTATTGGGTTCATAAATTCCCCCTTAAAAATTATTCAACACCCAGTAAGCCTTCATAAGTCTCTACTATGACTCATGAAGACGAAGAAACACAACATGATATATCAAAATTACGAGAGCAAGAGCACCAAATTTCGCTATCGCAAACAGTAAAAAAAAAATGAAATGGAAGTTTTGAAAAAAAGCATGGAAACTAAGATGTATGGTCTGAAGAAAGGTGTGGAAGCTAAGATATATTGCATGGAAGTGGGCATGGAAGCTAAGATCGATGAAAAAATGAAAGACAACATGGAAAACATGAAGAATGATTTGGCAAATTTGATACAAGAAATGTTTCCTAATGGCGAAAATATAGTAGAGGAAACACATAATGAGAACAAAATAAATGTTAATCGTCATTTCATAAACTCTAATGTTGGATGGAAGAACCACCATATTCCAAAGATAGATATGAGGAAGTTTGATGGCAAGGATCCCATAACATGGATACTACAGACAGAGCAATATTTTGATCTCAATAATGTGCAAAACACATAAAAGGTACATATTGCAACTTTACATTTAGAACAAAATAGATTTGTATGGTATCGATGGCTTTGCTCCCGTAAAAAAATTGTCACTTGGTCAATTTTTACGGAGGAAATGATAGCACATTATGAGGATACAAAAAGAAACACCTTCTTTAGCCAACTGATAAATCTCAAACAAAAGGGTTTAGTGGCAGAGAACATTGAGGACTTCCAAAAATTGAATATAAGGGTAACTGATATTCCAGAGGAACATAGGATTGATGCCTTCATAGGGACTTTAAAGGGTAACATCCAACATGAAGTTCTTGTTTGAGAACCTGATTCATTGGAAAAGGCATTCAGGTTGGAAAAAAAATTTGAATGTAAAATTATGGCAACAAGGAAGCCTACCACTCACATATATAAAGATGGAAGTGTTGCTACTGCTAGACTTACACAACCTACAAGGTTGACACCACAACAATTGGAGGAAAAAGGAGAAAAAGGGCTTTTCTATAGTTGTGATAGAAACTACACTAAAGTTCATAAGTGTGCTGAGAAGAAATTATTTTACATAGACTGTGAAGAGGAATAAGAAAATGAAGAAGAATCTTAAGAAGATATACACCAGGAACCAACCTTACAAGAGGAAGAAATGAGTTTGACCATATCATGTAATGCATTGGTAGGAATTACCACTCCTCAAACTCTCAAGATATGAGGACATATCAAGAAGAAAAAGGTAATATTGTTGATTGATTCGAGTAGAACCCATAATTTTATTCATTGTAAGGTAGCCAAGGAATTGAATTGTTTCCTATACCCCACACCAGAATGTCAAGTGATGGTTGCAAATGAAGGAACTATAAATTTCTCTAGAAAATTCCACAATATCAAGCTAACCATGGGCGAATATGTATTGAATAGTCTAATGCTTTCCATTCCTATGGGAGGTGATGATGTTGTACTAGGAGTACAATGGTTAAAATCTTTGGGGACGGTAGCTTTTAATTTTCAAGAACTTTCCGGGAAAATTTTTTCAGAAGGAAAGGAAGTCAAATTACGGGGTATTTAGGGAAGTAGGGAAAAATAATAAGCTCAAATGTAATGAAAAAGCTTCTAAATAAAGAAAAACGAGGCATAATTGCACAATTATGCTCACTAGAAGTTCAACATCAAAATCATCTATTTCCGCAGATCTCCAAAAAGTCGTGGAAAATAATTCCAAGGTGTTTGAAACTCCAAAAGGACTCCCACATATTCGTGATCATGATCATGCTATTCATTTGATTCCAAGAATTTTTCCTTCAAACATCAGGCCTTATAGATATCCTTATGTCCAACAAAAGAGCTAAATTGAATGTATGATTGCAGAAATGTTAGAGGCGAGTATAATTCAACCTAGTCAAAGTTCTTTCTCTGCTCCTGTATTATTGGTACACAAGAAGGATGGATCATGGTGCATGTATCTAGATTATAGGGAGCTCAATAAGCTCACCATTAAAGATAAATTTCCCACTCCTGTGATTGATGAATTATTCGATGAATTACATGGAGAAATTTATTTTACCAAGTTGGATCTTTGTTCAAGATATCATCAAATTAGAATGAAGACTGAAGATATTCTGAAAACAACATTTCAAACTCATGAGGTTCATTATGAATTTTGGTCATGCTTGTTGGCCTTACCAATGCACCTTTGACATGTTGATCAATTCCATTTTCAAACCCTTCCTTAGGAAGTTTGTGTTAGTATTTTTTGATGATATACTAATCTACAACAGGTCTTGGAAGGATCATGTTCAACAAGTTGACAGGGTGCTCAAACTATTGGAGGAGAAACAATTATATGCAAAACATCCAAATGTTTCTTTGGAAAGTATTTATAGGTAAATATCCGGGCTATATTTGATCTCATGAAAGTATAAGACCCTAACAAAATTAAAGCCATTAAGGAATGGAAATTCCCCACAACCATAAAGTAGTTGCGAGGATTTCTTGGGTTAATAGGGTATTATTGCAAGTTTGTTAAGAATTATGGGAGAATAGCAGCACCTATAACAACATTATTGAAGAATGATGCATTTTCACGGACTCCTGAAGCAACTAAGGCCTTTGACCATCTTAAAGAGGCAATGTGCCTATCACCAGTCTTAACTACACCAGACTTCACAAAAACCTTTATTGTGGAATGTGATGCCTCGGAAAATGGAATTGGTGTTGTTTTAATGCAAGAAGGAAGACCCATTGCTTGTGAAGGTCATCCAGTCAAAGGAAAGTATTTACAGAGAGTTATTTATGAGAAGGAAATGTTAGAAATACTACATGCACTAAAGAAATGGTGACCTTACCTAATGGGAAGACACTTCAAGGTAAGCACTGATCATGATATTCTTAAACACTTTTTGGAACAAAGACTATCTTCAGAAGAGTAGCAAAAATGGGTTACATAGATGTTGGGTTATGACTTTGAAATAATCTACAAAAAAGGGAAGCTAAATTTTGTTGCATATGCACTCTCTAGAAAGAATGAAGATGTGGAAGCATTGCTTTGTGCCATTTCTATTATCCAACCGAATTGGATAACTGAAGCAAGGAATGAATGGAAGAAGGAGAAAGAAGTGTGGAAACTCATTCAAAAGTTGCAAGAAGATCCTAGTACATCTGATACATTTAGTTGGAAAAATTATTCCTTATGGTACAAAGATCGCTTATATCTTTGTAAGAATTCCCAACTAAAACAAAATATTCTTTTGGAATTGCACACTTATCCTTTAGGACACTCAAGATTTGAAAAACTTAC
The DNA here is from genome assembly GCA_034641835.2 of Pinus albicaulis. Classification (NCBI taxonomy): domain Eukaryota; kingdom Viridiplantae; phylum Streptophyta; class Pinopsida; order Pinales; family Pinaceae; genus Pinus; species Pinus albicaulis. The sequence goes on from JAXQQM020088844.1 coordinate 94,726, forward strand.
CACAGGGTGAAGAAAGATTTTTTTTGGGATGGCCTTAAATCTGATATTCAAAAGTTTGTGGCAGAATGTCTGGTTTTCCAACAAAATAAGTTGAGACAATTAAGACCCTGGGTCTTCTATAGCCTTTATCCATCCCAAGTCAACGTTGGGAGGAGATTTCAATGGAATTTATCATAGGTTTACCTAAGTCCGAAGGAAAGAGTGTCATCATGGTGGTAGTTGATAGACTTACCAAGTAGGCACACTTTTGTGCATTATCTTATCCATTTAAAGCAAGTATAGTTGCTACTACATTTATGGACACAATTCAAAAGCTACATGGAAACCCAAAGGTTATTGTGAGCGACAAAGATCCCATTTTTACTGGAAATTTTTGGATGGATTTATTTTCATGTTTGGGTACTCAATTAGCTCATAACTCATCTTATCATCATCAATCCGACAGTCAAACTGAGATAGTGAATAAATGTTTGGAAGGATATCTTCGTTGTTTTCTATCTGATAAACAAACACAATGGGTCAAGTGGTTACCTCTTGCTGAATGGTGGTATAACACTTCCTTCCACACTACAGAAAAAATGACCCCATTTATGCTTTATGGATATCATCCACCTTCCATCAATATTTCCATAACTTAATGAGGAAGGAAAAATCATATTGGAACCTGAAGTGATCATGGAAACAAGAACTCAATAGCTACGAAATCAATCAATTTTAGAGTATCTAATCAAGTGGAAGAACTTAATCTCTGAAGATTCTACATGGGAGGATGATAATTTTATACAGAAGCACCCAGATCTACTCAAGCATTGAGGACAACACTTTTTTGAAGGAGAGGGGCATGTTAGGTCCTTATATTACTAGTTTAGTCCCTTATTTTTATTAGTGTAGCCCCCTTATTGTTATTTTTGTGCCCGTGTAACTCCAATATTGTTATTATTGTGCCCTTACATTGTTATTGTTAAGTTCGATAGGATTGTATTAGGCCCATGTATCCATATATAAGGAGGTTTTGGTCATTTATATCATCCAATAATTATTCATTTATGTAATTTATTGGAATTTCCCCCCCAAAGTGACTATTTCTAAGGCATTGCACTCTTTTTTATTCTATTTTTGGAGATGGTTTCATAACAAGTCACCTAAGGATCCCTGTGTTATGAATTGATTTTTTGGACATGGATAGGGATTCCTTCATTCAGACACAAGTCCAAAATCTGACACAACATGAAGAGACCATCAGATCTAGTGTTAAAGGTGGATAAGAGGAGGAAGAAGAGGTTGAATAACAAGAAGAATAATTTGAAGAGAAGGAAGAGTAAATTTTGGAATAAAATGAAGAGAAGGAAGAAGAGATTGAAGGAGAAGTTGGATAAGAGAGGAATGAATAGGAAGGGAAATAAAAGTTAGCAAAATAAACCCTTTGAGAAACCTCTAGACTTTGGAAGAAGAGAAAACAAAAGGTAGTAGATAATCCTCTCAAAAGATAATACATAACAAGATGTTGTTTCTACCCTAGTATCCTTTAGAAAAAATGTGAAAACCAAGAAGAGGCAGCCCAATAAATCCCCCTTATACTTTAAAAGAATAAATAGCACTATGAAAAAATAATGGAAGCCTCAAACTCCTTTAATAGTCCCAATCACAATTGAGGAATCAATCAACAAATGGGTAGGAGAATTAGGACAATGCAAAGGGAAAACTGAGGTCACCTCCCTTAAATTCAAGGGAAAGAAACCTCTAACACCCATGGGAATACAAACCACTAGGGTATTCATGACCAAGAAACTCTAAGTAGAAAATTCCCTGCTACATGAAAGAAAACAAATTCTACAATATAAGGAAAAAATACTACAACAAGGGACAACAACACCTTGAAGGAGGGAGAGCTTCGATGAGGACACAAAGAGCTTGATCCATAGCCTAATCTAGGATCCTATTAGAATTTTGTTGAATCGGGAAGAATTATACCTAAAAATTTTACAATTCCCATTTTATTTGTGTTGGAAAAGGAGAGAAGCCAAACACATTGGTCGATAAGAAATTTAGAAAATAAAATAATATAGAGGATGTAGGCTTCATAGAGGAAAATATGAAACAAATGGGTAAGGAAACAAATGACTCGAGGCTAAAGAAATCAATCATGTCGGAGGAGATGTAGTTAGAAAATGAGAGGCTAAGAGAGTATTTATAGGAAACAAAGGCACAACTAGCCACCATGGAAAGTTTGTACATGGAGGAAATCTAGTGCAAGAAACAATCAAAGTAATATGCCATTTTCCTCAAAGAAAAAGGGCTACAATTTCAAATGAATACTTTGGCACAATATGGCTCTCTACCATTTCATGATTATAGAAAGTTAATTGATTTCTAATAGCCAGTAAGAACTAAGGATAGGGCCAAATTGGTTCAATTGTATATGCAGAACATGATCCTCCAATACATGAATCTTTGGGACCCAAATTCAAGTTTTGGTGATGCGCAATTTATTACCCTATCCTCTTGTCTTTTCAATTAAGAAACAAGGGCTTAGGTGTTGAATTTACACGATCTTGGGTCCAGCTTAGAGTATTAAAATCAATGATGCTAGAAAACAAAGAATATCAACCAGAACTACTTTGCACAATGGAAAATATAAAGTAGTAAATGACATATTCACAAGTATATACAAATTTTAACAAAATTGAACAATATTTTACAACCCTACCTTCATTATATTAAAACCGTAAGAATAATACAACAATCTATGGTATACAAGATACAATTAAAAACATGTTGTGCAGAATCAATGTTGTATCTTGTTCTCTCAGTCCATCTCTTCTGTATTGGTCGATATATTCCCCTTATTCCTTCAAAGGACAACACATCAAAACTCCAAGACGGTTGCCACCTTACATTTCTGTTGGGCTGATCCAATATGCTCTTTAGGATGGTGAATACCTGAGATCAAATCTACCTTCTAGTAGCCTCTTTCATCCATCAAAGAGCTACTCATAAGGCACCAAAATTCACAAAAAATTCAGCTATCTTCATCTCGTCAAGAATTCTTGTCTAGGGATACTTTAGGCTATCAACATGATTTTCTTAACCAAACTAATGATGTCCAATTCTTCACTGTGAAATTTTCTCCTAATTGAGGTCTTCTTGCCACCCAAGCCAACTTCAATTCATGTCTCCCATGGGAAGAAATATGAAACAATCCAAACTGATCTCCAAAAAATGGATCAAACACCTACAAACATGCATAAAAACACATACCTTTTTTCACTATTTAAGGTCTCCTTGACTACTTGAAATTTGGGTCTAGTTAGGGCACAAAACACAGTCCTAACAACCCTTTTAAAAATCATGCAAAAATCCCTCTTTTGTTGTGGATTCCCTTCTCCTTCAAGTCTTTAGTCTACACTTCCTATACCATTACTCTAACAACTCAGAATACTGCTTATGACCCTCTATTTTTCCCATAAGAGGCATGTACGGGATCTAGGGCCTGCGACTTACCCTTAATAGGGATATCCACCATCAAACAACACCTTAAACAACATGTTTCAGCTATGAACCTATAGAAAGGTTCTCGAACCTTTCTCCATCTCCTTGGGTGCCTAAAAATTCCCTTCAAATAGTACTCAAGCTATTCGTTGTTATGCTTCTAATTGTGACCTAGAACAGAGGTACTCCTTCTTTCTAATGAGATATCTGAAAGGTAAGTGTTGCACATATGGATGAGGAATAGAGTCCTGCATCACCTAATATTTACACATGAATATCAGGGCCTCGAAAAAGTCACCTAAGGGCTTGAAAAAATTTCACACACCTAAATAACATTAGGACGACCTGGACCATTCTTGTGCAAACCCACACATAACATTCAAAAATTCATATATCACTAAGGACAACTCTAAATTTGACAATTTTCAAAGCATTGGATTCTCCTTTCCTCCCTATATCGTCTCGTGCCATCATATCTCCAAATTTCTCCATTGAAATCCCCCAAAATAGGATTGGTGCAAAACCCCATGCTTGGGATCTAAGCCCACAAGTGACTCTTGTGGCACTTTTCCCTCCAATCCCCAAACCCTAGGCCTTGGAGTACCTCTCAATCTACTCAAAAATCAACACTCCCTCTTTGCGAGGGAGGTAATTTCAAGGCTAGGAAGTAACTCATCATGATAATCACTACTCGTAGCACTCACCCAACTCTTGGTGCTCACAATCACAACAATCCCTGTTCGGTAAACAATGCCTTTCTTGGAAGTGTCACTATCATTGCTGGAAGCATAATTCTTCTTCTTCTTCTCTTGTATCAATTTCAAATCTCTTTAAGATTCCTTCTTGGTATATGTGGAAGAACCCTTTCTCCCCATTGACCGCACAGGAGACCTGGGCTGGAAAGTCTCCCTCTAAAACTGCAAGCTCCCGCTAGAACTCAAATCCCTCTAAGCCTTTGGAAAATGGACCTTCTTCAATGGAACCTATACCTGACCCTCTTAAACCTACACTTTCACCTTCTCCACCTGCTTCTCATGATCCATAAGCTTGCTCATCAGCCTATATAGATCTTGCTCTCTAATTCCAAATATGTTACCGAAGGAGATAGAGCCTCAAGTTCTGAGTCTTACCTTCCCATCCTAGAGAAATATCTCAAACCCCGTATTCTCAATCATTGAGATAGAAATCATGCTATATCTGATTCTTGGTATAAGCAGTACATCCTGGACCTGCATCACTTGTATTTTCTCGATCCTGAATGGCGCAAATACCAATATTTGGATCTCCAACTGACTCTTGTCATCTAACACCATGTGAAACTTCGAGTACATTTAGCTAGATTCTCAAAACCCTCTTTTGACCCTGTTATATGCTTCATTGCACCACTGTTTAGATACCATCCATCGACATTGATAATACCCTGTGAAAAATGAGATATCATAGAAAATTCCTCCTCCTCCAATCTCTTGCTGAGATCATCTATCTCAGCTGAAGTGGAAACACTAGTGATCCACTTCACTTTCCTCTTCTTGTCATCTCCCTTCTTCTTCATTGGACATCTCGACAAAAAATGACCCATCTCTCCATATTTGAAACACTTGACTTTACTCGAGTCCTTTTCCTTACCCTTCATTCATGCTGCAAGTCCCACATCCTCGCCTTCCCTCTTTGTTGGATGAAGATCCCCATCTCGTAGCTCTTCCTGAATGATGTCATCACACAACCTATTCTAGTGCGGAAATTTCTCTCCGGAAATGATCTGTTTGATGAAGGGATTCCATTCCTTGGTGAACCCTTTCAAGGCAATCCTCGCCATATCTCCATCTGAAATTTTCACACTGATATTAGCAAGCTCATCTCTAACCTGAGAAAATATAGTCAGATACGAAGTCACTCCTTCACTCTTCATCATCTTGGAGGAACTCAACTTATCCTCCAATACAAATATGTGGATGTCGCTCTTATTCTAGAATAAATTATGAAGAGTCATCGACATCTTATGTGTGGTGTTCTTCTCAGACAAATGAGGTATTAGGGAATCCTTAACACCATAGAGGATGATCAATCTCACCATCATATTCCAATATTTATAAAATTATAGCTCCTTAGGGTCGGTTGGATTCTTGATGGCTTTCTCGGAAAAATCCTAGATCCTCTTGACCAGCAAGACCAACTCGACCTTTTCCTTCCAACTACTATAGTTGGACAATCCCTCGAATCTTTATGCATACTGGACACCTTCCTACAACTTCAACATTGTCACCTACAATGTGACAGATTCCCTCTTACATTGTACTTCATTGCACACAATTCTGATTCACTAAATTTGAAAGTAGCTCAGACACACATTGATACCATGTTGAATTTATATGATCTTGGGTCTAGGTTAGAGTCTTAAAATCACTAACGCTACCAAACCAAAATTTGGAACTAGAAATATATTGCACAATGGAAAATATAAAGTAGTAAATCACATATGCACAAGTATACACAACTTTTTTTTTAAATTGTAGGATAAAGTACAACCTGAGCTTCGTTATATTAAACCAATGAAAATAATAAAATGGTCTATGATATATAATATACAATGAAAAATCCATTGTGTAGATGCCATATCGTATCTTTTTCTATCGTTCCTTCACTTATGTACTGCTCACTAGTTTCCCCTTAGTCCTTCAAATGACAACACATTGAGACCTAACACTATTGAATGCCACTTTTGTTGCATTTATATTGGCTAATCCAATATTTTCTTTAGGCTCTCCAATACCTAAGCTCCTATTTTCCTTTTATTAGCCTCTTTATTACATGAAATAGCCACTCATAAGGCACCAAACTTCACCCAACCTTCAGCTATCTTTGTCACTTCAATAATTCTTGTCTAGGGCTACTTTGGGCTATCAACATGCTGCCCTCTACAAGACCAATGATGCCCAATTATTCACCATGAAATATGCTCCCAATTAAATTCTTCTTTCTACCAAAGTTAACTTCAATTCATGGCCCCCACAAGATTTAATATGAAGTGATCCAAACTGAGTCAAGAAACACAGATCCAACACCTACAAGCAAGCATCAAAATACATACCTTTTTTCGTTGTTAAGGTCGTGTTAACTACTTTAAATATGGATATGGTTAGGGCGTATAAAAAATCCCTAAAAACCCTCATAAAAATAATGCAACAATCCCTCTTTTGTTGTGTATTCCCTTCTCCTTCAAGCCTTTAGGCTACGCTTCCAGTCCCATTACTCCATCACCTTAGAATAGGCCTTAAAACCCTCTAGTTCTCAGAGAAAATGCCTACGGTGGCTCTAAGGCCTATTGCTTACCCTAAACAAGTATATTTTCCCTCAAACAAAACCTTAAACATTATGTTTTAGCTTCATCTCTCTAGTAAGTTTCTCCTACCTTTCTCCATCTCTTTGGACTCCTGAAAATGCCCTTGAAATAGTGTTGTAACTCTTCATTGGTCTGCTTCTAGTTGTGGCCTAGAACAAAGGTACTCATTCTCTCCAACGAGCTCTTTCAAAGGTAATTGTTGCACCAATGGATGAGGAATATATTCATCCATAACCTCATATGTATACACTAACATTAGGTCTTCCAAAATTCCACCTAAGGATTTGAACAATTGTCATGCACCTAAATAAAATTCGGCCAACCTAGAAAATTATTTTGCAAACCCACACATAACATTCCAAACATCATATCTCACTAAGGAAAACTTGGAGTTTGATAATTATTTAAGTGTTGGATTCTTGTATCCATGCTCTATCATCTCATGCCATCACTTGTCCAAAGTTCTCCATGCAAATTCCCCAAAACACGATTGGTGCAAAACTCCATGCTTGGGTTCCAAACCCACAAGTGGCTCTTGTGGCACTTTTCCCCCCAATTCCTGAACACTAGGGCTTGGAGTACCTCCCAAGTATACAGGGAAAATTTTAATATGGAAAATTATTTTTTAAAGTTTAAAAAAATCGCTAATCTCAATTAACCCCTAATATGAAAACTATAAATTTCTTATTGATGTATATGTAAAATTATTAAAATTTATAATGATATTATATATATTGTTTATATAGACTTGGCGATTTTTTAAGCTAAGGAAATTTTATATTGTAAAATTTAGGCGAATCCTTTTATAAAAAGTAAAATGGGAATCGTTTAATTTTTTGGAAAACCATGGAAAATTAGCCCACTCTGCAAACACAGTCCCTAAAACTTTACATGCTCCCAAGCTACTAAAAAATGAACATGTGGAAGTAAATAAGGTTGTGGCTAAAGAAGAAAATAAGCCCCTATAAAATATCGTAGAGTTAATAAGTGCCAAGGCTATCACAAGCAACCATAACATTATCTTTGTAGATCCTAAATTGACCTCTCGGTACCTAGAAAAGAAAGAAAAACAAATCCTCAATTTCAAACATAACTTTAGGTTATTGGGGACTAAGAGTTTGTAGGATTTCCAAAGAAAACGACATGATCTTCCCAACAATCTATAATTTAAGGAATATCACTCCCTTAAAATGTTAAGGGATGCCCTAGAGGGAACCCCATTCTACGAAATAATTCTGAGAAGGATGAAAAATAATTTTATAAGGATAAAACTTAGTCCTCCTTTTCTATTGGGCCCATAAGAGAGAACAGATCAATCAGAAGAACAAAGGGAGTGGGGAGAAATAGAGGCAAGTGCAAGGTTCTACCCACAAGAATGCACATCATGTGAGATACCTCAGGATGTTAGAGAGGCCACTAAGGTGATGCATGAACTAAAAATAAATGTGTATGTTGTTCATAGGTTAATGAACACTTCCAACTGGGGGGTGTTGATGGACCCCATCAATAGGCATATTATACGACACATTTTTTTATCCTCCAGCCTATAAATTGTTCTTTTCTCGCATTAATTAACATATTTTTGGCTATAATGAGCTTAGTAGGAATACTAAAGGAGGTTTTTCATAATTCATGGCATAACGTGGTTAATCTATAGGAAAAAGAGCTTTTTAGTATGTTTACTATGCATAGGCACGTTGGAGGGATATAAAGGAGATGTAGGAGGCCTGTACCATCCATTTACTCTCCTTCAACTCGACGTGATCCATAAATTTGCTCATCAATAGTTTGAGGTCTACTGGAAGCTAATGAACTCAATTAATTACGAGGATGTAGGGGAACTAGATCCACCTTTTTTTAGATTTTGGAGGGAAGTGATGCTCTTTCCGAGGAGCCTACCCCTTAGTCACCTTTGTATAAATTAATAATCCTAAGGGCTCACTAGGATTGAAATTTTTGGGAGCATGGAATAGATATTAAGAACCAAGAGCTTGATATTGTCATATTCATTTTCCCTTGCATGATGTATTTGAAATTCATTTTAGGTTAATGAAAATTTTCATGTTTTCTCACATCTAATTTTTTTTAGAGGGCTAAATCCCCTTGGGTTAGGACCTAACCTAGCTACTCGAGTCTCTATTTATGTATCTTATTTATGAATTATTTTTAGTAGCATCATTTCCATATTTCCTATTAAAATTTTACTTGAAAGAAAATTGTTTTTATAGGCCTGATTACCACCACCCTTGGGGGAACTATCGTTGAAAAAGTCTATAGCAGAAATTAAAAAATGTGGATATTTTTCTTTGCATATTTCTAGGCTTCAGATCATTGCTCTCTTTCATAATCTATTTTTGCATATGTAGGAGTTAAATCACATTCCTCTTCATCATTTCAAATATGTCGGTTAGATGCATGTTTCAAGAGATTTTAAATCCTAATACAATAAAATTCAACTCATCCTAGAGGGATTTTCCTCAAAGACAAAGGAACACCCAAAGCCATGACTTCTAATGGGACCATATCTAACTCTAGATGTATAAATCCAAGAAGAAAAAGAGTTACCATATGAAATAACATTGCCATGGATCATTATATTAGTGGTTAAATTTCCCCTAAATGATCAAGCACCCCTGAAGATAATTGAGTTTCCATGGAATGAAATTACTCCTATTGACATATTTACCCAAGGATTACTAGAACCATGGAAACAATATTACCCTCAACATGGATAGGAATAGGCTTAAGAAAGCTAGAGTTACTGTAGGTATAAAAGAGATTGCTGGAAACCACCAAACTCCAAGTTATGAGCTGCAACGTTGGTCTGTATTGAATACAAATCTGTTCAAGGAAGACACACTCAAAGAATATGTATGATAACAATGGTCATAGAAATAACCAACGGTATGTAGAAAAGATAAAGTATAGGAGTATGTGTGTATGGAGTATATCCTCTCACGGTTATTAATAATAATAATAAAATCATAGCATATATGATGGAAACATTCGGTGAATAGGATCCTATCTCTCCCATTTTTAAGGAACCACTCTCATTAGCCATCTGATGAGAAAATAATGAAAAATGAACTCAAAAAATTTCACCCACCTTAATGAGTATAGTATAAAGAGGATTATTCAAATCAGGGTTTTAGTTGATTAGAGTACTTTCTTCAATCCCTTTGAGGATAACCTGTTAATCCCCCTTAAAAAAAAATCATCTTTGTATCTTTTGATTCTAAATCCTCTTCTAAAAGATAAATCCTATGTCTCTATAATAGTGCACCTTCCTCTTTTGGAGGAAGGTTCTAAATTCTTTGATAATGGTGGACACTTTTTTCATCCATGGTGAAAAAATATTTTTATTATTGAAATAAGACAAATCTATCACCAACTAGACTCTAACTAAAATTTGCACCCCTAGAAACACTACCAGATAATAACAAGAAAACTAGAGGAGAGAAGGCCCTTCCCAATATTGGTTTGGAATGATGATGGGTTAGGTCCAATTAATGAAGGTAACAAAAATAATGATGCTAGGCTCCCTAATCCAACCTTTACGAGAAAAAATGATATTGCAACTCCAATAAGGATTTATCACCCAAGATCATGGATATGGTGATGTAATGTCTCTGTTAGGCTCCATTGGTACTTCCCATCTATAGTCACATAGGTAGGTTACTTAAATAATCACTTCTAAAATAACACCTTGCAATAAAATGACTAGGGGGATAGTTATTGATATGGATACATTGGCAAGGACTATAAGATGAAAACCTCTATAATAATTTTTTAAAAGAGAACCATTTCCTTAAGGGATCCCCAAAAATATAGTGATATAAAAAATGACAAGAAAAATTGTAGAGGATTTATCTCTTTATGTGCTCCAAACGTAACCTCTTTCTTGACTCTTATTTTTGGGGAGCTTCCTGGTAAGAAATTGATGCGAGAATGGATTTTAATTACCCTCTAGTGCTCTCTAGCTTAATCTTCATGTCCTTCAAGAGTTTACTCTCTAATCCTAATTCAATATCCCACACCCTAATTTATTGTTTGTTTTCTATAAATGTATAATTTCTATATTAATCTTATTACTATATTTTTTTTGTGGTTATTTTTATGTAAGGGTATGGAGTGAAGCCTTGGTTATGTTTCGATGACTCTTCACTAATCCAATTGTGTGAAATCTGACATGATAAATTCAACATTTCAATTCAATTAAAATTATCCATGGAAAGTTGGGAAAGACTTATTACTAAATTTTCAACAATAGTATAGGAACCTCCCATTATCTCATTGAACACTGCAAATCCTCAAATTATTTGAGGTGAAAATATAATCTAATATTCAAAATTCCAATCCAAATCTACCAATTAGTCTATAACTAAAACACACTTAAGAGTAAATATAGAACACTCTTGATGATGAAATGTAGTTAATGTAAACCAAAAAAAAATAAAAAATTAAAGAAAAATGAATTGAGAGAGTAACTATTCAAGGTTGTTAGACTAATTTATTTTTTCTCAAAAATATGTTATATCATATAGCGTAAGAGATCATATAAAATTTCCTACCAGATATTTGATTCTCAATTAGCAATATCTCCACATTTTAACCATTGATTTCTATGATTTTTTATTTTATTAACATTAAATTTAGATAAATTTTGAGGAGATTTTATGTTTGTATCTATTTCATTGGAAACGTTTGTATAGGAATTTACATAACTTGAAAGCCATATCCTAATTTTTCCTCTTTATTTCATTACTTTATTTTATTTTTCTTGAATTTGGTCAAGCTATAATGAATTATCGATGGATGTAGCTCAAAAATAATGTTAAAAAGATAGGAAACAATACTAAATATCTAATTAATAAAAGTAAATAATGTTTAACAAGAAATTGAGGATAAATACAAATGATTCTTACCCTATGGATTTTGTTAGATTGAATTTACCCCTATGGCTCTAGAGAGTTTAACTACATAGATATTAGCCAATATATGAGAGACAAAGGGATATATATATTTTAATACTAACTCTTAGATATAGTCTCATCTTCCCTTACATCAATGAAATGGAAAATAAGACAAAAAGACAAATATGTCTTATGATAAAGGTTGTTATGGTCCTAGTTTATTATGGATGATGGAGTTCTTCTTTTTCATCTCAATTCCTTACTCCTCTATGTGACACCTACAACCTTCATATAAATAAATAAAATAATCTCTCTTCCAAATACACAAGGATATGTAAGTCATAAACCTAAATATCACTATTTATTCTTAAATTGAATAAAACTCAACAATAATATGTCTGAAGGATATCACACAGTTTATTTATTAATGGAAATGTCAACATTTAGGAGCTAGACAATTGAATACATATAACCCCTTTGACTTCCTTAGCCTAAAATCATCCTTGGCTAGTAGTAAGGATATTATAGTATACAATGACTCTCCATGAATTTTACCATCATTTCATTGAACCCTTTTTGTCTCTATCAGCTTTGATTTGTCATCTTTTTATGGAAATTTAGAACATATTGGAGATAGTTTTGTTGGCATGTGATTATGTAAATGAAAGTCATGGATAGACTATATGGCATGTGAACGAAGAAATTACAATTATGAAAATTTTTAATCCTAAATTATGAAAATATTTCCAATCTATAATGATATTTTTCTCTTCTATGAATTTTTTTCTCAAGCGTGATGCTCAATTATAAGTTTTTCCCAAGATAATATGAAGTGTCTTCTCAATTATGAGTTTTTATTTAATCATAAAACAATTCTTGTCCAATAATTATCAAGGTGTAACAAAATAATTACTTCATTAGGAAATAATTATGATAAATTACTAAGTTATGGATTTTCAACCTTGTAACATCTAGTAAAATTCTTGTACGTCCTATGGTGGAAAACAAACATATAACACCCAATCCCCTACATATTCTTTTTTAGAAAATGATTCAATGTGGATGAACTCCAGTAGCATGGTTTAACTATTAGTTCAAATCAAGATGGATACATCCCCTTTGCTACAAGATATAACAACCTTGATATGGCAGAAATCCATTCCCCTAAGCGACATGAAAAAATATATTAGAAACATAATTTACTCTTCACATCAATTTTTGTATATTACTTTATGAGCTATGAGAAATTTTTTATTTTTTCTTTCTTTTAGCTCTAGTAGTTTAAATTTTTAAATTCTTTTCTAAAAGAATTTTGTTGTAACATTTGTATCTATTTCTAAAAAAATTTCTACATCTTTCATATCCATACACATACTTTTTAGCATCCCAATGGGATCCCATTCTATTTCTTTATATATAAATTGGAAGGTTCACTAGAGGATATTTCATGTATATGCTAAATTATCATTGAATTATGCCTCTAGACACCTAAACATAATATTTTTGTAACTTTGTGACCTTTATAGCTCATTAACCTTGAAAATATGTGATATTTCACTTGTTATTACTTATTGAGTGTTGGCTTCTTCTAGCCCAATTTTTTCTTTAAATATTATGATATCTACAATATAGTGTCCTACATCGTCCATTCCTCCCTACATGATCGAGTACTAGTGCACCCCATTCTAGAATATTGGATAGGCACAATCACAACTATTTATTTGATGTATGTTTCCCTACCACTCCCACAATCATCACAAATATTAGCAATAACCACCTCTTTAAACTCATCCTCTCAAAATATTGACTTCTACACTATATAATCAAAATATAATACCACCTCATCAATATTCCAATGTCAAATATGATTTTATAGGTAGTAATAATGAAAATATAAGAATATAAAAAGACTAATCTACAATCCAATTATAGAAATGGTATACCATCATCGATGAAAATAAAATAATAAATTTACAAATGGAATCTCTTAGTGCATCGACAATTCACGTTCTAGAGAATTATAATGCAAACTAGTATACAATATTACGAGAGAAATGTTATTTTTAAGAATCCCAAGATCCATATAGAGGGGGTTCCCCTTCGACTGATTGTTAATAAGATAGGATCCGCCACCTATGAATTGGCAAAATATGTTGCCAAAATTCTCAAACCCCTTGTTGGTAACACTAAATCCTTCATTAAAGACTCTAATGATTTCGTTAACCTTATTAAGAAGGAAAGGGTGGATGAAAATGACATTCTGGTGAGTTTTGATGTAGTATCATTATTTACCAAAATTCCATTAGATGAGGTGGTTCAGGTTATTAATGAGGTTATAGATTAAGAAACAACTAATCTTGCATATATTTGTTTACGGTCCACTTTATTCAGCTTCCAAGGGGAATATGATGAGAAGGTATCTAGTGTCGCAATGGGATCACCACTCTCACCTATTGTCACTAACTTATATATGGAGCAATTTGACAAGAAGACAATTTCCTTCTCTCCCTTAAAACTAGCTTGGTGGAAAAGATTTGTAGATGACACCAACATAAAGTGGACTCATGGGAGAGAAAATATCGAGAGATTTTTTAATCACCTTAACTCAATTTCCTTAAATATTAAGTTTACTATGGAGGTTGAAGAAAACAAGAGCATTCCTTTCTTGGATGTCCTTGTTACCTAAAATGGTGATGGAACATTAGGGCATCAGGTGTTTATAAAGAAAACACATACTAATAGATATCTTCGTTCTGATTCTTACCATCATCCGAATCAAAATTTTGGTTTCCTTAATATTATTGATGTAAGAGCCCTGAGGGTATCCAATGAGGAATACCTTAAAGACGAAATTACTCATTTGACATCTCTATTGAGTGGTATAGGTTATAAAGAAAAATATATAAAAAAAAATCCATTAAAAGAGATGAGGGTTCGATGTTTTCCAAGAAACACTAAGGACCTCAGGAAAGTTGTGATAGGGTTTTTCTACCATACATCAAGGGTGTTACTAATAATATCACCAAGGTTCTGGGGAGGAATGACATTTTCACGCAATTTTCAGTGGCAGGAACAGTAAGACAAATAATGTGCTTAGATAAATATAATATTAGTCACAAACAACTTAAAGGAATTTACAAGTTTGATTGTTCATGCGGGAAGAATTATATTGGTGAACCCGGGTTCTCACTTCAAAAATGACTTAAATAACACAAAGCCGTTATTTAGCATGAAAGATCTTACACCTCATCTCTTGTAGATCACTCCTTGAAAGAAAAGCATCATTTTCATCTGGAGGATGCCAGAATCATTGCCAGGGAGGAACACTACCAAAGAAGGAAAATTAGAGAGGAACTAGAGATTATAAATCATCCTCATAACCTCTACAGGGATCGATGATTCGAAATCAGTGATAGTTAGAGGCCTCTAATTCGACAGATTTGTTCCTCGAGTTCACCCTCCTCCCAGGTATAGTATCACAAGTTTGTTTCTCTTTCAAATAAATAATTTAGGGTTTAGGCATTCTTAGATCTACCAAAATAATAATTGAATTATTTTACTTTTAATAATTATCCTTATTAATTAATTTTCATTTCTAGTTAATAAAAATTAATTAATTAATAATTATTATTAGTAACTAACGTTTTTTATTAATGAAATTAATGAAATTAATGATGATTATAATTATTTTATCCTAATATTTAGATTAATTAGCATTAAATAAATAATTATAATAAAACAAAAAATAATTAATAATTACTAATATTTATTTACTCTTTTAGATAAGTAAAATTTAATATCAATTAATAATGATATATAATTTTTATTTTTATTTAATATTATTATCTAGGGTTATCTCAAATTCTATGATAATTGAAATAATATTTACTAATAAGTTCTAATATTTAATTTTATTAAATATATATTAAATAATAAATAAGAATTTATTTCACACAAAAATTATTATTATTTATATTAATATTTAGTTGTAGTGTTTATTATTTTAAGCTTTAGTTAGTAATAAATCTAATTAAAAATTCTAAATAATATTGTTTTAGTATCATAAATGTATAAAATATTGATTATACCATAATAATTAAATATTTTTCTTAAAAACTATTAGATTAAGTTAAATAAATAAAATAAAATAAGAATTAACAAATAATAAAAATAAAAATTATTAAAAATAAAAAATATAATATTAATTATTATATAGTCTTATTTTACTCTTTTCACTATTAGTCCCTAATCTTTTTCCTTCTTTCATCTTTCATTCTGCATCTTTTCCGGAAGATGGATCCCCGTTGGGATTCAAAATGTCGACCAATGTTCTATAACACTGTGGATAATCCGGAAAGCTCTTCAACAATGTTATTTTTGTCTCTCTTCATTATCCCGATATTGTTGTTGCCACTACATTGGATTTTTCAAAGTTTTTGTTGGATTACAATTGTACAAGTGAGCCAATAGAGGCGGCAACTCTAAATGTTCAGGCTATTCACTAACAAAGAAATTGATTAAGAAATGAATAAGTTAGAAATAACATTTTATTGGCTCCACCATTATTTCCACAATTAGTAATGTCTAGCTTCACTTTAGCTAGTACTACTTCTAGAACAACATATGGTTGATGAGAAACTAGGACAACTATAGCAATGATTTCTTCCAATGAAATATAGTATAACTTGAATTCCCGTGAAAGAAATATTTCTAAGAAAAAATATATAGACGTTTCTATAGATATAATCAATGATTTTCTATTGGAATAGCAACAAATATTGTTATGTCAACTTTTCCAAAAAATAAAAATGACCTTAAACATGCCTTTATAGAAACTAGCAATGGAAAATTTATAGAGTTTATATTAAATTTTCTTCTTCATATAGAACATTTTGATAATGAAGAGGCAAACAACAATAATGTATAGAAAATTTTGACAATGAAGAGACAAACAAGAATAACGTATACAACATTCTGACAATGAAGAGTCCAACAAGAATAATGTTAAACATAATAAATTTTAAATACAATCTTCTTAATGATGATAGCCCACAATTGATTGAAAATATCCATATATCTCTAGTGATTCATGCAATATTTTTTATTGTGGTGTAGTTCGAGTTAATTTCGTTTCCAAAAAATAAGTCATTGGATCTTACTTCCCAATTGTAATATTGGATGTTCCAAAAAAATTACGTAATGGGTTGATGATAAAGTCATATTAATGTCACTCTACTAATAGAACCTTGGCTAATGTAGTTTCTAATAAAGGAATAAGAGATGACACTCGTCCAACTATAATTGTACTGAGAGTATTGAAACTCAACTAAAAGCATAAATCTAGAGAATAATCATATTTAATACCCCCTCATTGTAATTATTATCATCTTGCAACCAATAATGATGGTGACTAGTAACCTTGGTTGACTTTGCTCAACCCCATCATGGATGCGTATAGTGCAAAAAAAAATTCCCTTGCTTAAACCTTAAAAAATTATCCACACTTCTTCTAACACTTTTGGTTAGTGCATGATTTTCATACACATCTAATAATCAGTACACGCCTACATTTTTCTAGATATTTATGATTCGATTTTAATTACATTCTCTCATCCTTGTTCAAGGAAGGTAACCCTACCATTGGAACCATGACATTTCCTTGTTACCTTTCATTAAGATGAATACTCATATTCCAATTAGTCTTGTGCCTTTCTTAATGTAAAAAGATGATAAGACCATATACACTTAAATTTTAAGAGAAATATTATAGAAACCAAGGCACCAAAAAGTGTTTTTGGAATATAATAAGTAGTATGACATAGTTAGTGGTTCATACTATTTATAAATAGAATTTAATATTAAAAAAAAAACTAAAAATATATAATTGAAGCTAATGATTACTTCAATTATATTTAAAATTATATATATTTTTAAATATGTTTGAATATTTGAATACAAATTATAATTTTTTATATCATTAGTATTTCAAAATTTTAAAAATTACATTTTTAATATAATAAATTATAGACCATTAAAAAATCCAAGTCTGTTTTTTATATTAATGTATTAGTAAGAAAATAACGTACAATAGAAGAGCATTGCCACAAAGCTTAGATCTTAAAATTTAAAAATAAAAAACTTATTAATATTAATCATAATGTTAAGAATTTTCTTGAAAATGTTGTAAAATGTTAGGTATATATATATATATGAAATGACAATTTTTATAAAGGTATTTGGAATTTTTCTTTTTTATATTTCTCAGAAATATTTTATTTAAATTTTCAATTATTTTAGATGATGATGATTATGTAAATGAAGCATTGTGTGTAGAGGTTTTTTTTGTTCAAATCTCCCAATCCTTTTTTGTGTAGAAAAAGCATATATACATATCTAGAGTTTATAGTAGTTGGTGTTTGAATTGAAAAAAATTCAATTATTTTAATTGACAAAATAAATAAATACATAATATAAATAAAATAAATTTACATATTATATTTGCAAATAATAAATACAATAATAATTTCATGGAGGGAAATGCCTTTATATGAAGAAAAACATAAAGAAGAAACCATAAAAATATGTATTTTTATTTAGAATAATATTAAATAATTTTATTAATTTTATAAAATTAATAAAATTAATATTTTTATTGAAAAATTAATAAAATAAAATGAAAATAAAAATTATTCAAACATAATATAAATTTTCATCTTTTTCCATGATTATTTATTTCATGATTAAATATGCTTATGACAAATTTTTAAATATATTAAATTATTTTTCATTGCAATAATTTATTTGAGGTTTTTAGTTATTTTTTTGCCTTTTTCTTCCAAATAATATATATAATTATATAGCAATATTAAATCAGTAAACTTATTAAAAAATAATATATTTTCTTTAATAAATTATTAACTTAAATGTAGAAAATAAAGCATGTCCACCTCCATAATCAAATTATGGAGTCAAATTTGAAAAATAATGTATTGCACTTCCTTAAACAAGAAAAAAACTCCCTTCTCCTAAAATTCATACACCTATCTAATATTGGGTTGGACTAGACATTTTCACTTATCCTAAAATGTTGAGATTTTTCTTTTAATTATTTTTGGAGAAAATCTCATGTAGGTGACAACAATAGGATTTGTTGCTAAATTGACTCCATCTATTTCTGATGAGGAGTTAATGCATCCTATATTTGTTGTGAGTGAATTTATGATTCTGTTTCCATTCACAGCTATAAAATGTAAGCCCGTAGAGGCAAGTTAGCAAGATGAGGGATGTGAGGTGAGTGAAAAAGATGAGTAGATGAGAAACTCTGCTATTGTATTTCTCCAATTGTTGAATGAGATTGCCGATGCCATATTAGGTGGACGTAGCCCAGATTGGTTGGGTGAACCACGTTAAAATCTCTATTTTTTCATGGTTGAATATTGTGTGTGTGTCTTATTTGTTTTATGTTTCCACTATAATTACTCTAACACTTGATATCAGAGCTGGTTGTTTGAGCTTCCTGTTTGCTGTGTAAGCACTACCAAGCGAACCTAGAACTGCTGAGTGGTCGTAAGGCCAGATTTTCCGAGCGCAGTTTGAAAGAGGCTGTATACACAGTCTTTTGTGAGCTATTAAGGTCAGCGTGTCGGACGCATTTCTGGTCCATTTTGGTTTTCTAAGTGTGATTTTCAAGGAGAAGGAGTAGTTGAGGCTCAAAGATCTGCGTGGCAAAACATTGCAGGTTGGCCGGTTCTGAGTGCTTGCACCAGAGCTGCCAAACCATGAGTTGCAGCAGCATTGTGGAGATTGTTGACTCGTGAGCCAAAATAGATTTGTCGAGCTATAATGTTACGCTGAGATAGCCACTGTCTGAATGATGTAATATGTGCACATGTTGGATCTGCATATTGTGTGAGCTGAAGGATGTTGAGCTTGGTGACCTATTAAATGAAGGCTTGTAAATGGCGAACGACAACTTGTGAACGGTGAACTGCTTAACGGTGAACTGAAGGTAAATTATTTGTTTAAATCCATTTATGTGGAGAAGTCGTGAACTGGAGGTGAATTATTTGTTTAAATCGATTTATGAAAGGTCGATTTATTTAAACGCTAAAACGCTGCCATTTAACTCATATCGATTTATTCAAAGGTTTTTTGAATTTTTTTTTTTAAAGATCGATTTGAAGTTCTTAAAATCTATTTGTATAATCGATTTTTGTATATCGATTTGAGTGGTATTTTAAAGTAAAATCGATTTGTATTGTAGTGTTTTTAAAATTGATTTGACATTTAAAATCGATTGGTAATTATTCAAAATTCTATTTGCATATGTAACAAGGGAAAGGCATTTTATAGGTGAAGGGAATTTTTTAACTAAAAACTTCATTTGTTAAAAGTTGCAATTGGAGATTTTTATTTATTTTTATGACACAACATGGCCAAAACACAAAGTGCTCGGTTTGAGATCGAGAAGTTCAATGGCAAAAACAACTTCGAGATCTCGAAAGTGAAGATGTATGATTTACTTGTGCAACAAGGCGTGGCGAAGGCGCTGTTGGGAAAAGCCAAACAACCTTACACCATGACAGATGATGAATGGAGTGATTTGGATGAAAGAGCACTGAGCAGCATTCGATTGTGTTTGGTGGATGATGTTTTGTTTAAAATTGTGTCAGAGAAAATTGCTGCTGGTTTGTGGACAAAGCTTGAAAAGTTGTACATGACAAAATCCTTAACCAATAGGATTCTTCTAAAGCGACAGTTGTACAGCTTGCGCATGAAGGAAGGTACGGCAATAACTGATCATATGAATACCTTTAATACTCTCCTAGTGCAGTTAGAAAGTATAGAAGTAAAATTTGAATTAGAAGATAAAGTTGTAACTTTATTATGCTCGTTGCCCGATTCATGGGATCATTTTGTTACTTCTATAAGTATTAGTTCATCCGAAACCCTTGAATTTGATGATGTCGTTGGAGCTTTGTTGTCCGAAGAAACAAGGAAGAGGTCAAATTCAGAAACCTCTACATCAGAAGAAATGATGGTTAGAGGTTGTTCTAAAGAAAGACGCTTCAGTAAGCACAACAACTCGCGTTCAAAATCGAAAGGGACGAAGAGTAAGGTAAAGTGTTGGTTTTGTGGCAAATCAGGAAATTTGAAGAAGGACTATTGGAAGAGACAACAAACATCCAAAGGAGACTCTTCAATAGAAAAGAAAGAAGCAAACACGACAGATACAGGTTCAGCATCCATTTCAGGTATGAGTGATGAAGTGTTATCAGTTAGTTTGTCTAATCATGATCAACATTGGCTGTTAGATTCTGGTGCGTCAAATCACATGTGCATTCATAGAGAGTGGGTTAAAACTTATAAATCAATTAATGATGGAGTTGTTTACATGGGAAATGATGTCTCATGTAATATTGTGGGAATTGGAAGCATCCAGATTAAAATGTTTGATGGGACAAATAAAATTCTAACTGATGTAAGACACGTACCTGAACTAAGAAAAAACCTGATTTCACTAGGAGTACTAGACACTAATGGATATAAAACCTTTATTCAAGGTGGAGTAATGAAAGTTTATAAAGGAATTTTACTAGTAATGAAAGCAAAGAAGGTTGGAAATCTTTTTCAATTAGAAGGAAGAACAGAGTCAGATCATGCTTCTACAGTATCTGAAAATGACAGTAATTCTATTCGTTTATGGCATCAAAGGTTGGGCCATATGAGCGAAAGAGGATTAAAATTTTTATCTGATCGTAAGTTACTTCCTAGTTTAAAATCTTCTAAGTTAGATTTTTGCAAACATTGTCTATTTGGGAAACAAAGCAAGCAGAAGTTTAAAACTAGAAAACATACTAGTAAGGGAATCCTTGATTATATCCATTCTGATGTTTGGGGTCCATCTCCTACAACCTCATATGGAGGATCGTCATATTTTGTATCTTTTATTGATGATTTCTGTAGAAAAGTATGGGTCTACATGTTAAAGAAGAAGTCTGATGTATTCACAGTTTTCAATTAGTTTAGAGCATTATTTGAAAACATCACTGGAAGAACCATTAAATGTTTAAGAACTGACAATGGTGGTGAGTTTACTTCAAAGGAATTTGAGAATTATTGCAAGGACGTTGGGATCAAAATAAATAAAACCACTATATATACTCCTCAGCAAAATGGAGTTGCTAAATTCATGAACAAGACTCTTTTAGAGAGAGCAAGAAGTATGCTTAATAACGCCAATTTGCAGAAGGAATTGTGGATAGAAGCGGTTTCTACAGCTTATTACTTGGTAAATCGATCACCATCAATTGCAGTAGGATGAAAAATTCCTCAAGAGGTATGGAAAGGTCATCCATGTGATTATTCTAAACTGAAAGTTTTTGGTTGTGATGCATATGCTCTAGTTCCGAAACATCAGCATTCTAAATTAGATCCTAAATCAAAAAGATATATCTTTTTTGGATATGGTGATGGGACTAAGGGATACAGGTTGTGGGATCTTACTACTCACAAGATCATCATTTACAGAGATGTTAAATTTAATGAATCTTCACTTGAAAATCCGATGTAGATGATAAATTGAAATAGGAGAATGTACCTAAGCTTCAACACATTCATTTTGAAACTAGTTCAAATACTAATGGTAGTCCAAATGAACAAGTTTCAGATTCAGATCATGAACAAGTTTTAGATGTAGATCATGAACGTGTTTCAGATGCTGATCATGAAGAATTTCCTACAGATAATAATAAACAAATTGGGGAAGTACCAGAAACATCTTCAAGGAGGTCCACGAGAATCAGACGTCTTCCTAAAAGGTATGATGATTATGTTACTTCAGTTGCTTTAACTGCTAACGATGATGAACCTTTATGCTATCAGGAAGTTGTAGAAGGTTCTAACAACAGTAAGTGAAAAGAGGCTATGAAGGACGAGATGAGGGCATTAGACAAGAATGCCACATGGGATTTGGTAGAACTTCCCAAAGACACAAAAAATGTGGGATGTAAATGGGTTTACAAATTAAAAATTGGTGTTGATGATAAAGAAGGCAAGTACAAAGCGAGGTTGGTTGCAAAAGTTTTTTCTCAGAAAGCAGGCATTGACTTTCATGATATTTTTTTCACCAGTTGTAAAAATTGTTTCAATTTGGATTGTGTTAGCATTAGTTTTTTTTACTTGATTTAGAATTAGAGCAACTAGATGTTAAAACTGCATTTTTACATGGATATTTAGATGAGGATATTTACATGGAACAACCAGAAGGGTTTGTTCAAAATCGCAATAAGAAAATTTTCTGTGGGCTCAAGAAATCATTGTATGGTCTGAAGCAGTCGCCTCGAAAATGGTACAAGAAATTTGATTCTTTCATGATGAGTCAAAATTATATAAGAAGTGAATATGATCATTATGTTTACTTTAAGAAATGAAGTAACGGCATGTTCATTATCTTATTGTTGTATTTTTACGATATGCTTTTAGCAAGAAAAGGCATAACAAAGATCAACAGGTTAAAGGCTCAGATGGCTAGGATGTTTGATATGAAAGATCTAGGAGCAACAAGACAAATTTTGGGCATGGAGATTTTCATAGATAGGAGCAATGGTAAGTTGTGGCTATCACAACAGAAGTATATTGAGAAAATACTCTTGAGGTTTGGTATGAACAATGTGAAGCTTGTTTCAGTCCCTTTTGCTTCCCATTTTAATCTTTCTTCAAGTTTATGCCATAACACTAATGAAGAAAAGGAATATATGTCTCGAATTCCATATGACAATGTAGTTGGCCATTTGATGTATGCGATGGTTTGTACTCGACCAGATATTTCACATGCAGTTGGGGTTGTCAGCAGGTATATGGAATCTCCAGGAAAAGAACATTGGTCAGCTGTGAAATGTGTGCTTTGGTATCTGAGAGGCACAAGTGATTATTGTATCACTTATAACAGGAGTACTAAATTTGTTTGTAGATATGTTGATTCCGATTTTGCAGGTGATTTGGATAAGAGAAGGTCAACTTCAGGGTATGTCTTTACTCTTGCAGGTGGAGCTATTAGCTAGATGTCAAAGCTACAGAACATTGTTGCTTTATCCACTACAGAAGTAGAATACATAGCTGCTTCACATGCTTGCAAAGAAGCAGATTGGTTGAAAGGTTTGTTTGGTGAGTTTGGTAGGTTACCTGACAACATCAAGTTATTTTGTGATAGTCAAAGTGCAATTCATTTGGCTAAAAATTCAGCCTATCATAGTAAATCAAAGCATATACCTATCAAGTACCATTTTGTAAGATAGGTTATCACTAAAAGGGGAGTCTCTCTTGAAAAGGTGCATACAAAGGAAAACTGTGCAGACATGTTCATGAAACTATTTCTGTTAGAGAAGCTACGATGGTGTCTGGCTTCTCTTGGCTTGCAGAAAAGATAAAAATAATAATGGAACAAGGTATTAGAGTAATTATTTTCAAGGTGGAGATTGTTGAGATTTTTCTTTTAATTATTTTTGGAGAAAATCTCATGTAGGTGACAACAATAGGATTTGTTTCTAAATTGACTCCATCTATTTCTGATGAGGAGTTAATGCATCCTATATTTGTTGTGAGTGAATTTATGATTCTGTTTCCATTCACAGCTATAAAATGTAAGCTCGTAGAGGCAAGTTAGCATGATGAGGGATGTGAGGTGAGTGGAAGAGATGAACAGATGAGAAACTCTGCTATTGTATTTCTCCAGTTGTTGAATGAGATTGCCAATGTCCTGTTAGGTGGACGTAGCCCAGATTGGTTGGGTGAACCATATTAAAATCTCTGTTTTTTCATGGTTGAATGTTGTGTCTGTGTCTTATTTGTTTTATGTTTCTATTGTAATTACTCTAACATAAAAGTCATATACCTATTTAATATTGAGTGGGATCGGCTGTGAATGGGTAGCCATTTTCCCTTATCCTAAAACTCATATACATATTTAGTATTGAATTGGATCAGCTGTGAATGGGTAGCCGAGTTTGTTGAATTTTTGCAGAATCTTTGGCCCTTTGTCATCAAACGTTTATTGACTTAAAATAACCAGATCGGTGACTTTCCTATGGATGTGCCCGCCTAGAAAGTATTGCAAAGGAAAAAGAAAAAATTGAGGTGGGTTAAACTTGAAACTATTCGTACATATACTTCATTGATTTATCTCATTTTTAAATGTAACCGCCTAATAATATCAACTTCAAAACCACTGCCCACACGGCAACTGTGACAAATTCCCTTTGCTTGAAGTACCAATTCAGATAGTGTTAGTGTCACGTGGCAATGTCATGATTGCCCATACTCTATAATTACCTCCATTTGCGACGGACTGTCCTTTTCCAGTCAAGAATATCTATCGCAAGAACTGCATGATCAGTCGAAGATTTCAATCATGAGATTTGCATGAACATTTTTTAATTGTTATGGGCAGAGTTTTAAATGTTGTGTGGAGTTGTGTATATATCTTCAGATTTATAACGATTAGAATTTGATTAATATATAGACGATTTTTGCAGTAGGAATTATTCAAATATAAATTATTCATTAAATTTGATTGTTTTTAAATTATTCATTAAATTTGATTCTTTCTACAATTCTATAGGCGTTTTAACATACACATTTCTTGAATTTTTTTTTATTTACACCCTCCGATAATTGTGCATCAAATTGTATCCCTGTTCCTACTGAATGCAGAGTAGTTATTAGTCACCTGTCATAATCATCGGTGAACGGCTTTACAAAGATCTTGTCCGTATGTTATCTTTTGTAACATTTTCCATATTCATGAGGGTTGTCAAGCAAACGTTCTATGGATGATCCAGCCACATTGACCAGAAGAAAAGGTTACGTATGGCGTGACGTCGGCGATTTTCACCACTTGTGTACACAAATCAACCTGATCACGGCCTATTTCACCATTCCTGCACATGCATCACATTGTGAAGGCGTCCAGCGGATTGGGTGTGCTGCTTGCGGTTTGTATTCGTTTTCACTTTGAGAGTAATTTGCTTCTTTTCAACCTTCTGGTTCTTAATATGCTCATAATTGAGCATATATATTTGAAAAGTAGTTAGGCTGCGTTGATTAAGTAATTTTTTTCAAATGTTTGAATTATTTCGAACATTTGATTTTGACACGCAAATCGTTTAATGATAGTTTTGGTCCATAGTTGACCAATAAATTATGAACCTCAAAGCGTGGAGATGGACCTCTTTGTTGCCCAAAGGAGATGGAACTCTTTGTTGCCCAAAGGTAATGGACCTCTTTGCCAGGACTCTGTCTTCGGCATATTTTGCACGTTGATTTACGATTTTTTTTAATGTTTATTTCCTTTTCTGAGTTTTGGTTTTTTTTTTTCAAGTTTTTGTGATAGGTTTTAACTTTTAATTTCTTTTCTTGATATTTAAATCACTGGTTTAAGGAGGCTAAATGTCATATAAAGCAACTAGATTACACTTCATGGGTTTATGCTCTTAGTTTTATGATATCACAACAATGTGAAAACCATTGTTAAAAGTATACTTATATAATCAATGATTAATGGGTGGTTCTTGATTTTAAATGGATGATGGATGTGGAGTAAGGTGTAAGGTTTATATTATTTCCTTTTGAGGTTAAGGTTTATATTTAAATTATTTTATTGGGGTGTTACTATATGAAGAAAACTAAAAGGGGAAAAAGGAAATGGAACACAGATAAATATATTAAAGAGCATAATGATATAGCGAAAATAGAACTTCTATTAATAAAGAAAATGACATATTATTATACAACAGAATGTAGCTAGAGATATAATGGTGGTAGCTTATCTTTGAAGAGAGAGATGGCGACTATGTTCATTAGTAAAAGCTATTACAAGTAGCCAAAAGAATAGTCTTTCAACATAAAGAAAATAACCCTAAGGATCCAATACCCTAACAATAGAATATGAAAAACTAAAGGGTTTGCAATCACAAAGGTGGTTGGTAGGCCAACTTCCTATGGGTGCATTTACACACAATCTCTATTTTCAGTGCACAATAGTTTGCTCGAAAGAAATATTTAAGGATTACAAATATTGGCTAGGGCCAAGGTATGTCATGACAACTCAGGCTGCCCAAATGGATACAAAACATCATTTATGGCCTCAAAATGTTCATGGAAGTTTGGGATATTGGCAGCAATGTTGTTTTTTTGGCATTGATGTCAACCATCAGAGAAATTATGGTTTGGTCATCAAGATATATGGAATGAAATCAATCCTTCACTTGATCACCAAAAAGATAGAATTAAATGCATTAATTGATTTGATTCTATTTGATAATAACCAAAGGGAAAGAGTAAACATGTTAATTGACTTGATTTGGTCCTATTTTATATGGTCATAAAAGGAAATGGAGAGTAGTTAATGTGTTTATCTAGTCTATCTTGATGAGGGAAAAACTAGCATAAATATGTTATGTTAGTGTTGGAGATCAAGTTTAGTTTCTATGCCTAACGAAGGTGATATTATACCTGTAGCAGTGAGCAAAGTAGAGGAGGATATTCAAGAGGTTGAGTTCATCACTGTGGATGCTATCTCTTGTGTATCTTGCATTGTATTATAATATAGTCGATGGTTGGGTTGCATAGCAAAGTGAGGGCTTCTACTGTTGTTTCTAGACTTTAATTGTGTGAGTTTTGGTGCTACTAAATGTGTTGGTTGTAGGAAAATTGTTGCTTTGTTATTTTTGTAGTAAAGGGTCCATTCTGAAAATGAATGAAAGTGTGATCCATTATATTTGAGAAGGTTTGGAAGGTGGGGGCTTGCTAGGTAAGAAGTTGGGGAATCCTTGTTGGTTGTGGCCAAAAAACCTTTTTATGGAGGTTGGGGCCTCTATAAAATTGGGGCTTGCTAAATACGGAGTTGGGGCTTTCTAACTGGTTTTTTCCAACAAACATATATAAAAGAAATTTCTTGATGATTAATAAAAGAAGAAAAGTATAGTAGCAGTACGCTGGTTTTTCTCCCCTTGATGATTTCCACTTAAAATATTAGTGACCTTGTGTGTTTTTTCTCCCTTTGTGTTCTTTAATTTGCACGCATGTTAAATTTATTTTTTTTGTATTATGGTGTTGGTTTTTTAACTATTAATCGATTTGGAAAAAGAAATGTTAAATTGTTTGTATCAACATTATATTGATACACCCCCCCTCCCCTCAGTATAACTAAGTTTCCAATAATTGGTATAAGTGTAATGCGTCCTCCCACATTTACCACTTCCACTGGTGTACTCGAGGTAAACATGAGCTGGGAGTCACTATGATAAGACTCAACCTCTTATATGAAGTTAAGGAAATGGAGTCAATAACTTAAGGCCTTCTGACTTCCCTCAGGTGCTACACAACCTTGAGGAGAAATCCAACCTCTCCTGATGTCCAAACCCTGAGATAAATATCTTTTCCACTGAATTGGAGCCTCAACCGCTCCCTTTCCAAGGCATGCAAGTGACTATAACCATCCATACACTCCCATAAGCATACTTTCCAGCAATTGTGGACTTTTCCAGTCACTTTTATGCTAGTGACCCCTAATTATGAGCCACTTTTTCAGATTTAGGACTGAGGCATCTGCCCATAACTCAGTGAAACTTCCATAAATGATGAATTTCATAGAAACAAAACTTATAAAAAAAACTTCAACTAGGACTTGACCTTACCTCTCCCAATGGGGACTGACATTCTTTCAAACACTTGGTAAACATTAAACATATAGGTCATGAATACAAATCTGAACATAAGGATCTGGAAACTTATCTGAGTTATAACAAGAAGGATCAATGCCTTCTCATAATAGTTGTCATGACACAAATTAGGTCTTGCATTCATTATTCATTCAATTACAAGTAAAATAGGAAGAGAGATATGATTAAGATGTGTCATATAACCATGCTTATAAATAAAATATAACCAGATAAATAACAATGAGAGAAACACCGTTAAAGCCACATTATATTTAAACCAATAAAATTCAACCAAATCAAACCAATCAGCTACTGCCACATGTCAACCACCCATTGGCCGATGGAGGACTAGTCGCCCTACCAAGTCATGGTTCAGTTAGCATTACAGATTGTTGACTAGGCATCCCTCCAACCGGAATCCAATTTTTTTTAGGTGTTTCCCAAAATAGACAGAACATGATATCGGGAGCATTAAATATCAGATTTGATTGAAATAATTTGCATGGGATTCAGGGCGACGATATATATGCTTTGGAACTAGTTTTAAGCCAATATGGGCACTTTGAATTTGAGCACTTTCTTGATCCACTGGATCAATATAGGATAGTCAAGGGTGGTGTTCCTTATAATGTGGCTGAAGAAACATTAAGGGGTCATTGAGGAAGCTGATAAACCCCTTAGTGTTTGCCAACAAGGCTAAGAAACCACCAAGTAGGATAGAATTCACGGGGTGTTTGCTAAAATAAATGATAAACCATAGAGTGTTATCCAATAAGGGATGATAAAACACATAGAGCTTGTTAAGTAAGCTCATAAAAAACCCAAAAAATGGGCTACAAGAGACCTAAAGTGCTTTCCTTGAAGTGTGATAATTAATAATATTGCTAGTAAATGACCTCATTCTCCCTAAAGATGAGTATGAGTTCCAGCTGAGATTGAATAAAAACTCCCTCATATTGTGGATCTTGCTCAAGGGTGGTGGACTGCAATAAATCCAACAGTGCAATAAATCTAAGATTTGGTGGAGAGTTAGAGTCCTAATATTAATCTCTAGAATCATCGATAACACAATATATGTGGTTTACTTATGCTATTGTGAATGCTATTTCCATTGTGATGTTATATTGTTGTCTTATGGAATGTGTTGGTAATGGGAATGTTTTTTTTCATTGTATTAATTCTTGGATGATAAATGCACATGAGTGGGAGGCTTGATGCAACCTTGTAACTTTTTCATGCTGACGAAAATCAACTATGGCTGCCTGAGTGGTTTTATGCTCTATTATGATGACTGAGGGCATGCTTGTCTAAATAATTATATATGTATATATGTTTTAAAGCTTAGGAGAGATAGGCCAATAATGTCTAGCGCTAATTTGTCCCTATATGTGTGTGTGTGTGTGTGTGTGTGTGTGTGTGTGTGTAGATAGATAGAGAGATAGAGAGAGAGAGAGAGAGAGCTTAGCATGGATAAGTCATTAAGGCGTAGCGTCGAGGAAATTATTTTTAACACACACACACACACACATATATAACTTGTGTAATATTAGAGAGGATATCCCATATTTGACTAAGAGACAAGGGAATCCCTGTTAACTATTATGCATTTGTTAATTTCAGGAGGGATAAACTGAAAGGGATAGGTTTCAAAGGTTTTCCTTTGTCATACATAAATATATATAAATATATATGTGTGTGTGTGTGTGTGTGTATTGGAAAAGGGCGAAGACTAGAAAGGATGAGATTGGTCGAAATTTTCTCTAGAAAGCGATGGATCTATTCATGTATCGGGACCTCGGGGAGGAAAAGTGGTGTGCCATGGGAAAATAGTTGAGACTTATGGGGCCAATATTGATAAGAATTTTCCCTAACAATCGTCATAGATATTCATATCTCGGGACCTTGGGGTCCTTAGACCTCAAAAGGAACTATGACATGCATGGTAAGGAGTAGGGAGAGGAAAAGGGCCAACGTAGGAAGTCCTATAGTTAATTGACATAAAAAGAGTCCATATTTCCTCAAACCAATTTTTTATATGAAATCTCACCATGGACCATGGAACTAATTCTTAGATCGAGATTATGATTAATATAAGGGATGTTGCACGACCCAAGAGGATGTTTCCTACCACATAGGACTCCTATGCTAACTAGGAAAGCCACATGGGCCATACCTTGAGTACCACATGGAATCCATGATGACATGCTAGGGATTAAATATGGCCAAATACAAATGGCCATAAATTTTGATCTGTAGCTTAGATCATGATAAAATTCATATTGTCCAAAATCTCTCGACGAGTTGGGTGCAATGATGATGTTATTTTTAGTCTCGGGGAAGTTAAAAATTGAGGAAATCTGTGACTCTTTTTCCATGACAAGGCAATGGTGGTAAACTTAGCTTGATGTGACACCTTCCACTACTCAATAATTACCCAAGGGGGTTGAAGGGGATGTTACATTTGTAGAATAGTATGTCATAAAAAAAATAATACAAAATTTCAAATGAATTATTCTAAAATAGGGTTATCAAGCTTTTAAATGTTGAATGTGCACTAAAAAACTGAAATTACATAACAAAGAACTCAAAATGAACTCATCTGTCATAAATCATATTTTGGGAATGCCATCTTCTCTCGTTCTTATTGAATGATATCTAGAATGGAGATCCAACTTAGGAGAAAATTTTTTCTTTATTCAATTCTTCTAATAATTCATGAATGACAGGAATAAGAAACATACATTTTATTTTCATTTTGTTGATATGTCTACGTTATAGACACATACACCATGAACCATCATTTTTTACAACCATCACCACTAGTGAAGATAAAGCACTTTGTCAAGGTTGAATTATGCTATCATATAACATTTCCTGAACCATACACTAATTATCACTCTTTTATGCATATGGATATCTATGTGGCTTATTGTTAGGTGATATGCTTCGAAGTTGGAAGTGAATATCAAGTTCATGATCTTAAGTAGATCTAAGACGAACAAGAATACCTTCAGATACCTTGGAATGTGTTATGAAACCAACTCCCAAATAGAAGAAAAGATAGATCAACACCTTATAAATAAACCATTTCGAGGGGGAAACCTCATTTACATTAAATAAATGAAAAATTCTTGGATGATACAAATGAAAAAAACTCCTTTCTATATATAGGAGTCCATGTGGTCATAATATAATTATAGTTGACCTAACAATAATAATGTAAGGGGACAACAATAACAATAGTGGGCTATTATGGGGCATAATAATAAGAATATGGGGACTAGATGGGTACAACAATAACAATAAGGGGATACACTAGTATTATAGGGACCTAACATGCCCCTCTCCTTCAAACAAGTGTTGTCCTCAATGCTTGATTATTTCTGGATGCTTCTGTATAAAATTCTCATCCTCCCATGTGGAATATTCAGCGGGCAACTTCTTCCACTTGTTGAGATACTTTGAAATTGATTGATTTCGTATTTTTCGAGTTATTTTTTCTGTGATTTATTAAGAAATTCTTTCGCTACAATGCTGATCTTCCTGTTGTTACATTCGATTCTCCACCAAAGTTAGGTTATCCTTTAAGATTTGGAGAACTTGTTGTTGATGCTCGATGTGATATTCCACTGCTTGATCATCCATATTAGCTTTCATTTCATCCTTCAAACCATCCAAGTTAGCCTCAATGTTTTCTTTTAAACCATCTATGTCATCTTTGGTTTCTCTTTGTGAGATCAAAATTTGTTGCACTTGGTACTGTAATTTTAATATATCATACTGCAATTATTCCTCTTCATGCATCATAGTAGATCTTTCCAAGGGCTTAATGGGCATGGAATTATTTTTGGGAGGCATTATATAACTAAATACTGATATCTATGCTTTAATATACCCTTGAAATCACTTCAAATTGATGTTTCGAACAAACGTTATGCAAACTTTTTTTAAAAATACACACCTTTTTCTTTCTTTTATGGAGCTTGATATTGAATATGATGTATCTTTGTGATTTTGGATCCCCAAGATTTTATATGTGGTCATTTATTAGACCTTTGAATCTTCTTTCCAATGCCACAGGTCAAACCTTATTTGGATTCTTCGAGATAAAGTTATGCACGCTCTCCAAGAATGACCTAATTATGGACTAGTTTAGTATAGCGAACTGGTATGGAGTGCCAGATTTCCCTATTTTCTCCTTCGGCTCTGAACTTGATACACAGGAAACTACAATCCATTTTGTTTTGGCCAATTTTTACATAATTTCAATCCGATGCTCATAGAGAGATTTACGGAAATTTTCCCAAGGTCACCTCTTTGAGATGAAATTCGAGAGCCTGTAAAAACCCTAACTTTCACAAATCATATCTCCAAAAATATTTCAAACCAATATCTGAAATTTTTACACAACATTCCTCCAGATATCTTCACAAATGGGTGTTTTTTTAGCATTTGAAACTTCGTAGAAAAAATGTTATAGCGAAAATTCCACGATGACCTGTTTGAAGCAGTGAAAGCCTAGAATCCAAATCTCTGATAACGAATGTTATGAAACCATCTCCCAAAATAGAATAAAATAGATATCAATGCCTTATAAATCACCAACTTTGAGGGGGGAACCTCCTTTACATTACATAAATGAACAATTATTGGATGATACAAATGAAAAAACCTCCTTTCTATATATAGGATTCAATGTGGTCACAATACAATCCTAGCCGGCCTAAAAACAATAATGTAAGGGCACAACAATAAAAATATTGGGCTATTATGTGGCACAATAATAAAAATATGGGGACTACATGGGTACAAAAATAAAAATAATGGGGATATACTAACAATAAAAATAATGGGGATATACTAAAAATAACAATAAGGGGATACACTAGTATTATAGGGACAAAAAAAAAATATTATTTAGATAATTTTGGAGATCCATTGGTGTAGAGGATATATATTCTTAACATATAAATAACACACTTTTTCAACAACACCATGGTTTCACTTTTTTATAAATTTTGTCATGATTTTAGATATTATCACCTTGAATCTCTATTCCCTTTCCTTATCATGAAAATATCATGAAAATCAGTAGCTAGTATTCATAATTATTGTAACAATTGGAAGTCGAAATACAATTCCAACACCACCCATTTGGATTACAATCATAGGAATATCTAATAAATACTCCTCCATATGTATCATAATACTATTCAAGCTCAATGAAAAATTTATGATATCTCTATCCACAATCATTACTTGAAATTTTGGCGTTATATATACAAAGAGGTTAAGAAATTTTTCCAAATTGTAATTGATGAAGTTATGGGTATCACCTTAAACAATCAACATTATTCCAATTTTCCTTTAGATATATTGTTCTATATTTCAGGTTTGGGGAGTACTAGTGCTGGCCAATGCATGGAAATATATTATTGTAGTAGTCTCTTCTAGCTCTAAAACTTCTCATGGTTCAAATTCCCGATCATCTTAATCTTAACAACCTATATAACATAATTTCTTCTTACGAAATTTATGCTCCTTACTTTTCTTGATGTCACAGTTGAAAAATAGTCCATTTTCTCTCCTTTCATCCATTTGTTGAGGTTTCAGCCTTATTTATTTAGGAGATGGGTGTTAGGCGGAAAAATACCTCTTGTGGACAAGAGTGATCTCCCTAGATTTGCAATAAAACCTAGTAACAAACATCAAAATAATTTATACCTTTCCTTATCTTATCACTAAAACATGAAACCTGTAGTATGTGAAGGATCACTTAAATATTAACGATGTGCTTGTAGAACTCTTTTCAGCACTTTCCACAACCAGCTTTCCCTAAATGCCTTAGAGGCTTTCCAAATTCTTTCCACAACTTCTCCATGACACTCCAGAAGAGATCTGCATAGAAAAAAACATTCAGAGGGATCCAAGAATCTCTCATATGAAATCAAAGATAAGCGGAATCCTTAATCTAGAATAAAACATACAATTGAATCAATAATCATTTATAAACCATGTGAGTGATCAAGGAATCTAGAAAATAGTATCAAAATAGATGCAATTAGGAAAGAACAATTAATTTTTATAAAAATTAAAAGCGAAAACAATATTAAAACATGGTTTCCTTGATGTCACAAGCCTCTTCCAATGGTATCACTTCCTTCCCTTGATGCCAAGCTCTTCAGACCAAAAATTAACAACATAAGTTTACCAATCCAAGTATCCTATATTCCTCCAGTCCTATGCTCAATTTATAGGAAAGAGGAGAAGGTTTCTAGTTAATCTTCTCAAGTGATACGATCATTAAAAGGAGGAGATTATTTACATGATCCAAGGGATGAAACACATGTATGTAGTAGTTTGAGGTTTCTAATTTGGATAAAATTACTCCACCAAAGCTTCTAGAATTTCCTTTTTTATTTTTACTTGCATGAACAAAATTGTGCAATCTATAGTGGAAAATATTGCGCATATATGTGTAGATTATAGTGGAATAAACTACACATGTGGAGGTAATCATGGAAAATTTTAGGGGCTAATATTCGCAGGTGGGCTAATTTTCCATGGTTTTTCCAAAAAAAAGATTCGCCAATTTCCATTTTTTATAAAAATGATTCACCCAAATTTTACAATATAAATTTATTTTACGTTAAAAATCACCAACATTATATAGACAATAAAT
The DNA here is from genome assembly GCA_034641835.2 of Pinus albicaulis. Lineage (NCBI taxonomy): Eukaryota > Viridiplantae > Streptophyta > Pinopsida > Pinales > Pinaceae > Pinus > Pinus albicaulis. Next base: position 129,868 of record JAXQQM020088844.1, read on the forward strand.
ATAATATCATTATAAATTTGAATAATTTTACAAATACATAAATAAAAATTTTATAGTTTGCATATTAGGGACTAATGAGATTCGCCAATTTTTTAAACTTCAAGATAATTTTCCATCCGTAAAATTATCCCTGGACGTAATACATAGGAAAAATGTGAATATTCTCAAAAATGGTTTATAAGCAGTGCAAACGAAAATTCCTTTAGTCCCTGACATTTTTTACTTCAAGCATCATAGGGGATTCACTTGAGAAACTCATCGAATGGTGAGAGATCCGAATAGACAGTCATGATGACAAAATTTAGTGTAACAAGGGGCACATATCTCTCTATAGTTATTAATGACCAATTTAATAGAAGTCATAATTTAATTTCAACTTTCCTTGCTAGAATAAAAACATGCTCTGGGGATTTAGGTTCAAAAATATTCACCTCATGTTGGATGATATCCTTTGAAGTTACCATAAATAGGTCTAACAAATTATCCTTTCAAATTTTCTTCACCTCGAGACGCAAATTTTGGAATTATTGAATGTGTTCTATAATTGATAATTTTTTCTAAATATTTACCAATTTACTAAAGAATTCATTTCCCTTAACATACAAAAAATATGCACTAGCAATTTCTTCATAAAAAGGGACCAAGATACAACAAAATCCCTTTTCCTTTCACAAAGCCATTGATTCTATATAAATTGATATTTTATCAAATACATGAATTCCATGTTTACCTCTTGTAAGGATGCCACTTGGTCTAGATAAAAGTATTTATCCATCTATAATATCCATACTATATTACTATTACCATCAATGCTCCTAATATCCATATTTAGAATGAAATAGGTCCTTGGCACTAACTTGAAACAATGATGATGTGGATATTTAAGTGAAAAATCATTATTGTAGTTTCATGGCTCATTATTATTCTCTCCAAATGCGATGAAGTAATCCATATATGTGATTGCATTCCAACACAATTATTCTATTTATTTTTCTGATTTCCTTATATATCAATACCCCTTTTAGGAATCCTCTCTAGGAGAATATTTTCAATGGAATTCATGGATATTTTTATTTATTCTTTGAAATTTTTCATTTGTTCCTTTTTTTCTCTGTCCATTGTTCCATATGTAACAAATGGCATTCCAAATTAGATATATGGTACTCAAAATCCTCTATTTCTACATGATTCATGGATGATATTTCTACAAGTTTAAGTGGTGAAGTAACTTTTGAAGAACCCTTATGATTGAGATGAGTGAATAATAATGCTCCTCTTTTTTCTCTTTATCAAAATTTTTGAATCACTAAAAATATATATTCTAACAAAAATTACGTCGATTTTATTTTATGTACCTTTTTAAGCCCTAATTTGTACATTAATTGGATAGCTCACATTTATTGTAATATATATCTAAAAATTGAAACTTTTTGAATTTGAATTTGTTGTGAAATATTATGATACATCTTCCCTATAATTCCATAAGTCTAACAAAAAAATTATATGTGAAGTGAAAGTTGTCGTAACTTTCTCAAAACTTTTTGATTTTTGGCCTTGTACCAAGAGAAAACTTGTATAACATGTTGCATGTCCAATTTTTCAAATATGATTTTAAAATTTTTATTTGAGGTACTTTGGAATACCTCTTCTTATCTATGAAAATTTCAAAACAAGAAGTGTACTAGAAAAAAAGTTATAGTGAAAATGTCATGATCATTTGTTTGAAACTAATTTTAGGGCCATTCACAAACCCTATATTCTACAAGATATATCTCCAAAATTATAGGAAAATAGAATATACAATTTTAACCATATGTACCTTGAGTCTCTTTTGATTATGCTAAAAAAAATTTGTTATAAATATTCCTTTAACAACAATTATATAAAACCTCCAAGATCATGCATTCGAAACTTATTTGAGGAACATTCAAAAACCCTAACTTATATATGTTATATCTCTAATTCATATCTAAAAAGCATCCAAAATACAAAATGTAAGTTGAGATATTTTTTCAATATTCTAAAAAGTTCATAGTTTTAATCATCCACAAACAGTGTATAGTGAAAATAATAAGATGACTCCTTTGAAGCAACAAATCCGTAGGATCACAGTTGTGATGCCAATTGCTATGAACCTTGCACCTTAAAAATGATAAAAAAACCAATAATTATAGTCCATTTCAAGGTGGATACCTCCTCTTAGAATTAATACATTGTATAAGACATGATTTTATAATCCTAATGCTAGGTCCCCTTCATGTGCATTCATATATATATATATATATATATATATATATATATATATATATAACAAAGGGTACAATTATAATCAAATTGTGCAATGAAATGTTATACATGGCATAATAATATAACAATATAAATGTAATAACTCAATATATAGGGCTTAATAACATGTTTTAGGGTTAAAATCAGACTTATAAAGGGATTAGCAACATGGAAGGATTTCATCCCATGTACAGAAATGCTTATAATTGTACATACAGATGATATTCATAATCATATTAATGACCACTTCTATTTTTCCATTTGTTTGGGGGTGAAAGGTAGTTGATTTGGTAAACATGGTATCCATAAAAAACTGTACGATGGAGTAGAAGGAACTAAGGAACATGTTTCATCTAGTTCAGATAATGGTCCAAGGTATCCAAAATGAACCAAAATGTGCTCAATGAATAGTATGCAAGTGGCTTCAATTGTGATACTCTTATTGCATGGTGCCAAAATGGAATCCTAAAGAACTAATCGACAAACATAAACATAAAATAATTAACATGATTTTTGGAGGGAAAAAATCACATGCAATCCATGGAGATTGACTCCTAAGGTTTGTCTCGGGTAGGTAGAATGGTTTACAACCCCTACTTCTTGAAGGTTGGTTTAACAATGGCACAAGCAGTGAAAAATATAATATTTTAGTTTAAATCATACTGAAGCTTTGGATATTGGAAATTATTCTCAAGTATTGTTGTTGTCTTATCCACATTAAATTTCCTTCTAATCGACTGTAATGTGCCTCCAACATCAACTTGGCACAATTTGTTGGAAATGTTGTCATTGATGGCAAAGGAAAGGAGATGGCAAAGGAGATGGCAAAGGTAAAGACAGGAGCAGCACCTAAACTATCCATAAGGTAAAAGAGACATAGAAGTAGCAGAGGCAGCAGAAGAAATAGAGGAACTGAAGCAGAATTGGTTTATCTATGAATTAGGAGTTTAATACAGTTTGCAGATGAATTGTTGAGCAATTATTCATCAATGATAGACTAAATCTGTAGTAAAGACTTAATATGCTTGGGGATGAGTTGGAGTATTTCTTAAATGGCAGAAGAGGGCTGGAGTACAAGCAACATATATACATATATCTGCTTATGAAGAATTGTGAATAAGTTCCATGTGTGACTTTATGTGTTCTTGGTCGAATCATATGAGGAAATTGTCCCAGTGTAACTGTCCAAACTGTATGCGCTTGTGGGGAGAATATACAAACCCTGTGACAAGAATTCCATATGAATGAGACCCTGTAGCAGAGTATTTATAAGAAATGCATAATAAACCTCTGCATAAGAATAAAGGAAACCGTGTTATGTATGGTGGAACTCTGCAAGGGTTATGTATGGTGCAAGGGTTATGTATGGTGGAACTCTGCGTCAGAGTATAAAAGAAATTTTTATAACAGGAAACCATGTATTGACTACAGTATGAATGGAGGCAGAACCAGAGTCAGAGGCGGAACCATAGTCAAAGGAAGAACCATAGTCGTAACAAAATATATAAATAATAAAGGAGAACCGGAACCTTGACCGGAGGAACCATGAGGGGATTGAAACCACGAGCGGGTTCACGGAGGTGGATTTCCCAATTCCGCACCACCTTTCGACTGTAAGGTGGTTTTGCAGAAATCGCAGTGACTCCATAGACTTCGTGACACGTGGCATAGGCAGTATTGGAAGCCACCGTTTAACTTGCAATTTCGCGCGTTATACACCGACCAAAGATGCTGAGCGAAATGGATATAAACCATCAATCTAGCGGAGGAGCATCGAACAGAGATCATTAAACGAAGATGCACGAATTTTAATAAAAGAGCCCGGAAGATAGCCAGGTACAGGTGCGCGCGTTTGGTTGGTTATTGATTGTATGTGTGGGGCCCAATCAAACATGTACTAAGGTTTATTATATGGTCATAAGGTTTCAATTTAATAAAGGCGCGTAGTTAAAGGATGAGGATAGATATATGCAATGAATTTTGGTTATATTAATAAGGTTTGCCGAGTTCTTAACATACGGTGGAATATATTAAAAGAGTCTGACTAAGGTTTCAAATAAATAAAAGATTGCCAATTATTGTTGAATGCGTAATATATTATGTATAATGAATGTATATGTGAAGTGGCGCAACATGGAATATGTTTTAATACGCTGAAGGTCAATGAATATGTTGCGTAGAATGGTTGTGAATGCAGAATCGGCGCATATGTATCCATAATGGACTGTCGGTTATAACTACAGAGGAGTATTGAATTAATATTTCAATTCTCTGAATTGAGATATTAAAATAGTCCAGCCTTTTTGTTTGAAATTGCCAGCGTGGAATAGGACAAGTGTGAGATTTCCGAATGTGGAAATGATTGGGCATGAAACTTGAATGCAGTTATGGAAAAAGAAAAAGAAGAGGAGAGCATGCAGAGATACACAGAGATTACATGTTTGACAGGAATATGTACAGGAATGAGTTGGACAGGTGAATAAGCACAGAAAACAGGGAATATGCAGATGAAAGTGAACAAAGTGTATGCAGAATAGGTTCTTAACAGCAGCAGGAAAAGAAAAATTCAGTAAAGCCAAAATCCAGAAAAGGAGCTGAGTGAAATTGAAATATGTAATTAAAAATGTGAATGTAAATGTTTTAATTATTTTTATTGTTTGTGATGCAAAGGCAAGTATCCTAAGGAAAAGAAAAAATCCCACTGTAGCATGAAATTGTGTACATATTATTATGATTTTAAATTGAGTTGGATAAAGAAATGAGGAGGCAGAAGACCAAGGGGTATGACCATCCATTTCGAATTCCTAGAGGAAAACAAACAATCATCAAGAAATTCTATAAGTAATATCATTTTGATATGTAAAAAGTGAGTGATAAGTGAAAAAGAGAGAGAGTGAGTGAAGAGAATGCATAAATGAAGCAATGAAGCAGAGAAGAAGGAGGAGCTGAGCAGAGAAGAAGGAGAAGCTGATAGAGAATCTGAAAAGATGCAGAGATGATACAGGGAAGATATGAGAATAGATGAATAGCAGAGAAGATGGAACAAAATAGAGCTGATATCCGAGGTAAATCAGCAAGTGTTTCTCTTTTGAAAGAGTAAGGAAGTTGGAGCTTCCCTATCAAGTTGTAGCTTGATAGATGTCAGTTGGAGCTGACTGAGGTAGGAGCCTCCTGTAGGTTGGTGCCTGCAGAAAATAGATGGGAGTTGGTGCTTCCACATCAAGTTGTAGCTTGATAAAATTTCAGTTGTAGCTGACTTAGGTTGGAGCCTCCTGTAGGTTGGTGCCTATAGAAATTAATGGGAGTTGGAGCTTCCTTGCAAGTTGTAGCTTGCAGAATTGAGGTTGGAGCCTCCTGTAGGTTGGTGCCTGCAGAAAACAGTGGTGAGAGGGAGTTGGAGCTTGCCTTTGCATCACAACAATAATACGATGTGGTTTTCTCCCTTTATGGGTTTCCACTTATATCTGGTGTCTTTGTGCATGTGTTGATGTGATTTATCTAATCTGCTTAATACTTTTTGCTCACATATTAAGACTGTTGTTACATTAACAAATCTGTTTGATACTTGCTGCTCACTAATAAAGATTGCTCACATATTAAGTTAATCATGAAGTGAATGTGTAAATAAGTTTTAAGAGAAAAGTTTTAAAAGTCCATGTATGTGTTAAACTGATTCACCCACCCCCCCCCCCCTCTCAGTTTAACTAAGGGTTCAACACAATTGATTGAAGGAAAACAAAGGTGCCTTAGGATGTAAAGGAATGTATCATTGAGGTGGAAGTATGTAAATTTTTCTTCCTTATATTAGTGTATATGTGTAGTAGTGAAATTAGAGTCACTATTGTAAAACCATGCACATGACTTGATTGTATAATTCTATGAGTTCATATTTATGGTTAGTGTCACAACATAATTGGTTCTTCCTTTCTTATACTTCGTGTTTAATTTATTCCTAATTATATCATTATATAAATTTTCAACTATCTTGACGCATTCAAAGTGGAGAATTTAGAATATTAAAATTGGAGCAATTATAGCATCAAAATATACTTTGGAGAACCAAGGTTTGAAACCTTTTTAGAGACATTTTTAGGTCTTCAATGATGTTTATTTTCGGTAAATATTTCCCTTTTAAGGGTTTGACCTTGTGCTGCTATTATCCACTCAAACATCTTTCCAAAGCTGTAATAAAAATGCCAATTAAATTTTTCATGCAAATGTTATTCCTCTTGGAAGTTGACCTAAAATATTTCAAAACTATGGCATAATTGTATGGAACATCATTTGTTATTACTCATGCATTTGGGGCTAGACATTTTGTAATCTTGAAGCATTGTAGAAGTGTGAAAGTTGTAACTCTAGTCAAGATTTGTAATAAAAATTGACCCTTATTTGGCTATTGGGATATGTTGTAACTAGGCCACAAGGGGGAAAATATGTCCCATTCATGTTTTATTATATCTTGTTTTATAAAAGAGTAGATAAAATAGGAGTAGGAATGGGAGAGCTTAAATGAGGGATGTAGAGTTTTGTAGTAGCATATTGGGCCATAGGTCTCATTTTACTCAATAAAGGATTCTATCTCCTTTGTATTGATTAGGTGCTTAGTTTTATGCTCAAAAATCAAATTTCTCATAATGGTTTGAAACCTGAATGACCTCATATTTCTCGTGGTTCTAAATCTGGCACACTTCGTTTCACGTGAAATCGACTCCGTATTCTCCCATAAATAAGTTTTATTTTCTTTTCTAAACAAATTTTTTTTTGAAAAAAAGGCAAACAGGTAGCCCAATCAGGATTCCATACTATTAACTGGCATTCTAACTAGGTTGGGTCGAAATTTTTCATTTTCTTCGGGCTAGTGTGGCACTGCCAAGTGGAAGCATCAGATTGGTTAAAATTGTAAGTGCTTTGGCATGCTTTGAGTGGTTGAGATTCATGCTAATGAGGAGAGGACATGTGGTGCAACCTAGGGCCACCATGTATGCCCCTAATGGTGGAGAAAATTTTTGTTATAGGTCCAGGAAAAAGTGTCGAGGTTCGACCCAGCGACCTCCCACATAACACGCACACCAACTACCAATACACCATATGTTGGATCTTAACATTAATACGTTGCCACATTATTTTATGCTTTTTAATGTCCGCCGACAGGGGGAGAGGGGTCCAACCCCCAATACATGTGACCAGACCTAAAGACCACCGAAAAAGGCCTATCCAATAAGTGCATCATTAAACATTAATCCTTGATTAATTAGTCCTAAACCTCATATACTTAGTGCTAATCCGTTTAACTCCATAAGAGTGGTTTAAGTGATAACCATGCTTAATTAGTGCTAATGTGCTTAATTAAGTTAATGAGGATTAGTTTGGCAATTCGCCAAATCCGGGGAAACTACTAGTTTTAGTGCTATCTAAGCAGATTTAGCTCCAGTTAGCTAAATTTTGGCTAGAAATTCTAGAAAAACTAGAGATGGTCATAAATTTTGGAGTTTTCAAGCAAATCAGAGGCAAAATGAGGCTAGATGACCATTTTTGGGAATTTTGGACTCATTGGTGTAGGTTTCAGCGGTAGAAAAGCATTGTAAACACATCATTTTGCAAATTTGAGCATAATATAAAGGCCCAAGCTAGGGAAGATGGACCAAAGACATGTATCCCTATAGGGGTGCACTCCTCCATCAAATTCTTGTGTTGATGTGTTGTATGGTGATGTGATGTAATTTTATTTTTTGTTTTTAAGCCTTTATTTTATGTTAAATTATTCATAAAATTAACATGAAAACACTCATGAGACTCAATCACTTGCAAGATAACTTGAACCGTTAAGCACACATAAGACATTTTTTTCAAAATACGAAAGATGAATTAGCACAACAACACTAACATACTTCATTCAAATCATTTTTTTATCAGATATTTAACTTTTGTTGTGAAATACAGGATATAATTGTTAGCAAGTTTGTTTCATGCTTATAAGGTTAAAACTCAAAAGAGGAGAAGGGAAGTTGGTTGAAAGCCCTAGAGTTGGGTCAAGAGGAAGATGAGCAAGGTTGCCAAATTTTTCAACACCAGCACATCCTCAAGTTGAAGTTGATTCTTTAGTGAGCATGTATGATGAAGGAGAACCTATAATGAAAGAAGATGAGAGATCATTCAAAAAGGAATTTTTTGTTATGACTAAGATGGTTAAGGTCCTCTATTAGGAGAGGAATTTAAGGATGCAAGGAGAATGTTCTAGGCCTCCAAGAGGAGAGGGTTCTCCAAGATGAGGAGGTCATGGAGATGGTAAGAAGCCACCATCCACTCCACCATCTTCACCTTCCTCTTCATCATCTTCCACTACCAAAACCCCTCCATTTGTTCATACACATACTTCAAAAGGAGCTGGTAAATCACCTTTACGTAAAATTGATGTTCAATTTGAGCTTCTAATCTATAATGGCGAAGTTAATGCAGAGAAGATGGATAATTGGATTTGTCAATTCTAGGTTTATTAGAGAATTCAAAATCTTCAAGTGGATGAAATAAAGATTCAATTGGCCTCCTTGATAATGGATGGTGCAACACTTGTATGGTGGGAAGAAAAGACACAAGATGAGATTAAGAAAAAAAGTAATAGTTCAATGTCTTGACCAAATTTTATTTCTGCCATTAAAAGTAAATTCTATCCTCTATCTTACATGAAAAAATCTATTATGAGTTGGCAAAAATTTAGACAATTGAAAGGTCAAAGTGTGCAAGATTACACTCATGAATTTAGGAGAAGAGCTCTTATGTTAGGTGTTGATTTTCATTCTAAATAAACTTTGCTAAAGTACATAGGAGGTTTTCATAGTTACCTAAAACATACCATCCTCATGTTTAATCCCAATAGTCTAGATGAGGTGTGTGTGCAAGAAACACACCTTGAGGTAGGAGGGAAAATTTTACAAGAAGACGGTAAAAAGAAACCATTTAAGGGTGGTGAAAAAGGAAAAGGTTTGAAGGGTAAACAAAAGAAAAATGCATATATTAAAAAATAAGGGGAGAAATCCACCTGTAATCATTATTCCAAAGAGGGTCATGATGAAGCCCACTATTGGAAGCTTCATCCAAAATTGAGGCCTAAGAAATTCAGCAACAAGGAGAGACAAAATACAAGCACTAGTACACAATTGGATCTTGGATCTGACTCAGAAGAGGAGACTAAAATTGCAGCCATGGTCTCAAAGGGAGAAGAAGCCATAGAAAGTACTAGTTCATGAAATTGTCACAGTAACACTCCAAGTGAAGAAACAAGAATATAGTTGTTTCATGTGAGAGTGATCTCAAAAAATACAAAAATTGACACACTATAAACTTCAACTCCAAGTAGAAACTTCCATGCTACATGAAATAACAAAAATTCTACAACATAAGGAAAAAATACTATAGAAAGGGACAACAACACCTAAAAGGAGGGGAGAGTGTACATAAGGATTCCAAGAGCTTGATCCATAGCCTAATCTGAGATCCTATTACAAATTTTTCGAAGCAGGAATAATTATACCTGAAAAGTTTGCAATTCCCATTCTATTTCAGTTGGAAAAGGAGAGAATCCAAACTCACCGATGGATGAAAAATTACAAAATTAAAGAATGTAGAGGATGTAGGCTTCATAGGAAAATATGAAACAAATGGGTAAGGAAATGGCTGACTTGAGGCTAAAGAAATCAATCATGTGGGAGAAGTTGTAGCTAGAAAATGAGAGACTAAGAGAGTAGATATAGGAAACAAAGGCACAACTAGCCACCATGGCAATTTTATACATGGAGGAAATCTAGTGCAAGAAGAAATCAAAATCATATGCCATTTTCGTCAAACAAAAACAGCTACAATTTCAATGAAGACTTTGGCACAATATGGCTCTCTACCATTTCATGATTATAGGAAGTTCACTGACTTATGCTAGGTTGTAAGCATTGAGGATAGGGCCAAATTGGTTGAATTTTATATGCACAACATGATCCTCACATACATGAACCTTTGGGACCTAGATTCAAGGTTGGGAGATGAAAAATTTATGGCCCTATCCTATTGGATTGTCCATGAAGAAATAAGGGCCGAGGTGTTAAATTTCCACAATATTGGGTCTAGGTTAGAGTATTAAAATCGCTGATGCTACCAAATCAAGTAAATCAACCAGAACTACTTTGCACAATGGAAGATATAAAGCAGTAAATCACAAATGCACAAGTATACACATTTTTTAACAAAATTTTACAATAAGTTACAACCCAGTATTCGTTATATTAAGCCAATTAGAATAATACAACAGTCTATGGTATACAAGATACAATGAATAACATGTTCTACAGAATTGAGGTTGTATCTTGTGTCATTGGTCATTCTCTTATGTACTGATCACTAGATGCCCCTTATTCCTTCAAATGAAAACACATCAAGACTCCAATAGGATTTCCATCTCACATTGTTGCATGTCACTTATACTACATGTACATGGGCTGATCCAATATTCTCTCTAGGTTGGCCAATACATGAGATCCAATCTACCTTCTAGTAGCCTCTTTCATCCATCAAAAAGTTACTCATAAGGCACAAAAATTCACCCAAACTTTAGTTATCTTCATCACTTCAAGAATCATTTTCTATGATACTTTTGGCTATCAACATGCTTCCCTTAACCAAACAAATGATGCCCAAGTTTTCACTGTGAAATTCTCTCCTAATTGAAGTCTTCTTACCACCCAAGCCAACTTCAATTCATGGATCCCAGATGAAGTAATACAAAACTATCCAAACTGATCCATGATACATGGATCCAACACATTAAAAAAAGCATCAAAACACATATCTTTTGTCACCATTTAGGGTCTCCTTGACCGCTTGAAATATTGTCTAGTTAGGGAACTAAACACAGTCCTAAACACCCTCATAAAATTCATGCAACAGTCCCTCTTTTTCTGCAGATTCCCTTCTCCTTCAAGCCTTTATCCTATGCTTGTTGTACCATTCCTCCAACACCTCAGAATAGTGCTTACAACCCTTTATTTTTCCCAGAAGAGGCCTGTGGTGGATCTAGGGCCCGCGGCTTACCCTAAATAGGGATGTTCACATTCAAACAACACCTTAAACAAATTTTTTTAGCTATAAACCTCTAGAAAGGTTCTTGAAACTTTTTCCATCTCCTTGGGCGCCTAAAAATTCCCTTCAAATAGTACTCAAATGCTTGATTTTTATGCTTCTAGCTGTGACCTAGAATAGAGGTACTCCTTCTCTCCAATGAGATCTTCGAAAGGTAAGTGTTGCAAAAAGGGATGAGGAATAGAGTCTTCCATCACCTAATATTTATACATGAACATGAGGGCCTCCAAAACATCACATAATTGCTTGAACATTTTTCACACACCTAAATAACATTAGGATGACCTAGACCATTCTTGAGCAAACCCACACATAACATTCAAAAATTCATATATCACTAAGGAAAACTCACAATTCGATGATTCTCGTAGCATTGGATTATCCTTTCCTCCGTGCATCATCTCATGACATCATATGCCCAAATTTATCCATGGAAATGCCCCAAAATAATATTGGTGCAAAACCCCATGCTTGGGATATAAGCCCATAAGTGACTTGTGGCGCTTTTACCTCCAATCCCAGAACCCTAAGGCTTGGATTACCTCTCAATATACTCAAAAATCAACACACCCTATTCACGAGGGAGGTACTTCCAAGGCTAAGAAGTAACTCATCATCATCATCACTACTCACAACTCTCACCCAACTCTTGGTGCTCACAATTGATCCTTGTTTTGTGAACAACACCTCTCCTTGAAGTGTGAGTGTCACTACTATAATGTTAGAGCAGGGTCCCCAAAGTCTGACCATTTTTTTATATTATGCATTAGTTTAGTCTTGCACAGGGGTTTTGGGGCAATTCAAAACCCCTCACGAATTATAATGGGTAAAAGGGTAGATCAAGGGGTACCAAAAACTTGTTTGCGGACCATAAAATAACTCATGCTAAATAGTATAAATAAATGGATAGATTGAGTCTAAGAAGTTGGCTTTTGGATGACCAAGTTGGATATTTTCTGATAGTTTTGTATGGATTTGTATGGGTGGAAGGCTCTTAATCGTTGTGTGCATGGAGGCCTTAGTCCTACTGTGTGCGGACCCTGCTGGATGTGTGCACGGAGGCCTTAGTCCTACAGTGTGTAGACCCTGCTCCCTGTGTGTGCAAGTTGTTGAAGTGTTTTGTCTAAGGGATCTGAACTGATTGAGTAAAAAAGGAGTATCGTTGCGGATATCTGAGTTCTATATGCATATGTTGGTTATGTTATAAATAATTTTGCATCTTGTTTTTGATTTAGGTATTTTCTACAATTATATCTGGTTTATATGAATGATTATTGGGTAGAACGAATGGTATAAAGCTCTGTTATGATGTGTTAAGGGTTATTACTTGATTTATGGTCATTTTGTTAACTTGCGCAAGATATTCTGCATATTAGAGCTAAGTTTTTCTAAAATGGGTTTACTATTTGGGGCTACTATTGCGAAGGTTTGTTTATGGTTGGTTGGATCTTGAGGTGCCCACATCATTCCAAATCTCTCTCAGGGTGTGGAAACCTGGTTCCAGCACCCCACCATACTACTTTGGTTGAGACTTTGACTTGCGCAAGTAGGTCACTGTCGAAAGGGTCAGTATTAAGAGTTTTTTGTTGGTTAACCTCAATTTCAAACCTGGGTCAAGACCCCTCAAGCCAACAAATGGTTCTGTTGCTGGGACTGGGATAATTTTGAGAGGGGTTGGGTCATGCCGCGAGGTCACTGGTAGCCATTAAAGCCTAAAATTAAGGACTGGTTTGAAAAACAGATTCAGGAGTTTTCCCTCTAAGAAAACAAAAGTAAGAATCTATTTGTTGAGGAGTGAAGAATAAGTATATTTTCACGGAGGTGCAAAATATCTTCTTCATAACCTTTGCGCATGAACTATAGGAGTGGTTGGTGAGGTTAGTGGAATTCCAAGCCTGTTGGGAGGATGATCAGGTCACATAGTGGACCCCTCAATTAATTCAACAATTGGAAAAGAACGATAATTATATTACCCGAACTGCAGATCACTGGGTTGACTGCGTCTTGGGTGGGTTTTTAATGGAATCCGCAATCGATCAGTTTGTCTCATATTCTAAAGATGAAAGGATATTTTTCAAAGGATTTAGGGGTAACTTATTACAAACTTTACCTCTGTTGATTAAGATGTAATTGTGTGAGAATGGTATTTTGTCTCGCCACACCGAGTGAATGACCCCTGATCAGAGCAAACGAACGATGTGTAGCAATAAATACTATCGGGTCAATCAAAATGGGGATAAATTTGTGTACATGATGCTAAGAAACTCCTCTTATCCAAACAAAAATGGGGCTACACATGCGGAGACTAGCCCTCCTGCTACACCACCATCAAACTCGCACAAGGGTAGGAATCCTCCTACCCCACCACCGCCCCCACATGCAGACGATATGGCCATGCAAATGAAATTACCCACCTTTAAGGGTGTCGGGGATGAGGATATGGACCGATTTTGGTTTCTGGAGAATGCAGTGTGGACTACGCAGAATGTAAATACTGATGTTGTTAAGAGAGTGCAACTAGAAATGTCCTTTCAAGTTCGGGCTTTGGATTGGTTCATGGGATACATTATTCAACATGTGAATCCTACAGTGCAGGAGATCAAGGATGCCCTGAAGCAGCAATTCTAAAGGCCTAAATCTTATTCTCAATGCATAGTAGAACTAAGAGATATTAAGAAAGGGCCTACGGAATCGGTTTGGGAAGTTGACCAGTGACTAAAGAAACTCATCAGCCACGGAGGATTTTCTCACAATGAAAAAAAACATAAGGAATGATTCATTTACATGTTGTTTCTGCAGATGAGCGGGCCAATGGGTTAGCAGAAGATTGACTAGCAGGAAGAAACCATAGAAATTTCTATGAAGTTAGAAGTTGCACTAAGGGATGATGCTCAATTTGGAGTGCTATAGATTCAGATGCAATTGGAGGTGATGCACTTAGAAATTAATAATTTATGAAGAGACCGGGGTAAAGAAGCTAGTTCATATGTCTGGTGCATACGGTGCAGGGTATCTGGCCAGACCAAAGATCAATGCCCTTTGCTGTCTGATTATATGCAAGTTGGGGGACCAATTATACTGTGCCTGAGGGATATTGTTGGGCCCAGTACCCCCAAACCATGGTGCGCTGACTGTAGGGTGGCTAGGCGACATGATACATACCACTACCCATATTTAGGTGCCTATGTCCCAGAACTTAAGCAACAGTGGTGTAGATTCTTCTCCTTGGTGGGACACGATGAGCACAACTGTTGAATGTATGATTTGATGATTGACAGAGGGAAACTTTACAGAGTGCAAGCTAACCCTTCATCACTAGCATCTCCCTCCGGACGCGGAGGATCTCCAACAGGATAACGAGGAGGGGGGAGAGGTGGAGGCGCAGGTCGGGGAAGAGGGAAACTAATTTTCTACATCGATGGAGACGTTGGGCATTATGCACGAGATAGCCTGAACCACGTGTGGAAATCCTATAGGTATTGTAGGAAATTATATCATGTAACTGAAGATTTTATGGTGTTGATCACTAAAATCCAGGAAAAACAATAGACGGCAACGAAAAACATACATGCTAAGGCTAAACCATGCGACGACGGTCCAAGTGTAAATGTAATTAGACACAGTGGAATTGCTACTGGAGGAAGCAAGGATAAGGTTGTCACAGAACCATTAATATGAAAGGCATATGACAGAAAGGAAGCCCTCGACTTACAGAAAGAAAAAGAGACTTCCATAAAAGCTAGAAAGGGTTTTTCTGATGAAGTAGCATCCACCTCGAGAAATATCATGGGACCGAAAGTTGATGATGAAGTTAAGAAATTTTTACAAGCTTGCATTAAGATACTACGAAATAATAAGGAAGTAGATAATATTGAGGCCCTGATAGACAGTTACGCAGAAAAAGAGGTGTCGCGGATAGAAACCAAGCCTGTAAACAAGGTTTACAAGTAGAAGAAGAGAACTGGTAGGGAGATGCACAAGATTTTACATATTGGAGACCATAACATGGGCAAGGTCATCTTAGATATGGGGTCCGATGCAAATGTATTACCTAATCAAACCTGGTAGAATATGGGAGATCCAAACTTGGAATGTTCCACCATTCAGCTACGCATGGATAATCAGCAAAAGATCATCCACTTGGCAGGTTGATGTAAGTTGAGGTAGACATCGCTGGCGTAAAGGTATGTGCTGCCTTTGAGGTTATACAAATTGTGGATGATCCATATCCATACACTACACTGTTAGGATTGGATTGGGTTATTGATATGAGGGGCGTCATCAAACTAAAGCACGGAAGTATGATTTTTGAGAGTAATGGCACACGAGTGATAGTCCCACTAGATCCGGAAGAAGTAGTATGCTACAGAAACCCGCGCACGAAGGGGATGATGTTGACCATATCTATAAATTGACTGCGTGGGACAAAGACTAGATCAATCCTATAGTTGATGGCATGTTGAACTAGGAGAAGGATAGCTCCTATTTTTCTAATTCTGATGGCAAAATGGAGAACTAGAAGATCTGGTTGCATGATGTCTCTGCATTTCACTGCTTCAAGATTACAAAGAAATTTCAATGCATCTCCTCTGAGGTAAGGGAAATAACCTACTTTTATGATTTTGGTAGTGTCAAAGAATTTCTAGAAGCATTGGAAAAAGTCATCCTAGAGGAATGAAGGTTCTGGGCACTTGATTTCGCTATGCGCGCAACTCCAGCATGGTGGTGGGAAACACACAAGGGAACTTTTTAGGACTAGGAGGAGCGTAGACAAATAATGATGTTGCACTTTGAGCCTCCAGCCACTCTTCCAATTGAATTATTCTATGGTCGAGGAGATGCACGCAAGCACCTATCCATGTGGATGGAGGTATGGGTACATAGGTTTGTCCACTCATTGGGACTAATCCCTACTACCTGGTATCTAGAAGTTGAGTTACATCGAGACTAGTATACAATGACCAAATATTTCCTGACAACCTTTGGCTCTGTGCGTGGCTCGGAAAAATTGGATGAGGCTCTATAGGACATAGATGCTCTAGTATTTGATGAATCCCGACCCCACAGAAAGTGCGTTGCGCTGGCCTGGGATGTGCAGATGTAGGATATAGTCAAATTCTAAAATATGTCAATTAAGGGTAGCGAATATGACCCAAGGAACGCTAATATCCCTAAATCAGAAGGAGAGCGTGCAGTTGTAGGACCGACATTAATAACAGTGGACATGAATAAAGCTCTGAGATTGAAGGAAATCAACATTGGGATGGATGAGAAACCAAATTTGGCAAATATTGGGGACTAATGGGATGATGATACGGTAGGAAATATTACAAATCTGTTGACAGAGTACCAATATATGTTTCCTACAAAGTTCTTGGAGCTTAAGGGCATTGTGGGGGACCTCGATGTCATGAAAATCACATTAAAACCTGATGCACGCCTTATCAAGTAGCGCCCGTATCGATTGAAACCAAAATATAATTAGAAGTTAAAGGAGAGGTTAGAAAATATGGTGGCTATGGGTATCATCGAACCAGTCAGGTAGTCAAATTGGGTAAGCACAATGGTGGTTTAGGAGAAAAATACCAAGGGAGAAATAAGGATGTGTGTCAATCTACGCAAGTTGAATGATGTGTGTGTGCCTGACCCCTTCCCTAATCCATTCTCTGATGAAATCCTGGATAATTTGGGAGGGCAAGAAGCTTATTAATTCAAGGATGGGTTCTTAGGTTATAATCAAATCTGAATTGTGCCAGAAGACCAGAGAAAGACCACATTTTCCACTGAGTGAGGTTCGTTCCAGTATACTGTCATGCCATTCGAGTTGAAAAATGCACCTGCAATCCTCTCGCGTGTGGTTGTGGATGTATTCAAGGAATTGATGCACAAATTCTTGGAGGTATACTTTGATGACAGGAAAGTACTTGGATTGGTGAAGAAACATGTGTCGAATCTGTGCATGATGCTTGATACCTCTCGGAAGCACCATATTTTTCTCAACTTGAAGAAATGCATATTCTGCCTACTTTTTGGGATTTTTCTGGGGAATATAGTATGTTAGCAAGGATTGAGGGTAGACCCAGCCAAGACTGAGAAATATTTGTGCTCCATCCTAGGACATACTAATTATTACAAAAATTTTATCAAGGGGTATGCTCTGATCACTGCACCAATGTAGTAGTTGCTAAAGAAGGATGTAGCATTTTTTTGGGATAATGAATGTCAGAAGAGCTTTGAGATGCTAAAGGAGAGAATGGTCACTGCACCCATTTTGATGTTCCCAGATTGGTCTAAGGTTTTCCATGTGCATGTGGATTCATCTAGTATAGCACTTGAAGTTGTTTTAGTGAAACCAGGAGGAGGCAACATTGATCACCCACTAGATTTTTTTAGTCAGAAGCTTTTAGGCACAGAGTGCAACTACTCAACTACAGAAAGGGAAGGCTTCACCATGGTATATGCACTGAAAAAATATAAACACTACTTGTTGGGAGGGCAATTCAAAATGTTCACTGATCACTCTGCTTTGAAATACATGATTAATAGCCTGTGTTGGGGGGAGGAGATCTGTCGATGGTTGTTGCTTTTCCAGGAGTATGATTTTGAGATCATTGTGAAGTCAGGAAGACTGAATGTTGGGCCTGATCATCTGTCATGGATTGAGAATGGTGACGAGCCAACCAGTCTGGAGGAAGGGTTACCAGAAGAGAAACTCTTCGCTATCAAGGTGGTTGATGAGCACTTTTCTAAAATTATTCATTTTTTGACTACGGGAACAACGCATGTGGAATATTTAGTCCAACAAAAGGATTTGGTTTGGTTTCGTGCACAACTAATTTCACCCTGATTGTAGGTTAGTTGTATAAATTAGGAGTAGATGAGGTATTAAGGAGATACATATTGGAACATGAAAGACCAGATATATTGGCGGAAGCTCACGGAGGAGTGGTAGCTGGCCACTATGCTGGGAAATCCACTACGAAGAAGGTGCTCCATGTTGGTTTATGGTGGTTGACACTGCATAGTGATGCTCAGGCATACTCTCAGGCCTGTGATGCATGTCAGCGGACCGGGATGCCTTGGCGTAGACATGAAATGTCACTGCAACTACAAATGACCTTGCAAGAATTTGAAAATTATGCTATGGATTTTGTGGGACCGATCAACCCTATCGAGAAGAAGAGTGGAGCACAGTATATCATTACTGCAAATGATTATGCGACCAGGTGGGTGGAGGTGAAGGCGGTTAAATGCTGTATTGCAGACACTGTTGTGCACTTTATCTTTGAGCACATTTTGACCAAGTTTAGGAGCCCAGAGTTTTTGATGAGTGAAAGAGGTATGAATTTTGTCAATGATACGATTGAAGCTTTGAACAAGGAGTAGGAGATACATCTCAAGAAGAGTACCCCTTATCACCCACAATAAAATGGGCAGTAGCAGTGTTCAAAAATATTTTAGAGAATGCAATCACAAAGATCTGAAATACCAATTGGGACGATTGGGACATGTGCATCCCTTCTGTGCTATGGGATTATAGCATAAAATGAAGAAATTTGATAGGAAAGACACCATTCAGGATGGTGTACGAGTAGGAAGCCATCATCCCAATGGAGTATTGTCCCAAGTCTAAGAATTGCGCCCTTCGCTAACATGACCAAGCTTGACATTACAGAGGAACGGTTGGTGCAACTAGTTGCCTTAGAAGAAGATCGATTCATTTCTTACTTCCACCAACAGCTGTAGAAGGCTTTGTGAAAAGGCCTGGCATGATAGGCGCATTAGGCAAAAGGTGTTCAAGGAGGATGATTTGGTATTACTATGTGATAGTTAGTTTGTGTGCCACCTAGCGAAGTTTAGAAAGCATTGGTTGGCACCATATGTTGTAAAGGAGATCACTGATGGCGCTGCAGTGTGCTTAGCCACACTGCGTGGAGAAGCCCTTCCCGGATACTTCAATGGGAGCTACCTAAAGCCATATAGAGACAACTTGGCTCTTACCAAATCACTATATGGTTAGAGCATCAGAATTAAAGGGTATGCACGCAGAAGAGAGGAAGGGCGTAGGAAGGTGGGACAGGAGCACAGGGGTGACACGTAGGTCAGGAAACTAGCCGTTGGAATACTATAGTGGGGTGAAAAACTGAAATTACCGTTGAATGGAGAATTTTTTTTGCATTTAATGAGGCAATCTCAGAGGATTTTTTACCATTCCGTTGAAGTTAAATGGAAATTAATGATAATCCAATTTTTTTTACCATGGGTTGCTTATAAAAATGAGGCGACGAGTCTTAATTGGTTCCTTCTCTATTTAAATATTTTGCACCTTGTGCCCATCTGTAATCTCTATCATCCGCCTATCTATGATTTTTTTATATCTAGTTCGAATCCCCTTCCAAAATTAGTAACCCCGATTTCATATTCCGTGCGAAAATGGCGGCCACCAACCCTGCAAAGGAGCATTCGACGCCCCTCGCGGCATCTATGGAGGAATGTTCAGATGAGGTCAGAGAAGTAGTATTGGACATGGAAGAAGTTTCATCCACTCTGGAGAAAGTGAAAGGAAAGTGAAATATGTCGAAATGAGCTACTTCTAAACCACATACCTCTCCGCGAAACGCTCCATCCCCCAGACAAGCTTCCAAGTAGCGCTCTACCATTGGTGATTCATCCAACAAGCTAATGAATACTAGGAAATAAGAAATACTTGTAGAACCATTTTCTTGGTGGCCACCGTATGTTAAGCTGTGAAATACTTTGGTGCTCAAACCACAAAACATTGATACAGTGCAGGAATACCTGCAAATGCCATTGTGTCCTTAGGAGGTCCCTCTAGTCAGCGAAATGTACAACAAGCTGCCACAAGTGAATTTTGATGATTCTGATCTTACCAATGAAGTAAAATTGCCAGATATTGCCCCAAAAAATTACCTAGAACCAGTGATGTACGATGATGTATCGAAGGTAGAGTCAATGCCCTAAGCGAGTGGGCTGCACAATGCAGGAATCCTCAATGTGCTAAGGATCCCTTATTTCTGGCGGTACCCCGTCACAGGAATTTGTGTGCACGAATTGCTAGCCTTGGTCCATGACTACTCACTATGGATTGAGGGGAGAATCCCTATCAATGCCACAGTGATCCATCGGATCACCATCCTGCCTAGGAAAGGGCCCCATCCAAAGACGGGATTTGGGAAAAGAACTGCATTGAAGGTAGCAATGGAGGTGAAGGAAAAATACAAGGTGGAATGTGAGAAGTAGGGATTTTTGGTCCAGATCATCGATGACCAAGCAGTGTGCATGGGCACCCTTGTCCTTGGATGTAAGCTTATGTGGAAGTGTTGGTCGAAGACAGTCCCTGTGCACATCATTTTCTTGGCAAGGCAGTGCGAAAAAGGGATGTTGTACAACTCGTCACAATTTGTGTGAGAGCACCTTTTAGAGAATATGCACGCATTACAGGAACTGCGGAAGCAGTGCTATTACCTTTGGATTTTATTTATAATTTCGTTGGTGGAATGGAAGACCCCAGCTAATGCAGTCCTTCATGACATTTAGTTGGGCGTATGCGAGGGGGTGCACTACACAAATTTATGGGACTCATCAAATGCCAAGTGAGTCGAAGAAAACAAAAATTTCTGGGTTCTTTTTGATGGCGCGTTGTCACAAGCTATTCATTCCAGACCAAAAATCTCATTGGCCGTATATGAGAAGCATAAAAGTGTGGGAAAGTTTCAGGTGACTATGTGCAACATCATGATCAATGCACGTAAGAGCCCCAATTGGTACCCATTACCCTATATGGTCATGGAGGCAGAGGTTGACCATGTCATCGCGGCATGGCTGAAGTCGTGGAAGATTAGGCTTGGCCCCAAAAATCTTGTTACTCCATCCACATCTGAGAAAGAAATGACTGTGGATGAAATAACTCTGAAAGAAACGGCTTCGAAAGACACAACGCCCAAATATACAACTGATCTGTGCATGGAGACAAGCGGAAATGATAAGGAAGTTGAAGCAGAAAAATACTCGAAATTAAAAAAAGACGTGGAAACATACAAAGACCAGATGTTAGGGGGTGACCATGAGGACATGGACCTTAATGGATTGGAGGGGCTTGATGAAGATTGTGTAGAATCATCACGTGACATAAAGCGCAAAGGAAAAAAATCTAAGGGGAAGCACAAGAAGAGGAAAGAGTCCAAGATGGGTGGGGAGGAGGAGGTTACTCTGATTGAGGAGGACCTTGAAAAAATTGCCGATGTGGTTGCGTCGATGTCTGAGGACCAGTGGAGCACCAGGGAGACCCAACACAAGGTTGCGCTGGAAGCCTTGCAGTCAAGCTTACAAGTTCTGCAGCTAAAGGCCGATACCTTGTAAGTGAGCGTGGATCAAGCGAGGTTAGTGCAAGAAACCCTACTATCTACAATGATCATTGTAACCACAGGAAGCAGAATCTACCCCCTCTTGGGTGCAGTGGTCTCTTTGGATCCAACATAATTGTGCATGCAAGTCCAAGCCTGCTCTGAGGTTGGCCTCGACATTCCCAAGTTGCCAAGTGGGAAACTTCACATGTTGCATATCTTCATTTCAAGATAGCTTTAGAGCAGGGAGGTGCGCACCTAGCATAAGGTCAGTGAGGCGGAGAAAATCAGAAAAACAAAAACGTCAGAGTCCACTCAGGCTCAGACAACAAAACAGGCAACCATAGCTCAACAAGCAAAGTTGGAAAGTTTCATTCATAGGTTATGCGATGAGATTCCAGATGTCGTTATCCCAGAATCTACAGCAACGCAAGCTAAATTTGAGAGCCTGGTCGTAGCTCTCAAAGCCTCTAGGTCATAAATTTAGTCCGTGAAGGTAGATTTTGAGAAGCATATTGCTGCGTTACAGGCAAAGCTGCAGCCAGAAAAACCCGCAGAGGTGCATGCGCAGTGAGCAACCACTATACAAAATGCATGGGCTAGCATTTCAGCATATGTCACGTATGACTCCACCTTGCTCGAACAATCCATTGGACTATGGACCTCTGTGAAGACAAACCCTTTAGTCAAGAAAATCACTTAGGAGCTGTGAGCGAAAGAGGAGTTTGATGAATTACAAGAGGCTTTACCTACCCTGATCCCTTCTCAAATAATGGCATGCCTCTAGACCATCCAGTCACTGCGGGATGAAGGGGAGGAGCTCCGCCCTAGGAAGAAAATAGTTATAGATCACATGAAGCCATGGGCAGACGAGGCCATGAATCTCTCTCAGGACCTTGATGCTTCTATATGTAGCCTTAACCAGACAGTACAGAATGTCATTTTTCCACTGAAGGACCGACGTCAAAAAAACTGGTGGGAACCATGTCGAGCACAACAGACCAAAGTGCAGGTGTCTTGACACCATTTTTTGCTACCATCAATGTGTTCAAGCTAAAAAGGAAGACTCCACTACCAATGTGACTCGGAACGACTCACAAGATTGTGTTGGGGGCCTGTTGGAGCAGGGTCCCCTAAGTTTGACCATTTTGTTATTATTTTGCAATAGTTTAGTTTTGTGCAAGGGTTTTGGGGAGGGTCAAAACCCCTCACTTATTATAATGGGTCAAAGGTTAGATCAAGGGGCCACAAACCATGGTTTGCAGGCCATAGAATAGTGTAGGCTAAATAGTATAAACAAATGAATAAATTGAGTCTAAGAAGTAATTTTTTGGATAGCTCTGAATGTGGATGATAGAGTTGGATATTCTCTGATAGTTTTGTACGGATTTGTCGGGGTGGAAGGCTCCTACTGGCTGTGCGCTAAGACCTTAGTCGTACTATGTGCGGACCCCACTGGGTGTGTGCGCGGGTTGTTGAAGTGTTTTTTCTAAGGGATCTGAACTGATTGAATAATAAAGGAGTATTGTTATGGATATCTGAGTTCTATATGCATCTGTTGGTTATGTTATGAATAATTTTACATCTTCTTTCCTATTTCTGTACTGTCTGCAATTAGGTCTGGTTTATATGACTGATTATTGGGTAGATATAATGGTATAAAGCTCTATTATGATTTCTTAAGGGTTTTTACTTGATTTATGGTCACTGTGTTAACTTGCGCAAGATATTTTGCATATTAGACCTAAGTCTTTCTTAAAAGGGTTTACTAGTTAGGATTGTTGTTGCAAAGGTATGTTTATAGTTGGTTGGATCTCGAGGTGCCCACATCATTTCAAATCTCTCTCAGGGTGCAGAAACCTAGTTCTAGCAACCCCCCATACTACTTTGGGTGAGACTTTGACTTGCACAAGTAGTTCACTGTCGAAATGGCTAGTAGTGAGAGGGTTTTGTTGGTTAACATCAATTTCAAACCTAGGTCAGGACCCGTCAAGCCAACATGGAAGCATACTTCTTCTTCTTCTTCTCCTATATCGATTTAAAATATATTCATGATTCCTTCTTCGTATATTTTGAAGAACACTTTCTCCCCACTCACCACGCACTCTTCTTGGGCTTCAAAGTCTCCCTCTGAACCTACAAGCTCCTGCTAGAATCCAACTCCCTCTAAGCCTCTATAAAATGGACCTTCTTCACTAGAACCTGTACCTGACCCTCTGAAACGTACACCTGCACCTGCTCCACTTTCTTCCTATGATCCATGGGCTTGTCCGTTATCCTATATAGATCTTCTCTCTAATTCCAAACATGATACCAAAAGAGCTAGAGCCTCTAGTTATGAGTCTTACCTTCCCATCCTAGAAAAACAGCTCAAACCCTTTATTCTCGATCATCGAGATTGAAATAATGATATATATTATTGTTGGTACAAACAGTACATCCTATACCCACATCACTCGTCTTTTCTCCATCCTCAATGGCACAAATACTAACCTTTGGATCTCCAATTGACTCTTGTTACCGACCACCATGTGCAACTTCAATTCCATTCAGCTAAAGTCTCAAAAACCTCCTTTGACCCTATCATATGCTTTGTTGCACCACTGTTCGTGCACCATCCATCCTCATTGACAATACCCTGTGAGAAATGAGATATCATAGCAAATTCATCCTCCTCCAATCTCTTGGTGAGATCATCTATCTCAGCTAAAGTGGAAACACCATCGATCCACTTCCCTTTCCTCTTATCCTCATATCCCTTCTTCTTCATTGGACATCTGGAGGAAAAATGACCCATCTCTCCACAGTTGAAACACTTGAATTTACTCCTTCCTTCTTTTCACTACACTTCCTTCGTGCTACACGTGCCACATCCTCATCTTCCCTCTTCGATGGATAAATATCCTTGTCTCACAACTCTTCCTGAATGAAGTCATCCCACAACCTATTCTAGTATGGAAATTTCTCTCTAGAAATGATCGGTTTTATGAAGGGATTCCATTCGTCGGTGAACCCTTTCAAGGCAATCCACACCATATCTCCATCTAAAATTTCACACCGATGACAACAATATCATTTCTGGCCTGAGATAATATCCTCAAATATGAAGTCACTCCTTAACCCTTTATCATATTGGAGGAATTCAAATTATCCTCCAATATGAATACCTA
This sequence comes from Pinus albicaulis, assembly GCA_034641835.2. NCBI lineage: Eukaryota > Viridiplantae > Streptophyta > Pinopsida > Pinales > Pinaceae > Pinus > Pinus albicaulis. The sequence continues at coordinate 154,814 of JAXQQM020088844.1, forward strand.
GTTCTCGTTCTTATTCTGGAACAAATTATGAAGAGTCATCCACATATTATGTGTGATATTCTTCTCAGAAAAATGAGGTATTAAGGAATCCTAAACACCGTCTAGTATGATCAATCTTGTCTTCATATCCAAATCTTCATATATTTCTAGCTCCTTAGGGTCTGTTTTCTTCTTGATGGCTTTCTCATCAAAATATCAAAAATTGTTGACCTCCAAGATGAACTTGATATTTATTTCCAAGGACTATAGTTGAACAACCCCTTCAATCTGTCTGCATATTGGAGATCTACCTACAAATTTGACATTGTCACCTACAATGTGATCAACTCCCTCTCACATTGTACTTCGATGTGCACAACTCTAGTTCACTAAATTCCAAAGTAGCCCATACATGCTTTGATACCATGTTGAATTTCTAGGGCCTTAGGGCTAGGTTAGAGCCTTAAAATCACATACGCTACCAAACCAAGAATCATAACCACAACTACTTTTCACAACAGAAAATATAAAGCAATAAATCACATATGCACAAGTATACACAATTAAAAAAAAAAAATGTACAATAATGTACAACCTAATCTTCATTATATTAAGCCAATCCAAATAATACAACGGTCTATGATATAGAATATACAATGAAAAATACGTTGTGTATAAACAATGTTGTGTCTTGTCCCTTTGGTCCTTCACTTCCATACTACTCACTAGTTGCCCCTTAGTCCTTCAAACGACAACACATCAAGACCTAACACTGTTGCATGCCACTTTTTTTTCATTCAGATGGGCTGATCTAATCTTCTCCCTAGGCTGGCCAAAACCTGAGCTCCAATATTGCTTTTAGTAGCTTATTTCATCCATCAAAGAGCTACTCATAAGGCACAAAAAATCACCCAACCTTCAGCTATCTTCGTCACTTGAAGAATTATTTTCCTGGCTACTTTGGGCTATCAACATGCTACCCTCTACCAGACCAATGACACCCATTTCTTCACTGTGAAATCTGCTCCTAATTAAATTCTTCTTTCTACCAAATTTAACTTCAATTCATGGCCCCCACATCCCTTAATATGAAACGATCCAAAATGAATCGAGAAACACATATCTAGCTCCTACAAGGAAGCATCAAAACACATACCTCTATTCATTGTTTAAGGTATCCTTAGCTACTTGCAATATGGGTCTGGTTAAGGAAAAAAACACGGTCCTAAGAACCCTCATAAAAATCATGCAACTATCCCTCTTTTTTTGTGGATTCCCTTCTCCTTTAAGCCTTTAGCCTACGCTTCCTTTCCCATTACTCCATCACCTTAGAACAGGCCTCATGACCCTATAGCTTTCCCAGAATAGGCCTACAATGGCTCTAGGGCATACAAATTACCCTAAAAAAGGATCTCCGCCCTCAAACAACACCTTAAACATTATGTTTTGTTGTGTCCCTCTAGCAAGGTTCTTCGACCTTTCTCTAGTTGCTCAGACTCCTAAAAATGTTCTTCAAATTGTTCTCTAATTCTTCACTGGACTTCTTATAGTTGTGGCCTAGAACAAAGGTACTCCTCTCCAAAGAGCTCTTTCAAAGGTAAGTGTTGCACCAATGGATAAGGGATATAGTCATCCATCATTGCATATGTATAGAATAACATTAGGGCTTCCAAAATGTCACCTAAGGGCTTGAAAAATTGTCACACACCTAAATAAAATTAGGCCAACCCAGAAAATTCTTTTGTAAACCCACACATAACATTCAAAAAAACATATCTTGCTAAGAAGAACTTGGACTTTGACAATTCTTGAAGCATTGGATTCTCATTTCCTCCCTCTATTATCTCATTCCATCATATGTCCAAAATTCTCCATGGAAAACCCCCAAAATAGGATTGGTGAAAAACCCCATCCTTGGGTTCCAAGCCTGCAAGTGGATCTTGTGGCACTTTTCCCTCCAATAATTAAACCCTATGGCTTGGAGTACCTCCCAAGCTACTCAAAAATCAATATGAGGAAGTAAATAAAGTTATGGCTAAAGAAGAAACTATCCCATATACGTTAGCACAGAGTTAATAAGTGCCAAGGCTATCACAAGCAACCATCGCATTACCTTTGTAGATCCCAAATTGGCCTCTCGCTACCTGGAAAGACAAGAAAAATCCATCCTCCATTTCAAATATACCTTTAGGTTATTTGGGACTAAGAGTTTCTAGGATTTATAAATAAAATTACATGCTCTTCCCAACAATCTATAATTTAAGGAATATCACTACTGTAAAAGATTAAGGAATGCCCTAGAGAGAACCCCATTCTATGAAAGAATTGTTAAAAGGATGAAAATTAATTTTATATGGATAAAACTTAGTCATCCATTTCTATTGGGCCCACAACAGATAATGGATGAATCAAAGGAAAAAAGAGAGTGGGGAGAAATAGAGGTAAGTGAAAGGTTCTACCAACAAGAAGGCACACCATGTGAGATACCTTGGGATGTGAGTGAGGCCACTAGGGTGATGCATGAACTACAAATCAATATGTATGTTGTTCATAGGATGAGAAACAATTTCAACTAGGGGGTGGTGATGGGCCCCATCAATAGGTATATTATAAGGCACATTTTTTTGTCCTTCGGCCTATAAATTCTTCTTTTCTCACATTAATTAACATATTTTTGGCTATAATATTGTGCTTAGTAGGAAGACTAAAGGAATTTTTTCATAATTCATGGCCTACTCTGGTTAATTTCTAGTAAAAAGAGAATTTGTAGTTCGTTTACTATGCATAGGAATGTTGTAGGCATGTAAAGGATATGTAGGAGGCTTTTCCCCTTCATTTAATCTTCTTTAACTTGACTTGATACCTAAAGTCGCTCATCAATATTTTGAAGTCTACTAGCAGTCAATAAACTCAATTAGTTACGAGGATCTAAGGGAGCTAGATCCACTTTTTTTAGATTTTTTAGGGGAGTAATCCTCTCTCCAAGCAGCCTACCCCTTAGTCACCTTTGTATAAATAAATAAGCCTAAGGGCTTAGTAGGATTGAAATGTTTGGCAACATGGAATAGATATTAAGAGCCAAGAGCTTGATAATGTCATATTCATTTTCCCTTGCATGATGTATTTGGACTTTATTTTAGGTTAATGAGAAGTTTCATGTTGTCTCACATCTGAGTTTTTTTTAGAGGGCTAAATCCCCTTAGGTTAGGACTCAACCTAGCGACTCTAGACTCTCTTTATGTATCTTATTTATGAATTATTTTTAGTACCATCATTTCCTTATTTCTTAGTATAAGTTTACATGAAAGAAAATTGTTTTTATAGGCCTTATTACCACCTCCCTTGGGGGAAGTGTGTTTAAAAATGTCTATAGTATAAACAAAAAAATATGTGGATATTTTTCTTTGCATATTGCTAGGCTTTAGATCATTACTCTATTTCATAATATATTTTTGCATATTTAGTTGTTAAACCACATTCCTCTTCATGATTTCATATATGTATGTTAGATTCATGTTGCAAGATATATTCAATCTTAATACAATAAAATTAAACTCGTCCTAGAGGGATTGTCCCCAAATACATAGGAACACCCAAAGGTATGACTTGTAACGATACCCTATCTAACTCTATATGTATATATCCAAGAAGAAAAAGGCTCCCAATACTAAATAAAATCACTATCGATCATTATATTTGTGTAAAATTTCCCCTAAATGATCAGGCACACCTAAATACATTTTAGCTTATATGGAATTAAATTACTCCTATTGACATATTTACCCAAGGATTACTAAAACCACTGAAAACACTACTACCCCCAACATGGCTAGGAATAGGCTTAAGAAAGTTAAACTTACTGTAGGTAGAAAAGAGATAGTTGGAAACCACCAAACTCAAATTTCTGAGCTTTAGCAATGAATACAAATCCATTCAAGGAAGACACACTCAAAGAGTATGTATGATAACAATGATCATATAAATAACCAACAGTACATTCAAAGGATAAAGTATAGGAGTAGATCTGGATGGACTAGGTCCTATATGTCTATTAATAATAAAAATAAAATTATAGTGTATATGCTTGAAACATTCGGTGAAGAGGATCCTATCTCTCCCATTGTTAAGGATCCACTCTCGTTATCAATCTGATGATAAAATAATGAAAAAGGAAATCAAAAAGTTCCACCCACATTGATAAGTATAGTATGAAGAGGATTAGTAAAATCATGGTTTGCGTTGATTAGTGTACTTTATTCTACCCCTTTTAGGATAACGTGTTAATCCCCCTTGAAAAAAAAAACCTCCTAGTATCCTTTAATTCTAAATCCTCTTCTAAAAGATAAATCCTATGTCTCTATAATGGTGTAGGTTCCTCTTTTGGAGGAAGGATATAAATTATTTGATAATGGTGCACACTTTTTTCATCCATGGCAAATAAATATGATTATTGTTGAAATAAGACAAACCTATCACCAACTACAATCTAACTGAAAGTTGCAACCCTAGAAACACTACCAGATAATAACAAGAAAACAAATGGATACAATACCCTTCCAAATATTGGTCTGGAATGATGATGGGTTAGTTCCAACCAATGAAGGTAGGAAAAATAGTTATGCTAAGCTCCCTAATCCAAAATTTACCACCAAAAATGATCTTGCAACTCTAATAAGGAATTATCACCCAAGATCATGGATATGGTGATGTAATGTCTCTCTTAGGCTCCATTGGTACTTCCCACCTATAGTCACATAGGTCAGTTTCCTAAATAATCACTTCTAAAATAACACCTTGCAATCAAAATGACTTGGGGCTTAGTTATTGATACAGACCAAATACACTGACAAGGAAAATAAGATGAAAAGCTCTATAAGAATTTGATAAAATAGAACCATTTCCTTAAGAGATCCCTAGAAATATAGTGATATAAAAAATGACAAAAATAATTGGAGATGAGTTATCTCTATATGTGATCCAAATGTAATCTCATGCTTAAATCTTGTGTTCGGGGAGCTTCCTCGTAATAAATTGATGTGGCAATGGATTTTAATTACGCTATAGTGATCTCTAGATTAATTTTAATGTCCTTCAGGATTTTACTCTCCAATCCCATCTCAATCTCCTAAACCCTACTTTATTGTTAGTTTTCTATAAATGTAAAATTTCTATGTTAATTTTATGACTGTCTATTTTTTGTGGTTATTTTTATGCAAGGGTATGGAGTGAAACCTTGCTTATGTTTGAATGAATCTTCACTAATACAATTGTGTGAAATACAACATGATAAATTCAATATTTCAATTCAATGAAAATTATCCATGGAAAGCTAGGAAATACTTATTACTTTTTCAACAATAATTTAGGAACCTCACATTCTCTCGTTGAACACTTCAAATCCTCAAATTATTTGAGATGAAAATATAATCTAATATTTACAGTTCCAATCCAAATCTACAAATAAAACACACTTACGAGTAATAATATAACACTCTTGATGATGAAATGTAATTAATGTAAACCAAACAAAAACAAAAACAAAAAAAAAAAGAAAAATGAATTGAGATAAGAGCTATTCAATGTTGTTAGGTTATTTATTTTTCCTTAAAATATGTTATATCATATATCATAAGAGATCATATAAAATTCCCTACCAAATAGTTGATTCTCAACTAGCAAGATCTCCACATTTTAAACATTGATTTCTATGATTTTTTATTTTATTAACATTAAATTTAGACAAAATTTTGAGATTTTATATTTGTATATATTTCATTGGAAATATTTGTATAGATATTTACATAACCTGAAAGCCATATCCTACGTTTTCCTCTTTATTTCAGTATTTTATTTTTTTTTTCTTGAATTTGGTCAGGCTCTAACGAATTATGGGTGGATGTAGCTAAAAAATAATGTAAAATAAGATCGGAAAAAATAATAAAGATCTAATTAATAAAATTAAATGATGTTTAACAATAAATTGAGGATAAATACAAATGATTCTTACCCTATGGATTTTGTTAGATTGAATTCCCCCTATGGCTAGAGAGTTTAACTACACAGATCTTAGCCAAAGTATGAGAGACAAAGGGATATATCTATTGTAATACTAACGCTTAGATATATTCTCATCTTCCCTTACATCCATGAAATGTAAAAGAAGGAAATACCGATATGTCTTATGATAAAGGTTGTTATGATCCTAGTTTATTATGGATGATGGAGATTCTTCTTTTTCCTCTAAATTCCTTAGTACTCTTTGTGACACCTACAACCTTCATAAAAATAAAAACACAAATCTCTCTTCCAAATACACAAGGTTATGTAAATCATAAACCAAAATATCCAAATTTATTCTTAGATCGAACAAAAATCAACAATAATATGTGTGAAGGATATCACACGGTTTACTTATTAATGGAAATGTCAACATTTAGGAGCTAGACCATGGAATAAATATAACCCTTTTGAATTACTTAGCCTAAAATCATCATTTGCTAGTAGTGATGATTCCATAGTATGCAATGACTCTCCATGAATTTTACCATCATTTCAATGAACCATTTTTGTCCCTATCCCCTTCGATTTGGCATATTTTTACGGAAATTTAGAATATCTTCGAGATAGGTTTGTTGGCATGCGATTAGGTAAATGAAATTCATGGATAGACTATATGGCATGTGAACCAAGAAATTACAATTATGCAAAATTTTAATGCTAAATTATGACGATATTTTCAATTTACAATGTTATTTTTCTATGTAATGATATTTTGGCTCAAGATTCATGCTCAATTATGAGGTTTTCCCAAGATACTATGAAGTGTATTCTCAATTATGATTTTCTCTCAAACATAAAATAATTCTTGTCCAATAATTATTAAGTTGTAACAAAATAATTACATCATTAGGAAATAATTGTGATAAATTACTGAGTTATGGAATTCCATCCTTGTAACATCTAGTAAATTTTTTGTACGTACTATGGTGGAAAAAAATATAACACCCAATCCCCCACATATTATTTTATATAAAATAATTTAATGCGGACCAACTCCAGTAGCGTGGTCTGACTATTAGTTCAAATAAATATGGATACATCCCTTTTGGTACAATATTTGATAACCTTCACATGGAAAAAATCCATTCCCCTAAGCGACATGAAAAAAATGTATTATAAATATAATTTACTCTTCACATCAAGTTTTGTATATTACTTTATGAGCTATGAGAAATTTTTAATTTTTTTCTTTCTTTTATCTCTAGTAGTTTAAATTTTTAAATTCTTTTCTAAAAGAATTTTGTTCTAAGATTTGTATTTGTTTCTACAAACTTCTCTACATCTTCCATATCCATACACATAATTTTTAGCATCCCAATGGGATCCCATTCTATTTCTTTATACATAAATTCGAAGATTCACTAAAGGATGTTTCATGTATATGCTAAATTATGATGGACTTATCCCTCTAGACACCTAAACATAATTTTTTGTAACTCGGTGACCTTTATAGCTCATTAACCTTGAAAATATTTGATATTTCACTTGTTATTACTTATTGAGTGTTCACTTCATCTAGCCCAATTTTTTTTTTAAATATTATGATATCTACAACATAGTGTCCTACATCATCCATTCATCCATACATGATCCAGTACTAGTGCATCCCATTCTAGAATATTGGATAGGTACAATCACAACTATGTATTTGATGTATGTTGCCCTACCACTCCCAAAATCATCACAAATATTATAAATAACCACCTCTTTAAACTCATCCTCTCAAAATATTTACTTGTACACTATATAGTCAAAATATAATACCACCTCATCATTGTTCCAATGTTAAATATGATGGTAGAGGTAGTAATAATGAAAATATAAGTATATCTAAAGACTAATGTACACTCCAAATATAGAAATAGTATACCATCATCGATGAAATTAAAATAATAAATTTACAAATTTTCATCTTCACAAGAAACTTGATAATATGCATAGATATTCAGAATCTCTTAGTGCGTCAAAAATTCACATTCTAGAAAATTATAATAAAAAATAGTAAGTTATAGTAGAAGAGAAATGTTAGTTTTGTCTCTCATATTTATCACGATATTGTTGTTGCCACTACATTAGATTTTTCAAATTTGTGGTTGAATTACAATTATACAAGCGAGCCAATAGAGAAGACAACTCTAAATATTCAGGATATTCACTAAGAAATGAATAGGTTGGAAACAATATTTTATTGGCTCCACCATTATTTCCACAATTAGTAATTTTGAGCTTTACTTTAGCTAGTACTACTGCTAAAACATCATATGGTTGATGATAAACCAAGACAACTAATATAGCAATGATTTCTTCCAATGAAATATAGTATAACTTGAATTCCTGTGAAAGAAATATTTCTAAGAACAAATACATAGAAATTTTTATAGATATAATCAATTATTTTCCTAAACAATTAAGCTAACCTTAAGCATGCCTTTATAGAAAATAGCAATGGAAAATTTATAGAGTGTGGATATATTGAATTTTCTTCTTCATATAGAACATTTTGATAATGAAGAGGCCAACAATAATAATGTATAGAACATTTTTGCAATGAAGATTTCAACAAGAATAATGTTAAACATAACAAATGTTAAATATGGCCTTGTTAATGATCATAGCCCACAATTGATTGAAATAACCATCTATCTCTAGTGGTTCATGTGAATTTTTTTATTTTGGTGTAGTTTGAGTTAAAATTGTTCCCGAAAACTAAGACATTGGATGTTACTTCTCAATTGCAATATCGGATGTTACAAAAAATTTACATAATGGGTTGATGAGAAATTCATATTTATGTCACTCTACTAGTGGAACATTGGCTAACGTAGTTTCTAGTAAAGGAGTAAGAGATGACACTCATCCAAATATAAATGTAGTGAGGGCATTGAAACTCAAGTAAAAGCATAAATCTAGAGAAAGATCATATTTAATGCCCCCTCATAATCTTGGTTGACATTGAGCAACCCCATCATGGATGCTTATAATGCAAAACAGTTGCTCCCTTGCTCAAACCTTAAAAAAGTATCCACTCCTCTGAACGCTCTTAGTTGGTGTATGATTTTCATGCACATCTAATAATAAGTACACACCTACATTTTTCTAGTTAGTTATGGTTTGATTTTAATTACATTCAGCCATCCTTGTTCAAGGAAGATAACCCTACTAGGGCCATTGGGACCATGAATTTTCCTTTTTACATTTCATTGAGAGGAATAACCATATTCCAATTAGCCTTGTGCCTTTCTTAATGTAAAAAGATGATAGAGGCCATATACACCTAAATTTGAAGGGAAATATTATAGAAACCAAAACACTGTTTGCGGAAGATAATAATCAATAAGACATAGTTAGTAAGTAATACTATTAATAAAAGAAATATAACATTAAAAAAAAAATTAAAATATATAATTGAAGTTAATGATTACTTTATTGTATACTTAAATGAATATTTGAATACAAATTATAATTTTCTATCTCATTTTAGAGTACAAGTATTTCAATATTTTCAAAATTACATTTTTAATATAATAAATCATAGAAATTAAAAATCCCAAATTTAGGTTTTTTTCTATTAATATATTACTTAAAAAATAAAATACAAATCATAGACGATTAAAAAGTCGCTTTTTATATTAATGTATTCCTAGAAAATAAAATAGAATAGAAAAACATTCACACAAAGCTTAGAGATTCAAATTTAAAAATAAAAACTTATTAATATTAAGTATAATGTTAAGAATTTGATTGAAAATATTGCAAAAAGTTTGATTAAAAAAAAGATATATGAAGTTATTAATAACAAATGGATTTTTTATAACAGCATTTGGAATTTTTTTTTTTATATTTTTCAATGTAAATGGTTTGAAAAAAAATTTATTTAAATTTTTAATTATTTTAATTAGTGATGATTATGTAAATGAAATATTATGTGTGTGGATCAAATCTTGGGATTATTTTGTGTGTAGAAAGAGTATATATACGTACCTAGAGTTTATAGTAGTAGGTGTTTGAATTGAAAAAAATTCAATTATTTAAGTTCACAAAATAAATAATATAAATAAAAATAAATCTAGATATTATATTTGTCAAATAATAAATACAATAACAATTGCATGAACAAAAATGCTTTTATATGAAGAAAAACATACAAAAAAAACAAAAAAATAAGCATTTTTATTTAAAATAATATTAAATAATTTTATATATTGAAATTTTAAAAAATAATATTTTTATTAAAAAAATTAAAATTAAAATTAAATTTATTGAAACATAATATAAATTTTCATTTTTTCCCCTTTATTTCATTATTGAATATACTTATGACAAATTTTTAAATATATTAAATTAATTGACATTGCAATAATTTATTTGGGATTTTAGTTATTTCTCATCTTTTCTTTAAAATAATATATATAATTAAATAGCAATCTTAAATATATATCTTAAATTACTAAAATTATTAAAAAAATAATATATTAAATTATTTTGCAGTGCAATAATTTATTTAGGGTTTTTAGTTTTATATAATTATATAGCAATCATAAAAATATAGCTTAAATCAGTAAACTTAATAAAAAATAATATATTTCCTCTAATAAATTATTAACTTAAATGTAAAAAATAAAGCATCTCCACCTCCATACAAATTATCGAGTCAAGTCTGAAAAATAAAATGTATTGCACTCACTTAAACCAGGAAAAAACTCCCTTATCCTTAACTCATACACCTATTTAATATTGGGTTAGACTAGCCATTTTCCCTTATCCTAGAACTCATAGCTATTTAATATTGAGTTGGATCAGCTGTCATTGGATAGCCATTTCCCCTTATCCTAAAACTCATATATCTATTTAATATTGAGTTGGATCAGGTGTGAATGGGTAGTCCAGTTTATTGAATCTCTGCCGAATCTTTTGCCCTTTGTCATGAAACGTTTATTGACTTAAATAACTAGATGGGTGAATTTGCTTTGGATGTGCCCGCCGCCCTAGAAAATATTGCTTTGAATGTGCCGGCCTAGAAAATATTGCAAAGAAAAAGAAAAAAAATGGCTAACTAGAAATTATTCCTACATATAGTTGATGGATTTATGAGATTTTTATAGAAACGCCTAATAATATCAATCAATCACTTTCAGTTTTTCAACTTCAAAACCACTGCCCACATGACAACTGTGACAAATTCCCTTTCCTTGAAGTATCAATTCAGATAATGTTAGGGTCACATGGCAATGTCATGACTGCCCATACTATATAATTACCTCCATTTGCGACGGGTTGTACTTTTCCAGTCAAGAATTTCTATCGCAAGAACTGCATGATCAGTCAAAGATTTCGATCATGAGATTTGCATGAATATTTTCTAGTTGTTATGGGCAGAGGTTTAAATGTGGTAGGAGTTATTGAAATCTAAATTATTAAATTTGATAGTTTTTATCATAGTTATCAAGTTTCAATTCGAATTCAAATTGATTTGTTAACCAAAAAATTTGATTATTTAAAATTTAATAACAAAAAAATTAGGAAGTATATTTTTTAAAGTTTATAGTTTAATATTTCTAATAACATTCAACGAGGATTTTTTTTTATTTTTTATTTTTTTTATCTATATAACCAATTATATATTATAGATTTATATCATATAATCTTTAATATAAACAAAATTTCTATATAAATTATATCATATAAATTCCACATTATAATATTTAAAATAAAATAAATAAAATTATATGTTAAATATGTGCCATTATTCTTTCAAAATATATATTACTAATTAACAATTAATTAAGCCAAACCAAATTCTAATTTATGATAATTAGTAACATGTTTTATGATATAAAATATAAAATTTTAAATCTAATAATTTTATATTTAATAAAAAAAATCCATATCATAAAATTTTGATATTATAATAATATTTTATTTCTATTAGCAAATTATTAATATATAAATTTAAAATAACACATATTTAAAAAAACAAATTATTAATATAAAAATTTAAAATAACACTTACATTTTAACTCACAACATATATATCTTAACTCTTACTTTATATATCACTACTCATTCATTAAAAAACTTAAAACCTGCGGTGTCCTTCCTAATTCATTAAAAGCTTGAAACCTTCGCTGTCCTTCTAGTATTATCCCTACCGAACTGCAAATTAACGTTTTATTGGCCGAACCGAATCAAACGACCTAATTTTCGAATATTCCGAATCTTTTCAGTGAGTTTGGTTGAATTTGGTAACTATGGTTTCTTTAACTCTAATAGGCTTTTTCACACAGATTTTGTTGTTTTTTTTTTAATTACACCTTCTGATACTTTTGATAATTGCTCATCAAATGCAGAGCAGTTATTAGTCACCTGTCATAATCATCGGTGAACGGCTTTACAAAGATCCTGTCCGTACGTCATCTTTTGTAACATTTTCCATATTGACGAAGGAAAGGCATTATTGTCAAGAAAACGTTCTATGGATGATCCCCAAGAATAGGATTAGCGTAAACCGCTGATCTGTGCATTGCAACGATAGCGACATTGACCAGAAGAAAAGGTTACGTATGGCGTGACGTCGGCGATTTTCACCACTTGTGTACACAAATCAACCTGATCACGCCGTATTTCACCATTCCTGCACATGCATCACATTGTGACGGCGTCCAGCGGATTGGGTGGGCTGCTTGCGGTTGGTATTCGTTTTCACATTGAAAGTAATGTCTTCAGTATAGGTGATTCTTTTCAACCTTGTGATTCTTAATATCCTTTCCAAATCTTTGAATTATTCTGAACATTTGATTTTTACACGCAAATCGTTTAATGATAGTTTTGGTCCATAGTTGACCAACAATTTACGAACCTCAAAGCCTTGAGATGGACCTCTTTGTTGCCCAAAGGTAATGACCTCTTTTGCTAGGACTCTTTGTCTTCGGCATATGTTGCACGTTGATTTACGATTTATTTTTTATTTATTTTTATTTCCTTTTCTGATTTTGTTTTTTTGAGTTTTTTTTTTAATAAGCTTTTGTGATAGGCTTTTATTTTTAATCTCTTTTCATGAGATTTGAATTTTTGGTTTGACGAGACTAATTCTCATATAAAGCAAGTAGATAACACTTCATGGGTTTATGGTCTTAGTTTTATGATATCATAAGAATGTGAAAATAATTGTTAAAAATATATTTATATAATCAATGATTAATCAGTTGTTGATTTTAATGCACGAGGGATGAGGTTTAAGGTTTATATTTTATTTTGAGGTTAAGGTTTATATTTAAATTAATTTATTAGGTGTTACTACATGAAGAAAACGAAAGGGAAAAAGGAAATGGAACATAGATAAATATATAAATATATTAAAGAGCACACTCATAGAGTGAAAATAGATTTTTATTAATAAATAAAATGACATATTATTATGCAGCATACTATTATGCAATAGAAAGTAGCTAGAGCAATAACTGTTTTAGTTTATTTTTGAAGAGAGAGATGGAGGCTATGTTCATTAGAAAAAGCTTTTACAAGTAGCCAAAATGATGGGTTTTCAACTTAAAGAAAAGAACCCTAAGGAGCCAATACCCTAACCTTATAAGATGAAAAATTAAAAGGTTTGCAATCACAAAGGTGGTTGGTAGGCCAAATTCCTGTAGGTGCATTTACACATAATCTCTATTTTCGGTCACCAATAATTTTCTCGAAAGAAATATTTAATGATTACAACTATTGGCTAGGGAAAAGTCATGCCATCGAAACTTAGACCACCCAAATGGATAGAAAACATCATTTATGGCCTCAAAATGTTCATGGAAGTTCGAGATGTTGAGAAGAGTGTTGTTTGGTTGCCATTTATGTCAACCTTCAGAGAGATTGTAGTTTGGTCATCAAGAGTAATGAAATTCAATCAATCCTTGATTTGATCACCAAAAGTAAGAAGTAAATGCATTAATTCATTTGATTCAATTCGATAATCACCAAAAGTAAGGAGTAAACACATTAATTGAGTATATTTGGTCCTATTTGATATGGTCATTAGAGGAAATGGAAAGTGATTAATGTGCTTATTTAGTCTATCTTGAAAAGGGAGAAATTAGCATAAATATGTTATGCTAGTGTTGGAGATCAGGTTTAGTTGCAATGCATAATGGAGGTGATATTATACCTGTAGCAGTGAGCAGAGTAGAGGTGAATATTCGAGAGGTTGAGTTCATCACTATAGATGGTATGTCTTGTGTATCTTGCATTGTATTACACTTCGATGGTTGGGTTGCATTGCCAAGAGAGGGCTTGTACTATTGTATCTAGACTTTAATTATGTGATTTTTGGTGCTACTAATTGTGTTAGTCGCAGGAAGGTTTTTTATTTGTTATTTTTGTAGAAAAGGATCCATTCTCAAAATTAATGAAAGCATGGTCCATTATATTTGAGAAGGCTCGGCATGTGGTGGCTTGCTAGATAGGAAGCTGGGGCGTCCTTCTTAGTTGTTGCCAAAACACCTTTTTATGCAGGTTGGGGCCTCTAGAAAATTGAGGTTTGTTATATTATAGGGATCTGGGGATTTCTAGCTGGCTTTGGCCAACAAACCTAAATAAAATATATTTCTTGATGATTAATAAAAGAAGAAAATCAAAGTAGCAATACAATGGTTTTTCTCCCTTTGAGGATTTCCACCTAAAATCTTGGTGTCCTTGTGTGTTGTTTTTCATGTTGTCTTTTTTTTTAGTTGCACGCATGTTAACTATTTTTTTTGTATTATGGTGTTGGTTTTTTAACTGTTAATTGATTTGGAGAAAAATTGTTAAATTGTTTGTATCAACATTATACTGATTCACCCTCCCTCTCACGATAACTAAGTTTCTAATAGTTGGTATCAGTGTAATGCCTCCTCCCATATTTACCCACTTCCATCTATTTAACAGGGGTAAACATGAGCTGAGAGTCACTATGATAAGAATCATCCTCCTATATGAACTTAAAAAACTGTATTAAACAACTTACACCTTACTGAATTCCCTCGGGTGCTACGGGACCTCCAGGAGCAACCCAACCCTTGATATAACTCTCTTTTTCACTGAACTAGAGCCTCAATCACTACCTTTCCAACGCACGAAAGTGACTATAGCCCTCCAGTCTCTCCAATAGGCCTGCCTGTCAGCAACTATGGTCTTTTCCATTCAGTTCTATGCCAACGAACTAAAATTATGAGCCACTTTTTCAGGTCTAACACTCCAGCCTCTGCCTAGAACTTAGTGAAACTTCTAAAACTGATGAATGTCATAGAAAACAAAACTTATAAACCAAAACTTGAACCAGGACCTAACCTAACCTCTACCAATCAGGACCTACATTCCATCAAACACTTGGTAAACATGCAACCTACACGCCATGAATGTAAATTTGAACATAAGGTTCTGAAAACTTATCTGAGATCTAACAAGAAGGATCAATTCCTTCTCGCAATAGTTTTCATGACACAAATTAGGTCTTTCATTCATTATTGATTCAGTTACAAGTAAAATATTGAGAGGGAAATGAATAAGATTTTTCATATAACCATGCTTACATGCAACATATAAATAGATAAATAACAATGAGAGAAAAACCATTAAATCCACATAATAAAAAGTACATTTAATCACCAAAATCAAGAGAAACTTAGATCTATTAAACATTGGAAAAATCCAACCATGTATGGGATTTCCATGTACCACCCCACCATAGATTGGGATTAACCAAATATTTATTTCAGCCAATCACCCTCATGCCATATTCCAATAATGAATGTGGGATCTCATGGGATAAACAAATCCAAAAAAAAACCAAGTGAATATAGAGGTTAAACCAACTCCACCTTCACCATACCGTGATCTCACCTAAACTTGTGCCGAGATCACAAAACGAAACCGAGCTTGGATGCCTCAGACTCACCATCCCTTCGGGAACTTTCCTATCTCCAACCATATGTTGAGGGATTCTCAGAGAAAACCATCTCCACCCCCAACCCTTGGTATTTTCTTGAGACTACCTCACCCATAACCAAAATATTTCACCAATCCAAAGCTCTAATCCAGAAAGAATCCCATCACACCATGGTTATCTGGAAATGGAATTGGAAAGGCTAAAATCCACTAGCAAAACTTGACAATATCCATGCCAATGACAAAAAAGAACCAAATAGAAACTTTCACATACCATGCATGTCAAACGAACTAGGAAATCATACATGAAACATGTTACCTGCAAGTATTCCAGCTGAGGTTTCTTAATGAAAATTTTCCTTTCTTGATCCTTTCTTTCCTTTTCTTTCCTTGTCGTTCCATTTCTTTCTTTCTTTCCTTCTCCTGTTGGTTCTCTCCTCCTCTTTGAAACCAATTCTAAAATAGAACTACAAAAGGCTAGGGATTGATGTTCTAAGGTATTTTTATTAATTAGGCCTCTATTTTATTAAATTTTCTCCTCACATGCAACCTGTAACCTTTCACATTCCTTTTCTCATAATTTCCTTTATTTTCATAAATGAAATGCCAAAAATACCTTTTTTCCTTTTCAAAGCCTTTTCCATTGCTTTTGTAAATTTCCCCTTGGCCATAAGCATAGAAAGTGATGCCCACTAGGATATTTTTCCCAACATTCAGCTTGGAATAAGTGTCTCTTAACTGTGATCTCATTTTTCCTTTATTCACTTTTATTACATGAAATTTTAACCTGGGGTTGTTAGAGACCCATCCCCCTTAGAGTAACACCATCCTAGGTGTTTTGTGACACCTACAACCAGAAAAGCCGATGAAAACCAAAAACATAATGCCTATTTACCTTTATAACCAATCTCATTATAGTATTTTCAATAACATCCTGCTCAAAATAAAAACCATCATGACAAACATGACAATATTACAACCATAACGCCTATTGGAGCTTAATAACATAGATCATTATGGTATTTACAATAGCAACGATATATAAATATGTACAAATGCCACAATTCATTTTCCTCCACTAGAAAAAAATTAAGGATACATAGGCCGCATCTGATCAGTCATTTCCCATGTAGCTTCAACTCGACTTTAACTTGCTCGATTTATTGGTTCCAGAGCATTAGCTATTTCCGCTGCAATATGCATTGAGGTTTTGGTTGTAACCGCCCATCTGGCTCCACCTACAATACAGACCGATAATTAGCATGATCAAAATCCCTTACATATATTTTAAGCAATGAAACATGGAACACATCATGGACTTTCACTGTTGGAGGTAGTGCAAGTCTGTAGGCCACTTGTCCAATCCTCTCAAGGATCTCAAAAGGCCCACAATACCATGGTGCCAACATTTCACACAGTCCTATCCTCGAGGAGCTCTTATTGGGCTTGATACACAAATACACATGCTTGCGAACCTAAAAATACTTAAAATCTCAATGCTAGTCTCCATAACTCTTTTGTATGTCCTATGTTGCCTTTATATTATTATTTATAACCTTAATTTTTTGCTCCATGATTGCCAAAATGTATGGTCCAATAAGTACCCTATTCACTGGATCAATCAAAGTGTTGGCTTGAGGGGTCCTGACCCAGGTTTGGAGTTTATGGATAAACCAAAAAACCCTCCAACTACTCGCCCTTTCATCAATGATATTCTTGCGTACACCAAAGTCTCACTCGAAGTAGTATGGGGGGGGCATTGCACCAGTTTTCCGCACCGTGAGAGAGAATTTAATGAACTGGTCCTCGGAAAAACCCTAATTGATCTTCTACAGATGTCCGCAATCAGGTTATAGTAGAGTTACAGATCATGCACAATATTCAACAGAATAACACATAAATACTTGTTTCAGTTAGCGTAGATAACAAATCAGAACCATATCTCAATCTTAATCAATGATATATTTAGCACATGTCAATACTCATGGATAAGCATATCAATTAGTTTCATCGATAAGTAAACATACAGTGCGATCTCATCAAAGAAAAAACGACAGACATACGCATAACACAGAGAATTCCCCAAAGCTATTCTTTCTATTAGTCTTTCAGAATTGTCAATACATCAGCTTTCCTTCTTGCAAAAAACTCTTACAAACCCTTTTGTGGACACAACCAGTGGAGTTTGCACATAGCAAGGACTAGGTCTCCATGCACACAATGAGTAGGATCCTTTGACCCAACCCAAAACTATTATATACATAAAATGTTATCAATATCTCATAACATTCATCAACTTATCTATGAATTACTTAACTACTTAGCTTAGACAAACATTATCTATTTATAATACGCCTAGCACTTAGGTAATATGGTCTGAAACCATGGTTTGAGGCCCACAGTTTACATTTAAACTTAATTATATTCAAAATTTTGGAAAAAAATCCTTTGACTTCATATGCACAACACAAACATATAAACATACAAAAAATCCCCTTGGAACTTGTGCCTGAGTGGACCTTGCTCCAACACTAGTTGATGGGAGTGTTATAACTCTGCCATAGAGTGCACTAAACAGACTCAACCTCAGTGATTCTTGATAACCATTGTTGTAAGAAAACACAACCAATGGAAGGTACTCCTCTCATATCCTTTCTTGATGCATGGCATATATCCTCAACATATCCTCTACTATCCTGTTGATCCTCTCTAGTTATCAGTCTGTCTGCGGATGATAAATTGTGTTGAAGGAAAACTCTATCCCCAAAACTAAAAAAAACTCCTTCCAAAACTTGGAAGTGAACTTGACATACCTGCCCGACACAATATTCTTCGTAAGACCATGCAATCTTACGATCTCCCTGATAAAGAGATGTGCTATCTCACTAGCTGAATAAGTATTCTTTACTTGAATGAAGTGAGCTACCTTGCTCAACCTGTAGACCACAACCATGATATAAACATGTTTCATCGATGTGCTTGAAATACCTGTAATGAATTCCATGGAAATCACCTCCCATTTCCACTATGGAATCAAAATAGGCTGAAGAAACCCACCTGGATGCTTACACTCTGCTTTGACCCGTTGACACTAAAAACATCTAGCGACAAACTCTAGCAAATCCTTCTTTAGATCCGTCCAATAGTAGAACTTCTTTACTTTTGTCAATGTATTTTGATATCATGGGTGACCTAAATATGCCTTTACATGAAACTCCCTCAAGGTATGATTCTTAACCTCACTATGATCTGGCACATAGATCATGTCCATGAATCTCACCAAGCCATCTCATGTGAGATGATAATCCACATCCTAATCACCTGTACCCTGCTGCAACCTATTCATAAACTCCTTGTACCTGTCATCCTTTTGTCCTTCCTATAATATTTTATCCTATAAATATGCCCCTTATGAGGTCATTGTTGCAACATAGTTCAACTTCCCTTTCCTGGTGAGAGCGTCTGCAACATTGTTCTCCTTGTATCTGATCTCCAAGTCAAACTCACTAAGGGCAACCAACCATCTAGCTTGCCTTACATTTAGATTTGATTGGTCAAATAAATATCTCAACCCACTATGATCATTAATCAATACATTCCTCATCCCTAGAAGATAATGCCTCCACATCTTTAGGGCTTGAATAATAGCTGCAAACTCAGAATTAAGAATCACATAGTTCTGCTCGTGTTGATTCAACTTCTTGGACTCATAGAACACCACATGTCCCTCCTTTATAAGGACTCCACCGAGCCCTCTCTTGCAAACATATGTACACACCAATCACTCTTTTTCTTAATATGCGATCTTTAACACTGGAGCATTTCTCAACAACAACTTCAACTGCTCAAAACTCGCTACAAATTCCTCTGACCATTCAAACTTCTTACCTTTTCTCTGTAATGATGTAATAGGATAGACAATGCACTAGAATTTCATGATGAAGCTCCTGTAGTAACTTATTAGCCCCATGAATGATATGACTTCATCCACATTTCTAGAAGTTGTCCATTCCATGGCATATTTTATATTTTCTGTATTTACTACTATTCCTTCCTTAGAAACAAGATGACCTAAGTAATGTACCTTTGTCTAAAATAAACTGTACTTTCTAAGCTTGGCATACAAATGATGCTCTCTTAGAAATTTAAACACTGTTGCTAAATGCTTGCCATGCTCTTCCACATTCTTTGAATATCTCAGAATGTCATTAATGAATACAATTACAAACTTGTCCAAATAAGGACGCAACACAGTATTCATCAAGCACATAAAAGTAGTTGGGGCATTATAAAACCGCCTAATAATATCAATCACTCACTTTCAGTTTTTCAACTTCAAAACCACTACCCACACGACAAGTGTGACAAATTCCCTTTTCTTGAACTACCAATTCAAATAATGTTAGTGTCACATGATAATGTCATGATTGCCCGTACTATATAATTACCTCCATTCGCGACAACTTGTCCTTTTCCAACCAAAAATTTCTATTGCAAGAACTGCATGATCAATCAAAGATTTCGATCATGAGATTTGCATGAACATTTTCTAATTGTTACTGGAAGAGTTTTAAATGGTGTAGGAGCTATTCAAATCTAAATTACTCAATAAATTTGATAACTTCTACAACTATAATAGCCGTTTTAACCTACACATCTTCATGAATTTTTTTTATTTATACCCTCTAATAATTGCCCATCAAATTGCATCCGTGTTCCTACTGAATGCACAATAGTTATTAGTCACTTGTCATAATCATCGGTGAATGGATTTACAAACATCTTGTTTCTATGTCATCTTTTGTAACATTTTCCATGCTCAAGACACAAAAACACTCTTGTCAAGAAAACGTTCTAGAGATGACCCCAATAATAACATGAGCTTAAACCTCGGGGATATGGATACATATTTTTCAGGCTATAGCTTTATTAATACGGTTAGGCAGTATATGTCCATGGTTAAATTTAAACGAATTTAAATCTTATGATGGACATATACTGCCCGACCACATTAATGAAGCAATAACCTGAATAGGAGAAATAATGGTCGTCGTAAACCTCTCCTTTGTGCATTGCAACGATAGCCACATTGAAAAGAATCAAGGGTTCCGTATGGTGTGACGTCGACATTTTTCACCTCTTGTGTACACTAATCAACATGATCACGGCATATTTCACCATTCCTGCACATTCATCACATTGTGAAGGCGTCCAACGGATTGGGTGTGCTACTTGCGGTTAGTATTCGTTTTCTTTGAAAGTAATTTCTTCAATATAGGTGCTTCTTTTAGATCTTGTGATTCTTAATATCCTCGGAATTCAGCATATATATTTGAAACGTAGTTAGGCTGCTTTGATTAAGTATTTTTTTTCAAATGTTTGAATTATTCCGAACATTTGCATTTTTACACGCAAACCGTTTAATGACAGTTTTGGTCCATAGTTGACCAACAAATTATGAACCTCAAAGCTTGGAGATGTACCTCTTTGTTTCCCAATGGTAATGGACCTCTTTGGTAGGATCTTTGTCTTCGGCATATTTTGCACGTTGATTTACGATTTTTTGCGTTTTATTTCATTTTTTTATTTTTGATTTTTAATTAAGTTTTCGCGATAGGTTTTTATTTTTAATCTCTATTCATGAGATTTGAATCACTAGTTTAATGGGATTAAATCTCATATAAATTAACTAGATTACACCCCATGGGTTTGTGGTTTTAATTTTATGATATTATAACAATGTGAAAATCATTTAGATTACACCCCATGGGTTTATGGTTTTAACTTTATGATATTATAACAATGTGAAAATCATTGTTAAAAAGTATATTTATATAATTAATGATTACATGGTTCTTGATTTTAAATAGATGAAGAATAACGTGTAAGTTTTATATTTGCTTTTCATGTTGAAGTTTATATTTAAATTATCTCATTGGTTCGTTACTACATGAAGAAAACAAAAAAAATCAAACGGATAGATAGAAAAATATATTAAAGCACATAATGATATAGTGAAAATATAGCTGATATTAATAAATAAAATGACATATTATTATACAATAGAAAGTAGTTAGAGCGGTAATGTTTCTAGCTTATCTTTGAAGAGAGAGATGGCGGCTATTTTCATTAGCAACAGCTTTTGTAAGTAGCCAAATGAATGATTTTTCAACATAGAAAAGGAACTCTAAGGATCTAATACCTTAACTGTAGAAGATGAAAAACTAAAAGGTTTGCAATCATGAAAGTGCTTGGTAGGCCAAATTCCCGTGGGTGCATTTACACAATCTCTATTTTGGATGCATGATATTTTGTTCAAAAGAAATATTTAAGGACTACAACTATTAGCTAGGGCCAAGGTATGCCATGGAAACTCAGACCGCCCAAATGGATAGAAAACATCATTTATGGCCCAAAAATGTTCATGGAAGTTTGGGATGTTGACAAGAGTGTTGTTTGGTTGGTATTGATTTCAAACTTTAGAGATAATATAGTTTGGTCATCAAGAGTTATAGAATGCAATCAATCCTTGATTTGATCACAAAAAAGTAAAAAGTAAGTGCATTAATTCATTTGATCGATTTGATAATCACCAAAAGTAAGGAGTAAACACATTAATTGAGTTTATTTGGTCCTATTTGATATGGTTGTAAGAGGAAATGGAGAGTAATTAATGTGTTTATTTAGTATATCTTTACGAGGGTGAAATTAACATAAATATGTTATGCTAGTGTTGGAGATCAAGTTTAGTTTCTCTACATAATGAAGGTGATATTATACATGTAGTAGTGACAAGAGTACAAGTGAATATTCAAGAGGTCGAGTTCATCACTGTAGATAGATGTGTTGTGTATCTTGCATTGTATTACACTTCGATGGTTGGGTTGCATGGCCAAGTGAGGGCTTGTACTATGGTCTCTATACTTTAATTATGTGTGTTTTGGTGCTACTAATTATGTTGGTTGCGGGAAGGTTGTTTATTTGTTATTTTTGTAGAAAAGGATCCATTCTCAAAATTAATGAAACAGTGGTCCATTATAGTTGACAAGGCTTGGCATGTGGTGGCTCGCTAGATAGGAAGTTGGGGCATCGTTGTTGGTTGTGGCCAAAACACTTTTTTATTCAGGTTGGGGCCTTTATAATAATGAGGCTTGCTATATTATAGGGAGTTGGGGATTTCTTACTGGTTTTGGCCAAAAAACCTATATAAAAGATATTGCTTGATAATTAATAAAAGAAGAAAATCAATGTAGCAGTACGATGGTTTTCCTCCCCTTGAGGATTTCCACCTAAAATCTTAGTGTCCTTGTGCGTTGTTTCTCATATTGTCTTTTTTAAGTTCCATGCATGTTATATTTTTTATTATTATTATGGTGTTGGTTATTTAACTGTTAATCAATTTGGAAAAAAAATGTTAAATTGTTTGTATCAACATTATACTGATTCACTGGACCTCTCAGGACAACTATTTTCCAACAGTTTTTACCAGTGTAATGCCTCCTCCCACATTTACCTTCTTCCATCGTTTTACCCAGGGTAAACATGAGCTGAGAGTCACTAAGATAAGACTCTAACTCCTATATGACCTTCATGGAATGGATTAAAAAACTTAACACATTAATAACTTCCCTCAGGTGTTACGGGACCTCCAGGAGCAACCTAACCTCTCCAGGTGTCTAACCCCTAAGATAACTCTCTTTTTCACCAAAATGGAGCCTCAGTTGCACCCTTTCGAAGGCATGAAATTGACTATAGCCCTCAAGTATCTGCCATCGGCCTGGCTGCCAGCAACTGTGGACTTTTCCAGTTAGTTCTATGCCAACGAACCAGAATTATGAACCACTTTTTCAGCTCTAGGACTCAGGCCTCTACCTAGAACTTATTGAAACTTCCAAAAATGGTGAATTTCATAGAAATAAATTGTTATAAACCAAAAATTGAACCAAGACTTGACCTGACCTATCCCAATCGAGGCCTAGATTTCATCAAATAGTTGGTAAACATGAAACGTACAGGTCATGAATGCAAATTTGAACATAAAGGATCTGAAAAAGTATCTGAGGTGTAACAAGAAGGATCAATTCCTTCTCACAATAGTTTTCATGACACAAATTAGGTCTTGCATTCATTATTGATTCAATTACAAGTAAAATATGAAGAGGTAAATGACTAAGATCTGTCATATAACCATTCTTATAACCAACATATAAAAAATATATATAAGAATGAGAGAGAAACCATTAAATCCATGCAATAGAAAGTACATTTAATCATCAAAAGAAAGATAAACTTAGTTCTTATTAAACATAGGAAAAATCCAACCATGTTCGAGACTTCCACACACCACTCGACCATATATTGGGCTTAACCAAATATTTATTTTAGTCATTCACCGTTGTACCATATTCCAATAGTGAATGTGGGATCTCATGGAATTAAAAAAAGAAAAAAAAAAGACCCAAGGGAATCTATAGGTTGAACCACCTCCACCCTCACCATACCATGATCTCGCCTAAACTGATGCTAATATCACAAAACGAAACCAAGATTGGATGCCTCGGAATTCTCTCACCATCCCTTGAGGAATTTTCATGTCTCCACCCATCTGTTGAGGGCTTCCCAGAGAAAACTATCTCCACCCAAACCCTTGCTATTTTCTTGAGACTACCTCACCCAGATCCAAAATATTTCGCCAATCCAAATATTGAACTGAGAAATAATACCATCACACCATGGCTATCTGGAAATGGCAAGGAAAGGCGAAAATCCAATATAAAAAAAAGACAGTATCCATGCCAATGAAAACAGAAAACCGAGTACAAAATTTCACATACCATGCATGTCAAACCAACTAGGAAATCATACATGCAACATGCTAGCTACAAGTATTCATGTCGAGGTTTCTTAATCCAATTTTTCCTTTCTTGATCCTTGCTTTTCTTTTATTTCCTTGTCATTCATTTTCTTTATTACTTTTCATGTCCTCTTGGTTCTCTTCTCCTCTTTGAAATCAATTCTAAAGTGAAACCAACAAAAATCTACGTATTGATACTCTGAGGTATTTTTATTAATTACACCTCTATTTTATTAATTTTCCTGCTCACATGCAACCTATGACCTTTCACATTCCTTTTCTCATAATTTCCTTTATTTTCATAAATGAAATGCAAAAAATACCTTTTTTCCCTTTTCAAAGCTTTTTTTCATTGCCTTTGTTAATTTCCCCATAGCCACAAACACAACAAGTGATGCCCACCGAGATATTTTTCCCAACATTCAGCTTGGAATAAGTGTCTCTTAATTGTGATCTTATTTTTCCTTGATTAACTTTTATTACATGAAATTTTAACTCGGGGATGTTACAGACCCATCACCCTTAGGGGACCACCATCCTCAGTGTTCCGTGACACCTAAAACCAGCAAAAACGCTGAAAAATAAAAACATAATGCCTATGTACCTTTATAACTAAGCTCATTTTAGTATTTTCACTAACATCCTACTCAAAATAAGAACCATCATTAAAAACATGACAATATGACAACCATACCGCTTATTGGAGCTTTATAACATAGCTCATTATGATATTTACAATATCAACCATATATAAATATGTACAAATACAACAATTCATTTTCCTCCACTGGAAAAAAATGAAGGATACATAGGCCGCATCTAATCCATCATCTCCCATGTAGCTTCATTAGATCCAAAGTGCTTCCACTGCACTTTAACTTTCTCAATTTCTCGATACTGTAGCATTAGCTATTTCTGTTGCAATATGCACTACAGTTTCAATTTTAATTATCCATCTGGTTCAACCTACAATGCAAACCAATCAATAACATGATCAACATCCTTTACATATCTTTAAGAAATGAAACATGGAAAAAATCATGGACTTTCACTCTCGGAGGCAGTGCAAGTCTATAGGCCACTGGTATAGTCCTCTCAAGGATCTCAAAAGACCCACAATACTATGGTGCCAAATTATGACATGATCCCATCCTCAAGGAGATCTTCCTAGGCTTGATGCGCAAATAAATATGCTCGCCAACTTGAAAATACTTAAATTCCTAGTGCTAGTCTAAATAACTCTTTTGTCTATCCTATGTTGCCTTTACATTCTTCTTTACAACCTAAATTTCTTGTTCCCTGACTGCCAACATGTATGATCCAATAAGTACCTTATTCACTGGATCACTCCAACTGATGGGAGTGTTACAACTCCATCCATAGAGTGCATTAAAGAGACTTGGCCTCAATGATTCTTGATAACCAGTGTTGTAAGAAAACACAACCAATGGAAGGTACTCCTCCCATATCCTTTGTTGATGCATGATATATGTCCTCAAAATATACTTAACTATCTTATTGATCCTCACTATTTATGAGTGTATCTATGAATGATAAGTTGTGTTGAACGCAAACTCTACCCCCAAACCTGCAAACAACTCCGTCCAAAACTTGGAAGTGAACCTAACATCCCTGCTCGACATAATATTCTTCATAACACCATATAATATCACGATCTCCCTGATGAAGTCCTGTGCTACCTCACTAGTTGTATAAGTATTCTTTACTTAGATGAAGTGATCTACCTTTCTCAACCTATAGACCACAACCATGACAAAATCATGTTTCCTCGATGTCCTCGAAAGACCTATAATGAATTACATGGAAATGACCTCCCGCTTCCACTATGGAATCAAAATAGGTTGAAGAAACCCACCTGGATACTTACACTCTGTTTTGAAGTGATAACAATCCAAGAATCTAGTGACAAAATCTATCACATCTTTCTTTAGATTCTTCTAATAGTAGAACTTCTTTACTTTTGACAATGTATTTTTATATCATGGGTGACATAAATATACCTTTACATGAAGCTTCCTAAATATAAGATTCTTAAAATCACTATGATCTATTAGATTTTATGGCAAAAATAATAAAAAAATTACAGAGAGGAATAAACATAAAGAGCCAACAACAAATCATAAACATAACATAAAATTATCTGGGAAAACCGTAAATCCGGAAAAAACCCAACCAATGAAATTTCATTATCCTTGGCCAAAACCCTAACCAATCCGACCAAGTGAGCCTTCACCACTCACCTCGAGGCCTACATTAAAATGAAGTCTTCCCAGCCTTTTATAGGCTCCATTATATGCAATACCATGGGCCAAAAACCATCGGTGCACAATACCATGTGCCCAAAAACCACTACTATTTACCCTAGTCAACATTTATTCTATCCCGAGTCAATTTTAGCTAACAATTGCCCCCTTAAACTTGACTTGGGGTTTCTTGATTAAATCCAACCAAATTGCTAAGTGAGACAACCCCGTTAACTCTAGCCCTCCCCCCCTCAAATTTTTACACAGGGTAGTTGTTAACTTGATATCCCCCCTATCACCTCGATTTAACCCATAATTTACCAATGATTACCCAGGGGTATGCATGTCATACTAGGTCTTACAACAGTATGCCCATTTACATGTAATAAAATTTAAATGCATAATAATAATTTTTTTTTCATTGTTTCTGTCTTTGTACATATGAAATCAATATCCATATAAAAAGAACCATTCTACTGGATTACATGGGTTACTAGCCACTGTAACAACTAGTCCTTTAATATTTCTCTTCATAGACATGGTTCATCAGTTGATTAATCCATGTGCACATATCCTATCTCACTTTTACGTCCTTCAAATCATTTGATTGACACATTCTGTCAAATACTTTGCATGTAAACAATCCCCATAGTTTCTTATTGTATGGATTTACAAACCAAGACCTCTCTAAATCAATAATATAATTCCATAGGTTGCATTTACTCCTACGCAAATTTCTCCTTGAGGCTAGCATGATCACAACAGTCCCAACATGATTAAAGGGAAATGATATTCGTATCTATGCTGCTCCACAGAAACCTTTGTCCAACATTATCATCCACCCAAATAATGGCTACACCTTTTCAACATCTTCACACTCTAATTTTTAAATCTCTTCTCCAATGATCTCACATGTTGGAATTTGAGCCTCTTCTTGAGCATTGAAAAGTAGAGACACCACCACTGTCACAAATTTTATCCTTCATCGGGCTCTTCTCACAGTCACTCTGCATCAAATTATCATTGACATGATAGATAAGCTATCCTGGTCCACAATGAAATCCCGTTGCACCATCACCGAGCAGCATTCGAGCATTCTTGTCACCACTATCAATGACCTTTCTCTTCCTCGCTTTATCCAACAATTTCTTCACTGGCACAATTTCCCTTCAACTGACTTGAAGGGCTAGTGTTTCATCTGCATCGTCGCATCATTGAATCTCCTCATGATAATGGTGCTACACTCCCACACAATCGATTCAACATCAATTTGTTTGGAACCAATCTGAATATCTTCCTGGTGGAGCTTCCCTTATCAATCACCGTCTATATTATTCCTCCTTAGCATGGCCCTCATGGGATGAGTGTTTCCTTTTTCTCTTTTCTGTGCTATCGACTAGGGGTGCTTCAGTTAGATGTGATTCCACTCAGTGAGGTAAGCAGTGTCCTTCCATAAACTAGGAAATTAGGGAAACACTGCTAGACAAAAAACTTACATACCAATTCGCCTCACTTCCATGTGACTGGAAACTTCTATTTCCGCCTTCTAGCTGTGAGAGAATCCAAATTCTCTCTCGTTCATTTCCACTGCAACTCTCCTTTGCATCCTTACATATCACTTCCCACAGCTTCTTCACCCATTAAAATATCATGCAAATCTGCCTCCATGACATGTAGATCTAACAAAAACATATGAAAACCTCTAAATGCAATGCCCATAAAACTGAAAACACCAGCATCTACATGTCTATGTTCTATATTTTCAATGTAAATGTAGATCTAAATTTACTTCCTTGATGGGAAGTAAATAATACCCTCAACGACCAATTCCTATATCATCGAATGAGAAAAAAATGAGAAGATCTGCTGCTAGATCTCTCAATCTCTCCATCCACCAAAACAATACAAAGAAAATGTCTCTCTAAATGGCTCTGATACTAGTTTTTAGAATTTACGTCAGAAATAGTAAACAATTTACTGAGAGGAATAAACATAAAGAGCCAACAAACAATCATAAACATAAACACAAATTTTTATCTGGGAAAACCCCAAATCTGGGGCAAAACCCAACCAATGATATTTCATTATCCTTAGCCAAAACCCTGGCCAATCTGGCCAAGTGAGCCTTCACTACTCATCTCCACGCTTACATTACAATGAAATATTCCCAACCTTTTATAGGCTCCATTACATGCAACACCATGGTTCGAAAACCATGGGTGCACAATACCATGTACCCCAAAATGAATAATATTTACCATAGAAATCATTGACTCTACCCCAAGTCAAGTTTAGCTTACATGATCTGGCACATAGATCATGTCCCTGAATCTCACCAAGCCATCTCATGTAAGATGATAATCCACATCCTCAGCACCTGTACCCTACTGTAACCTATGCATAAGCTCATTGTACCTCTCATCATGTTTTCCTTACTATAATATTTTATCATGTAAATATGCCCCATATGAGGTCATCTTTGGAACATAGTTCAACTTCCCTTTCCTCTTCGGAGCATCTGCAACATTGTTCTCCTTGTATCTGATCTCCAAGTCAAAGTCACTAAGGTCAGCTAACCATCTATCTTGCCTTGCATTTAGGTTTGAGTGGTCAAATAAATAGCTCAACCCACTATGATCGCTCATCAATACGAACCTCATGCAAATAATATAATGCCTCCACACCTTCAAGGCTTGAATAATAGCTTCCAAATCAAGATTAGGAGTCATGTGGTTCTACTCGTGTTGATTCAATTTCTTCTACTCATAGAACATCAAATTTCCCTCCTTCATAAGTACTACATCAAGCCCTCTCTTGCAAAGATATGTACACACCACTAACTCTTTATCTAAATCTGCAATCTTTAACACTGGAGCATTTGTCAACAACTACTTTAATTGCACAGAACTAGCTACACATTCCTCATTCCATTCAAACTTCTTACCTTTTCTCTACAATTCTGCAATAGGATTGGAAATGCATGAGAAGTTCTTGATGAACCTTCTGTAGTAACCTATTAACCCCATGAATGATATGACTTCATCCACATTCCTAGGAGCTTCCCATTCCATGATAGATTTTATCTTTTCTGGATCTACTACTATTCCTTCCTTGGAAACAACATGTCCTAAGTAATGTACCTTTGTATAAAATAAACTTCACTTGCAAATATTTTCATACAAATGATGTTCTATTAGCATTTTCAACACTCTTTCTAAATGCTTCGCATGTTATTCCTCATTCTTAGAATATATCAGAATGTCATCAATGAATACAATAACAAAATTGTCCAAATAAGGACGTAACAAAATATTCGTCAATCACATAAAAGTAGTTGGGGCATTAATAAAACAAAAGGAACTACAAAAAACTCGTAATTCCCATACATGGTCTTAAAAAATGTCATGTAGATTTCCTCTTCTTTGATGCATACCTAATGGTATCTTGATGTCAAGTCAATCTTCAAGAACAGTTTTGGTCCCTAAAAAAAATCAAACAAGTCATCAATCCTCAACAATGGATACTTGTTGTTTATCACCACCTCGTTCGTCTTCCTATAATCAATGCCCAAGTTGAGAGTACTGTCCTTCCTCTTCACGAAAAATACTAGTGCACCCCAAGGTGATACACTTTGTGTAATGTATCCTTTATTAAGAGTTTCCTTCAACTGTAACTTCAAATCTACTAACTCTAGAGTGATCATCATATCAGTTTCCTTTGATGTTGGTGCTACCTCTCGTACCAACTCAATAGAAAGATCCACTTATCTATGAGGAGGAAACATTGGAATCTCTCTAGAAAATAGCTCCTGAAACTACTCCAATACATGTTACCTCTTGAATATTTATGCATCCTCAACATCCTTGCCCTTATCACTGAAAATATGAACTGTAAACAAAATACACGATTTTATACAAATTTGCTTAGAGTGCATAATTGTGACCATCCTAACTGATGCAAGATTCTTCTTTCCATGCAAGATTCTATTTTCCCCATTATCATCCAAGTGCTCAATAGCATTTTCATAGAAATCTACTTTGGTCCTGTGATGATACAACCACTCCATACCCAAAATAATACTATATGATCCCAATTGCACTACATTAAAATGTGTTTTTGTGTGCATACCATTCAAAAAAGATGCACAAGCTCTTACCCAATGATCAACTCTCTTCTTAGTATATGTAGCCAACTACACAAACCAAGACTTCGCGTACACTTATTTTCTCAAGCCATACTTATCCATTAGTTCAGTATTAACATAACTATAATTAGTCCTAGGATTACTCAAAATATAAATAAATCGACCATAAATATTACCTTCCATCTCAATAATGGATTGTTGATGATATTCCTACTTTTTATCCACAACTGCATAAATCTGAGGAATGTTATGACCAACATCCCCAACTATATGCACGTCCTGAGAACTATATATTTTAGGCCTAACTCTCTGGTATAATGGAAAATCCTTCTTGCAATGATATTTTCCACATATCCAAGAATGCAATTGTCCTCTACCATCATCTCTAGTTTGTTTCTCTCTAGGTTGTAAACCATGTCCCTTATTAATTGCATTGAACCTCATGTAAGGAACCACATTTTATTTCTCTCCCAAATATTGAGCTCTTACCTACTTTGCTGGGAATATCCCTTTAACTTTCTCATTTACCTTTAGGTCATGCTTAGGCTTATATTTTTGCTTTAACTATTGATAATAATGCTTGAACTTTCAGATGGATTCTTCCAATGATCTAGGCTCATGAAACTAAATTCAGTCTCTATATGCTTCTGGAAATACACTAATGAATCTCTGAATCTTATGCTTCTCATCCTTGAGATAATGAACATACCTCAAAAACTCCAATAACATGATAGTATACTCACCATCTATTGTATAACCCATCTGCAGCTCATAAAAATCCTTAGTTATGTCATCATAGTACCTCTCTGTTAACTAAACATTTGTGAATAGTCTCTTGAAACCATCCTAAATCAAGAATTCATCTTAAATTCTCTTGAAATTCTTTACATATTCCCACCATTTATCTACATTTTAAAATGGTTTCAATTGTTACAACCAAATATGGATTGCACTTGAGGATTAGGACAAGAATACCTTTACATGTCCTTGGGGAACATTCACTTACCGAATGCTTCCAGTCAGACTTTGTGATGCTCCCACTACTTTTAAAATGGAATTCCTGGGTATTTTTCTTACCTCAAGTGTATATAGAATTATATGGACGGATTTTCAGTGTTTGGTGACTCATTTCAAGAAACCCTCTAAAATCTAGAGAAATTTCTAGTTAGATTCTAAGAGGCTTGCCTTGATTTGAGTGACAAAAAATGTCATCATACACCTAGATGTACCAAAAACACAGAGGTAAATGAGAGGGTTCTTGGGTCATGCAGGCTACTACCAAAGATTCATTGAGAATTTTTCTCAGAAAACTACCTCAATATTTCCAACAAGTTTTTAAGAATATGAAGGATATATTAGTATGAGAACCAGTCTTCATGGGACCTAATTGGTCCTTTCCATTCCATATTTATTCATATTCCTCAGATACTATTATTGGTGCAAAATTGGCATAAGAGGAAAATCAACAATCCTATGCCATATACTATGTTAGTAAAGACTTGTCACCTGCCAAGCTTAATTATATAGTGAAAGAGAAATAATTCCTAGCTGTAATTTTATCCATCAATAAGTTTAGACACTATATTAAAGGTTACGAAGTATTTATACACACAAATCAATTTTCCATAAAATTTTTGATGAAAAAACCTTTAATGAGTGGTAGGATAAATAGGTGGTTTCCTTTACCAGGGGATTTCAATGTAATCATAATTGATAGGCTAGGAAACTTAAAAGTGGAAGCCTATTATATCTCTATATTAAACAATCCTAGCCAAGCAATTCGTGTAAATGATTCATTTCCCGATGAAAATATATTTTTTGTTTCAACAAAATCCCCTTGGTTTGCTAATATATCAAGTTATATTGTGAAAATCAAAACACCACCACACCTATCCACTAGAGAGGGACAGAGGATCATTCATAATAATGCTTCATATTGCTAAATTGAAGTACATGTATTTTACACAATATATTATCTTATTATCCATATATGTTTAACAGAATAGGATGTGTTTGATGTAGAAATTATAGAAACAATATATATACCAATGGATTCAATCCGATCATGTGATATGCTAAATAAAGACATTGAATACTTATACAAATTAATTGCGGAAAATAAACACGATCGCACAATCACACCAAGTAAAAGAAATAAGAAAATCAATCCATAACACAAATATTTTTCCTAGGAAACATTTATGCTCAAAACCCCTCTATCTCTATTTTATAATGAACTAAGGAATCCTGAAAAAATACAATGCATTCTTGTTCACAAGAATCTGCTGCACTTTACCAACTGTCTCACACTGATCTAGAAAAAATTGGTCCAATACTTAGCCCATTCTCAGCCTAACTTCAACCTGCCTTTCTCACGTAATCCATAGGAAATTAATCCCTATTAATTAGGATAATTAGCCTTCCTTGACTGTACAATACATCACAGGAATCCTATGGTGTATATAATTGCGCCTGAGCAATTTGGTATAACTACAAGTGATAGATAGCTTACATTTAACCTCTGTCTCAACTGGGTCTTCATCAGAAATGACATGCATGCAGCTATTAATAGTAAATCGTCACTCACTTAACAGATCAGTACATGGGAATTAAATCTGATTTAATTGACTTGACCTCTCACTAGTGCAACAATCAGTTACAACTAGTTAGACTTACGTTAACTCAGTTAATTGAGTTAATTGATTTCTCATGCATTAAACTAATACACTAACTACAACTTGGACTCTAAAACAAATAGAATCACTCTACGTGCCTCATCAACCACCCTCAAATTGAATTTCATGAGCTAACTAAGTCTATCACACTCAGTTAAATATTACAAGTGGTTATGAGATAATATTACAATTTATTGTCCAATGTATTTAAGGGATAAATGGATTTGACACGAATTTCTTCTAATGTAATTAAGAAATAATTAAATCAAAATCCGCCATCGCACCCACTTCTGGATTCCATTTTTTGGATGTCATTTTTGGATTCCAATTTCGCTAGTTCTTATTCAAAATTTCAACACTCCCCCTCAACAAAAAAGGAATCAATCTGTCCAGATCCAGTACTTTTAGAATTTTTTGTATGCAACACTTCTGAGAGAGAATTTTTCATCAATGTCTTCTGATTGCTAGATCCTATTGCACATATCTACTAGAGTATTTGCATTGTTGAAATTTCTATCCATGCACTGTGCACTGCTGCCAACTCAAATCTGCGCTCCAGTGTCCGACACCAGTCACTCTCATTGCTGTCTTCCTGACATCTTAATCCATCAATATAACCGATCCTTCCTACTAATGTTGTACTGTGGGCTCCTCGTAGATAGGTTCGATCCATGAGACACAGCATCTCAATGAATCATGCCCAAATTTCTTCTTGGGATTAATTTTTCACATCGCTCCACCTCACACCTAGAGGTATTGATGCATGTACTCCCTCTTGCCATCTGGCTCTAAATTTTTCCCTCTTCAAGCTCTCTGCTTGAGTGGACTCTTCCACTCAGTCTCCTCTATCCTTCTCCGATTGTGGCTTCTCCACAACCTTCTGAGACTGCTTCTAATGATGCATGTTGAGGGATAATTTCTCCATTGCAACCACCAAGTCACTGCCCACTAATTTTCTACTCAAAGCCTTGCATGCATCATAAACCTCGAGAGAATACAGGTTCTTGAATCTATAAATGATTTACTTCACCTATCTTGTGGGTATGTGTTTAAGGAATACCTTTCCATTTCTAAACATCACCTGATAACCACTTTCTTCCAATACCACTACAGAGAGAATATTCTTCCTTAGGCCTCGAACATACAAAACATCTACTAGTATGAGATGAGAGCCACTCTCCATCTGAAAGGTAGCTATACTTATTTCGGTAGCACTATACCTCTAGTCATATCCAAACTCTATGTTCTATTAGAGGTCCTTCTCCTTCAAGTTATTGAACAGATCTTGATTCCCCATCATATGGAATGAGGAACGAATGTCTAAATACCACATGCATCCCATTACACTGCTGGCCATTCATGAATGAGAGAAAATAAAGCTCGAAATGTGAATCTAATGGTTCACTTGATGCAACTGTAGGCTTCTTCACTTGCTATTGCAGGCTTGGGAATATCATTATCAATGAACTCTTTTAACCCATTTTCCTCCTATATTTACATGTGATATAATTAGAAATTCCCTCAAGTCCATATTCCAATATTAATATATTGAAATCCATATTGATCCACTTGTCGCTCCGAAGAAAGTATCTGCAAGTTTGAATATTGTTCAACACAATCTCAATTTCCTCATCATTATTGTGATTTATGGCTCTTTGATACCATGCAGAAATTATAAAAACAATATGTATACCAATGGATTCAATCTGATCATGCGATATGCTAAAGAAAGATATTGAATCCTTCTACAAATTGATTGTGGAAAATAAACATGATCTCACAATCACACCAAGTAAAAGAAAGAAGAAAATCAATCCACAACACAAATATTTTTCCTGGGGAAAGCTTGCTGCTCAAAACCCCTCTTTCTCTATTGTATAATAAACCAAGTAATCATGAAACAATACAATGCATTCTTGCTCACAAGAATCTGTTGCACTCTACCAATTGTCTCACATTGATCCAGACAAAATTGGTCCAATACTTAGCCAATTCTCAGCATGTCTTCAACCTGCCCTGCTCACGTAATTGATAGGAAATTAATCCCTATTAATTAGGATAATTAGCCTTCCTTTACTATGCAATACATTACGGGCATCCTATGGTGTATAAAATTACGCCCAGGAAATTTACTATAAATACAAGTGATAGAAAACTTCCCTTTAACCTCTGTGTCAACTAGGTTTTCATCAAAAATGACATGCATGAAACTATTAATAGTAAATTTTCATTCACCTGATAGATCATTTCCTTTGAGTTAAATCTAATTTAATTCACTTGACCTCTCACTAGTGAAACAATCAGTTACAACTAGTTAGACTAACTTTAACTCACTTAATTTAAATAACTTAGACTCTAAAACAAATAGAATCACTCTACATTCCTAACCAACCACTCTCAACTCTAATTTCATGAGATAATTGAGTTTATCAAACCTAGTTAATTGTTACAAGTGATTATGAGATAAGATTATAATTTATTGTCCAATTTATTTTTGGGATAAATAAATTTGACACACATTTCTTCTAATTTAATTAAGAAATAATTATATCAAAATCCTCCATGGTAGCCATTTTTGGATGTCAATTTCACTGTTTCGTGTTGAAAATTTCAACATTTGATATTCTAAAAGTTGTGAATGATGAGCCTTGTGGAGGACATTTTCCGGACAAGAGGACAACATATAAAATCCTCCGAATTGGCTACTTTTTGACTTCCTTAGTAAAGGATGACAAACAATATGTTAGGCACTATGATAGTTGTGAGCATATGGGCCAACTCGTTCAAGCCGATGAGATGCCATTATGCCCGAAATTCATATTAGAGACCTTTGAAAATTGGGCCAA
Organism: Pinus albicaulis; assembly: GCA_034641835.2. Classification (NCBI taxonomy): domain Eukaryota; kingdom Viridiplantae; phylum Streptophyta; class Pinopsida; order Pinales; family Pinaceae; genus Pinus; species Pinus albicaulis. The sequence continues at coordinate 191,548 of JAXQQM020088844.1, forward strand.
TGACTTTGTGGGACATATAGCCCCACCATCTTTAAACAAAAGACATACCTTGGTTTTTACAATTTTTTTGACATAATGGGTAGAATCTAGGTTTGTTCCTTATGCAACTAAAAATTTTGTTGTTTATTTCTTATTTAATGAAATTTTTACTAGATTTGGCATACCACGAGAAATCGTTACTGAAAATGGACCAAAATTTATTTCTAATCTAGTGAAAGGAATTGTACATCAATACATGATTCGACACATGAAATATAAACCATATTGTGCACAACAAAATGGCCAGGTAGAGTCCATAAAAAAAGTGATTGAGTCCATCCTCACAAAAATAGCGAATATACGTAAAAAGGATTAGGAAAGCAGGTTATCGGAAGCATTGTGGGTATACAAAACTACTTGGAGGAATAGTACATTACACACACCTTATGAGCTGGTGTACAGGAAAAAATTATTGCTGCTAATTGAATTCCGGATTAAAACATTCAAGACTAGTGTCGAGTTGGGATTATATCCCTTGGAGGCACAACAACAACTCCTTTTGTTGTTAAGTGAATTGGATGATATGAGAAGGGATTTTGTATTAAAAAGTGTTTTGTTTCAACAAAAATTCAGTAAATGGGATGATAAGTTAATATGGAAAAATTAGTTCGAGTCAGGAAACTATGTGTTCCTCTATGACTCAACGTTTAATAATTTTAAAGGCTAGCTACACATGTGCTGGCTAGGAACTTATGAGGTGATGATATTTTTCAAGAATGGTGTATTTGAGATAAAAACCATTGATGAACATCGTACTATTTTCTTAGTGAATTGACATAGGCACATGTTATATCTTCAGCCCAACACCAAGGAATATTTCATGTAGCAAGTTCAGCAACAGTCATAACTAAGACTGGTAGGAAGAGGAAATCTCCAGCCTACTATGAGTAATTTTTGAAGTCGACATTTTTATGGAATAATAAGAAGAAGAAAAAAAGAAAAAAAATCACAAAAAGAAATTCAGAAATAAAAATGCATAACTGTGAAAATCATCTTGCTGGCGTAGTTCTGTAAGGACGTGCTTGGAAACTAGGCGAGTGGCAGGATTTTTTTTTTTATAAATAAAATGTGATGCTACTTGAATTTTTATGGATAACTACCCTACCTCCTAGAAGAAGCCATTTTCTATAGGGACTTATGGTGGTAGCATAAAAGGACCAGTAGATACACAACACTTATCAAATTTTAGGGAAGGTGGCATGCTAAAATTAGATAGAGGTGACATAAAAAACCTGATGTAGCTTAATTTTTCCACACAGGTCGCAGCATTATTTTTTCGACAGAGACATTATTGTTTTAAAATAGCTAAGCATGTTATTTTTCTTTTCACTCTTCTATACTCCCTCCCCATTCTTCACTAATCCTATATATATATAGATACACATATCCAACCTTTGCTTCTAGTCAAATCCTTGTTCCCTTCTTATGTTCTCCCTCTTATTCCCTTAAAAAATTATCCCTATCCTTTTTATTGTTTCCCCTTAGATCAAATACGATATTTTATCGCTAAATGTCCCTATTAATATTCCCCCCAATTACTTTTACAATAATCCTATCCCATTTCTTTTTTCCCTCTTCTTATCCTTGACAATTTCTTTAAAAAAATCTATCTGATTTAGAGCAGACAATTGAATAATGGAAACATGGATTCCTGGTATTAAGTAATTTAAATTACCAAAGAAAACAATTCTATAACAATGTTGGTCCAGTCCAAGAATCTATTTCTCCTTGAAGTGATCAATTGATGTTTTTAAGCATGGAAGATTACTTTTATGTGCAAGAAGTATAGGAATGTTTTTAAATGCAAGAACCTCTTTTTCTCTGGGATAGAATTTTGTTTCTACATATCCAAATGTTTACTTTTCCCAATTAAATTATTAAATTTTGTGACACTGGGAGGTTACACATATGCACTATTGTCCTCATTACCTATAAAAGGAGAAAATTTTCTTAGTGATTCTTTAATGTTTAGCATGTCATATTTTGTAATCTATATAACCTTATCATAAAAAGTGCTACTCCTAGCTCATGTTATGTAATCATTGAACGCTAGATTATGATCATGAATGTATAAGCCCTACCCATTCCTCATTATTGTTGGGAAATATGTTTCCATTATCATTCATAGCCCTAAAGTCTCTATATGATAACACGACATGATTTTTATATTTTTATATTTATGCATGATGTGTAATCATTAGTCTTACCATTGAATCAGAAATCTTACGTGGTCTCATTACTCCTAACCGAATTTCGTATCTAGTGGATCATGATCGCGATAAATGGAAATTAGCACTCAAAGAGCAGGGTGGAAGTGCAGGTATCAAATTTACATGATTATATGTTTCAATTTGTTGCATGCATTACACATTATAATAATAAATAACACTTTCTCCACCCTACGACCTCTAAACAATAGAATATTGAGAAATTAAAGTTCTCATCATAGAATTATGCCTTTGAATTTCAAACATTATGGAACTAGTGAGAATGGTGATCCAAGATTATCCATGAACTTAACAAAATACAAAAACAAACATAAATACAGAGATAAAATAGAAACAAAAATTCATTTGATTAATATCAAATAACTGAACTAAGCTTATAGTCAAAATGGAAATAAATTACCTCAGGCGATCATAGCTTATCTCTGAAAAGAGATGTCGTAGATACATGCCTTTGAAATTTGTTAAAATGAGGCTCAAGAGCCTTCTATTAGTCAAAAACATGGGAAAATCCTAAACAAACAAAACCCTAACCCCGAGAGATGTAATGCCAAGATTTTGTGGGCCTCGTCACGATTAGTTGGGCAGCCAACTTCCAGGGGTCGTAACTTGGTCATATTATCTCCATTTGGCGCATATGATATATTTTCAGAAATATCTCTCAGAATAATATATTATTTTCCAAACACCAGTGCCAATGGCTACAAGCCTGCTGCATACATCAATAATTTTTTTTTAGTAGGTAAAAAATGCTCTGGAAGTTTAATTACTGAAAACTACTAAAAATAGTAAATGTTGCTTCAAACAAGGAAACTGATGAAATCGACTGGATTTCTAGGTGGAATAGGTGGGTGTCCACCAATATACACCTAGATAATTCCTCACCCCTTAGGAATCAATGGTCCACATTGTTGTATAGCCTCCATGAGGTGAGGAAGTTTCTATTGAACTTGGTCCCTGGTGAAGCACTTGCCCTGATGAAGGAGTTTTCCTACTTTGAGAACTTGATATAGCTAGATCCTCTATTGGTGGGTGTTCTCAATCTCTTTTTCCATGATATGATTAGTTTTAGATTTTTCCATTCCATATGGGTTTAACTTTGTTGGTTTGAGTTGTTCTACAATGTCATATGTGTCCAACAATGGTGGAAAGTTGTGTCGAAGGAGGTCCACATTGAAGACTGGGTGCATAACAAGGAATGGTGGAATATTGAGTTCAAATGCATTTTCCCCTAAAGCCTTGGTGATGGTGTATGGCCCATAACAGAGTGGGAGAAGCCCTTGGTGGGGCCTAGCAAGGCACTCCTTCGTCAAATGTAGCCAAGATTTTTGTCCCACCTGGAACATGTGTGGCACTCGATGTTGATCATGTCACTACTTTTACTTAGCATTGGATCTATCCAATATGTCATGGACGTATTGGAAGATATGTTAAATGCGCTCAATATATTTTTTCACCTTCTCATATTCAGACTTTACATGAGATGAATCTGCCTAATTAGTTTCAAATGGTATGGACACATCAATGGGGCATAGTGGTTGGAATCTCAAGCCCACCTAAAAGGGGTTGTGGCTAGTTGAGTTGTCGAGAGCACGGTTATAGCTGTGCTGGACATAGGGGAGTATTTCATCCCATGTGTGGGGATTCTTCAAGTTTTACATGCACCTAATATGTATGATCATCCTTTTGACCACTTCTGTTTATCCATTAGTTTGGGGGTGGAAAGTTGCGGACTTAGTGAGCTTGGTCTCCAGCATCGACCAGAGACTTGACAAAAATGTAATGAGGAACAATATTAGATTATGGATTCTGGGATCCCAAAGTGTACTCACACTCATTCAAATAAGAGTTTAACAGTGGCTTCTGTTTTGATATTCTTCTTGCAGGTCACGATAATGGTCATCTTAGATAATTTTCCAACAACCAAAAAATTGCAGTCGTTGCCATGCTTGGTAGAAGGAACTCCTGAAATGTTATCCATGAAGATGGATTCCCAACATCGACTAGGGGTGGGCATAAAAGTATATAGGCCTTGGTTCTTGATGGTCAAATTGGAAATGGCACAAGCCGTGCATGATCTGATGTACTTCCTCACATCGTGTCAAAGGTTTGGCCAATAGAAATACTTTCATTGGAAAAATACTGAGAGGGGGGGTGGGGTGAATCAGTATTTAGAGCTTACTGAAAATATTTTAACTTTTTCTATTACAGAATTCCATATGCATCTTTGATCAACTCAACTCTTGTATACACACGCATATGCTGAAAGAAACTAGCGTATACTGATATAATTTTACGGATTAGAAAATTTTCTAGGAACAATATTTAAATCATTTTACCAGTCATGCATCTGTTAGAAAATTAGTAAATATGTGAAGTAACATGAGTATAAATCATCACATAATTGCAACACTCATGATCACCAATATTTAAGGTGGAAACCCAATTTGGGAGAAAACCACTACTTCTCTCGTCTCTGTCTTCAATATTTATTATATGGAAAATTGTTTACAACATTGTAGTGATGCAAATTCATATCAGTATGCAGGCCTCTACCTGCAGAAGGCTACAACCTTCTCTCGTTCTCCAACTACTATTGGAAGGGAGCTCCAAACCCCTGATCTTGTTTAGCAGCCACTCTTGGAAGGGAGCTTCAACCCCCTGAACAGAACACCAGCTTCTACTGGAAGGAAGCTTCTACTTCCATACTAAATTCTTCTACCCTCAGAACCACTGCAGACCACGTTTCATCAATTTTCATACTAGATCCTACAGCTTCCACAACACATCTTGTAGGCCTCTTTTCATCATATTTTTAGACTGGATCCACTCCACACATTTCAGCTCAAAGAACATACATCAAACTGAAAATTATAACCCCTTCAATTCATTCATTTAATCATCAACCAATCAAACAACAACTAATCTTTAATCATAATCAACTAGCAGCATAATCAATATTCAAACAACCCAAATCTGTATCAGGACATCATTGACAGACAATAGTAAAACAAAAAAACATATCAGACATTTCTTTTCACACACTTAAGCAAAACCCTAGATTCCTTACGCACTTTTAATTCACTGGCCTGTGTATATATGCTCTTTCATAGAGATAAACCTGTGTATATATCTGCAACTATTTCAGTACTAACCTTAGATTCCATACATGTTTTTCCTGAAACTAACATGCATATATACGCGCTTTCGCTCAGATGAACCTGCGTATAGATATGCAAACATTGCAGGGTTGCGAAACTCTTCAGAACAGATAAAAAAATCATAACTTACCCTTCACTTCAGAAAACATTCGCGAGATCACAGATCTAAACATTCCGTAAACAGATCTAGAAAATACATAGTCATTTCAGGTCTGGAGATCCTGATCCATCATTTTATTCATAGGTGCATTATTAATTCAAATCTATTAATAAATTGCAACCCATTCCATGTAGATATACTTCAGAGTGAAGTATTCATTCAATACCCAGACATAGACACTCCTTTGCACTATGATCTTCTTCTCCTTATATAGTTTTAGCTTTTACCAATACCATGAGCCAAAACAACACAAATTTCGATGGTATTCTTGTAAGGAATCAAAATAGACAATAAAATGCTCAATACTGTGGGCTAATACCATGGTAATGCCCCTTGGTATCACAATTTTATAGCACAAAAGGCATATATGACTTGGAGCATTCGTATCCCTATGTATACACAACTTCTCTTCATAAAAAATGCGTATATACTAATCCTGAATGTATACGCAGGTTTCCTTCACAAAAGTAGCGTATACATTGCATCCATATACGGGTTGCCTTCACAAAAGTAGCGTATACATTGAAAGATATTTCCTGTTTCATTTCTAAGGCACTTATTGGAATTCCTTTGTCTGTCACATCTGAACAGACCGATAGAAACATCATTTTTACATCTTTAACACATAGGTTTCTTATCAAAAGAGAACTCATAAAGTAGTTTTCCATCAAGAACAACTTCATCAAGTAGGTTTCCATTTAGGACAACATATTGCAACATATTGCCAACAATTGCCAACAACTTTTGTAGTTTTGCCACTAATTTATTGACCCTGAAATGTCTAGCAAAACGACTGTAGTTCGCTTCCCAAATAATCTTCGCACACTTTCTTTAAGGAACACAAATGTGTCCTACGTGGCATAATAGTACATCCTAGAGGTGAAAATATAGAAATTTCTTACCCTCTAGGAGCATTTGGAATGTGTTGCCGAATTCTAAATCACTTTTATAGAGATGCGGCCAATCCAAAGTGTCATTCCCATAAGAGTCAAGAATAGTGGTTAGTGACATGATCAACGGTTGGCTAAGGCAGTACAAAAAATTATTGGTGTTTCCCTTCTTGTACTTGATGTTAAAATGGAACTGTTGTAGGTATGTGGACCATTTCTTATGGTGATCATTATACAACTTCCCTTGTGTTTGTTTTAACTTCAGGGGTTGGTGATCTATGTGGATGAGTATCTCCTTCCCCAAAATGTAATGTTTCCATTGTTTATAGGCCTGCAAAATGGAATACATCTCTTTTTAATAGGTGGTATACTTTCATATTATGTCTAAAAGTGTCTCACTATGATATGCCACTAGATGCCCCTGTTGAGTAATTACTGCCCCAATAGCATAGTCAAAGGAATTTGTCTCAATCTCAAATGGTTGATGCAAGTCTTGTCATGTTAGCACTGTTGCAAAGAGAGATGATGCTTCAAGTCTATGAATGCCTTCTGTTGATTTTCGGACAAAAAATAATTTTTCTTTCACTCCTCCCTTTGTGATTTGACTCAAAAGCCAAGTGATATCAGATAACTCCAACACGAACTTGTGGTAGAAATTGGTAATACCTAGAAAGCTGTGTAGTTATATTAGAGTGGTTGGGGTTGTCCAATATCGAATGACATGGATCTTGGCTGGGTGCACATGCACCCATATTTCCTCAATAATGTATTCCATATATTTAACTTGGTTCATGCCAAAAGTTTATTTCTCCAAATTGGCACACAACTTGTGTTATCATAGTGTTTGGACTTGTCGAATGTGGTTCAGGTTCTCTTCCCAAATTTGGCTGAAGATGAGGATGTCATCCAAATACACCACCATGAATGAGTTGGTGAATGGTTACAATAGGTTTCCCATCAGCCTCATGAATGTTGTGGGAGCATTCGTCAACCCGAAAGAAATGACCAACCATTCAAAAAGGAACTCCTTGGATTTGAAGGCACTCTTCCACAAATTAAAGGGTTCAATTGGTACCTGGTGATACCTTAAATTTAAGTCGATCTTGCTGAAATATTTCCTCCCCTTGAGTTGGTAGATAAGTTCATAAATCTGTGAGATTATATAGCTATTCTGGACAGTGATCTTGTCCAGTGCTTGATAGTCAATACAAAGTCTACAAGTCCCATCCTTCTTATGCACAAACACGATCGAGCACCCACAAAGTGATGAAATCATCTAGATGTGAAATTTTTGCAACAGCTCCTAAATATACCTCTTGGTTTCATCATTATTCAGAACAAAATTCCAATATATTGGTCCATTAGGTAGTGGCATGCCTATGGTCAGATTGATATAGTGTTTGACCTAACAGTGCAGAGGTACCCCTGCAGGTCAGGTGAAGATGTCCGTGTACTCCTCCAGAACCTTGTCCATTTGTTTTTTCAATGTGGAGGATCCCTTTCCAGAGGTCATGGTCACAATATTATTCTTGTCCTAAGTGCGGACCATAAGGAATAAAAAATTCATGATTTGGGAAATGAACTTACTACATTTCTTTGCAGTGATAGAAAATATGGTAGAAGGTGTTGCTACCTTCGGTATCCTGTACAAATTATGTCCTAAAGTAACAATAATAGTGAGAGCCCTAGACTCATACACAACATGTTGCTTCCACAAGTATGGTTTTACTAATAAAACGTCACCAAATTCAAGAGGATCAACATCACATAATAGCTCATATGTGAAGGGATTGATTTTGTAGGGAAGATGGAAATGATGGTTGAAGCAGATATCTCTTCCTTGGTTAATCCACCTAATGGTGTATGGCTGTGGGTGTTTTTTGGTTGGAAGACACAGTCATTTCACCACCTATACATAAATGAGGTTCTTTTGGCTCTCTCTTTCGACAATGAACTGCAGTGGGGAAACCTTCACCCAAATTTGGGAATGGAAGAGGCGCTCCCCATCCTCTAGATATTTGGGTTCCTCCTTTTGGATCTTGGTGGTGCCATTAGTGGAAATGGGATTTTCATAGATAATATGATTCCCTTTGTCATTCCCCTTGTTAGGTTCTGACTCATATTCAGAACATGCATCTAATTCGGAAGCCTTCAACTTGGCCACCAGTGACTGCTTGGCCTGACACTCACTTTTGTCGTGAGTGGAGCTCTTATGGAACTCACACCACTTTCCAGTGTCCTTCTTTGGCTTTGTGGTGTTGCTTTTTTCTTGTGGCTTCAGTTGGTTATCCTATGCCACCTCGCCTTGGCCTTGTCCTTTTATCTACGGTTTTTGGGTGCCCTTCCCTTGATTTTGATTCGCATATCCAAAGGTTCACTTCCTATGTTATAATTTATACTCAATATTGGGAGCATACCGGTATGTTGTACCAATCAAGAAATTTTTTAGGAAATCCATCTCCTCCTGGATGTATCTGCAAATACAAATGCGATACCTAAGAACTAGATGTTTATCCAAATATTTGATACCAAAATTTGTGTGTAGGCTATGGAAGAAATCCGTCATCTCATGCACATCTTCATCCCTTTTTTGTCGCAACATAGTCCATTATATGTAGTTGTCCTCATAGCTCCCTATGGGGTAATATTGTTCATTGATGGTACTTCTGAAAAAATTAAGAGTGGGTGCCACCAGCCAAGAATAGGGAGGATTCCCTCTCTTCTTCTTTTTCAAAATAGTTTTCCCACCAGTCCTTGACATGGGGGCCAAATTTGAGGAGAGAAAAAGTAATATTTTCCTGATTGGAAAAGTTATGAACCAGAAAATATCCTTCTAATAGATTCAAAGTTAACTTATACCTTAAAATGAGTGGTGAATCGAGAGTTGTTCTCGGATGAAGATGCGCCGTTGATGGGTAGCCATTGAAGGATCATGGAAAATTTATCCATCGTCGCACTCCTTTATTGCTCAAGGGCCTCCTTGAGCAATATTTTGATAGGATGTCCTTCTACCTCATTTTTATTTTGTTCTGCCATGGGAGGTCATATAGGTTTGCAAGGATGATCTTGCAAAGCTTCAACCAAATCGATCCCTAACTCCTTATAACTTGATCTCGTTGGTGACATGTAAAGAAATACTGAAAAAGAGTGGATCGTAAAATATTGGTGGGGGGTGAATCTCCACAGTTAAATATTTTTTTTAATATATATATATATATATATATATATAAATTACATATTAATTTTTTATATAATTCATATTTATAATATAATTTAAAATTAAATTATAATCTAGTCAACCTTTGTAATTTTGATAATGTGAGATGTATTATGAATTAAGTGTTTTGATGATTATAATGAATTGATGTCTATTTGTGTTTAGAGGCTATTTAATTTAAATGTTTGTGCTTACAAGATATTTAATTTATGTGGTTGTGCTAGTATATTACTTAAAAATATATACACTAAAAAACTTCAAAAAACATTTTACTAGGTTATTAATAATGGACATTCACCCTAACTTTATGATACATAGTTTTAACCTCTAAATAAGATTTTTTACAACACCCCCAACCAATAACATGAAAAATCGATACCAATGTCTAAAAACCCTACAAGTCACATTCCTGTGACATTTTATTTTAATTAAAATGCCCTAAAAAAACATAATTACTTTTGAGATAAATATCAGCTCTATTTCTAACTAGTATTAAAAATAGATGCGGAGGTTAAATCCCTACCTTCCACATCATTATTATTGACATAAAATAAAATTAAAATTTTAAAAACCTATCCCATAATTCTAACACATTTATAGACATAATGAGCACAATCACATTTACCAATGTGGTTGGTATACGCCAGCGTATATGAAATAGATTTAGGACCACATTCACTAATGTGGTTGATATACGCCGATAGGCCTATATCCACCACCCACCACATGTATTTTACCAAAATAATCATTATATATTTATGAATATAATTACCAATATATTTTATATATCTACTTATAATATATTAATAATATAAACTATATATATTATTTCATAATAAAATATTATTAATTTTTCTTCAATACCTTAATAGTTATAACTCAAACTTAATAAAATTAAAATATAACATAATAATAGTATTTTATTACTATTTATAATAAGTATATATATCTTATCAATATCCCAAGCGATTATTTATATTATAACCAAAAGAATTAATAATTCCAGGCATCTGATATTATATACTGAAGGAATTGCTAAACCAAAGGGATCCATATTAAAAAGAGAAGAGATTAATAAAGACTAGGAATTAATATTTTAAATACAAATGAATGATAAACTCACATGATCATTAATATTATAAACCGAAGAGAACAATTAGCTTTAGGAATTTTTAATATTATAAACCCAATGAATTAATAAAGTAAAGGATTAATAAAACAAACGGATTGATATTAAAAACCCAAGGAAATAATAAACCCAAGGGATCAATGAGGCCAAGCGTTTATTATTAAAAAGACACTAAATTAATAAACCCTAAGAATTAATATTTTAAACTCAAAAACCTAGGATATTAATAAAAGATAAGAATCAATATTTTAAACTCAAGAGATTAATAATCCCAATGGATTATTAATATTATAAACCAAAAGAAATAATAAACTCAAGGGTTTAATATTATAAACTAAAAGAATCGGTTAACCCAAGGGATAAATATTAAAAACCTAAGGGATCAATAAGGCCAAAGGATCAATATTAGAAACAAAAGAGATTAATAAACCCTAAGAAATTAATAAGATATAATAATTAATATTTTAAATTAAATAAATTTATAAACCCAAGACATTATTAATATTCTAAATCAAAAGAAGTAATAAAACCAAGGTTTTAATATTATAAACCAAAGGAATTGGTGAACCCAGGGGATAAATATTAATATTATAAACCAAGAAATTAATAAACCCTAATAATTCATAACTAAACTCAAGAGATTAATCAACCCTAAGAAATAATATTTTAAACTCAAGAGGTTAATAAACCCAAAGGGTTATTAATATTATAAAGAAAAAGAAATAATAAACCCAATGGTTTAATATTACAAACTAAAGGATTTGGTGAACCCAAGGGAAAAATATTAAAGAGCTAAGGGATCAATAAGTCCAAGGGATAAATATTAAAAACAGAAGAGATTAATAAACCCTAAGAATTAGTATTTTTAACTCAAGAGATTTTAATACCAAAGGGAATATTAGTATCATAAACCAAAAGAACTAATAAACCCAAGGGTTTTATATTATAAACCCAAGGAATTGGTGAACCCAAGGAATAAATATTAAAACCTAAGGGATCAATATTGAAAACATAAGAGATTAATAAAGCCTAAAAATTAATATCTTCAACAAAAATGATTGATAAACTCACATGATTATTAATATTATAAACTCAAGGGAAAAATATTAAACCTAAGACATTAATATTATAAACCTAAAGGATATAAAAACCTTTAGATAGATACTATAAACCGTAAAATAAACATGGTTGGGCATGCTTGATTTAAACATTGAGACAATTGTTGTCACAATGTGACGTTGGATGAAGAATGACAATGGTTGGCCATGGTTGATTTTCATATTGAGATAATATTTGTCACAATGTTGCATTTGACCATGCAAGACCTTGATTGACTATGACTAACAATGATTAACAATGGCCGCCCATGATGATTTTCATATTGAGACAATGTTTTTCATAATATGACATTGAACCATGATTAATATTAAAGTATATGACTAATATTTAACGCCTAATATTACCAACCCAAAGAATTAGAAATCTGGAGGGATCAATAAACCCTAAGAATTAGTATATTAAACTCAAAACCTAAGAAATTAATAAACGCTAAGAATTAGTAATTTAAACTCAAGAGATTAATAAACCAAATGGATTATTAATATTATAAACCAAAAGAATTAATAAACCCAAGGGTTTAATATAATAAACCAAAGGAATTTGTGAACCTAAGGGATAAACATTTATGCTATAAACCAAGAAATTAATAAAGCCTAAGAATTAATATTTTAAACTCAAGAGGTTGATAAACACATAGAATTAATATTTTAAATTCAAGAGAGGAATAAACCCAAAGACTTATTAATTTTATAAACCAAAAGAACTAATAAACTCAAGGGTTTAATATTACAAACCAAAGGAATTGGTGAAGCCCAGGGATATATATTAAATACCGAAGGGATAAATAAGGCAATGGGATAAATATTAAAAACACAAGAGATTAATAAACCCTAATAATCAATATTTTAAACTAAAAAACCTAAAAAATTAATAGACCCTAATAATTAATATTTTTAACTCAAGAGATTTTAAAACACAAGGGATTATTAATATTATAAACCAAAACAACTAATAAACTCAAGGGTTTAATATTATAAACCCAAGGAATTGGTGAACCCAAGGGATAAATATTAAAATCCCAAGGGATAAATAAGGCGAAGGGAACAATATTAAAAACAAAAGAGATTAATAAAGCCTACTAATTAATATCTTAAACACAAAGGATTGGTAAACTAACATGATTATTAATATTATAAACTCAAGGGAATAATATTAAACCTAAGAGATTAATATTATAAACCTCAAGTATATAAAAACCTTTAGATAAATACTATTATCTGTAAAATAAACATGATTGAGCATGTTTGATTTAAACATTGAGAAAATTGTTGTCACAATGCGATGTTGGATGAAGAATCACCATGGTTGGCCATGGTTGATTTTCATATTGAGACAATGTTTTTCATAATGTGACATTGGAACAACATTAATATTAAAGTGTATGACTTATATTTAACGGTAAATATTAACAACCCAAAGAATTAGAAAATTGAAGGGATTAATAAAACCTAAGAATTAATATTTTAAACTAAAAAAATAAGAAATTAATAAACCCTAACAATTCATAATTTAAACTCAAGAGAGTAATAAACTAAAGGGATTATTAATATTATAAACCAAAGTAACTAATAAACCTAAGGGTTTAATATTACAAACAAAAGGATTTGGTGAACCCAAGGGATAAATATTAAAAACCTAAGGGATTAATGAGGCCAAGGGATTAATATTAAAAATACAAGAGACTAATAAACCCTAAGAATTAATATTTTAAACTAAAAAACCTAACAAATTAAAAAACCATAAGAATCAATAGTTTAAACTTAAGAGATTAATCAACCCAAGGGATTATTAATATTATAATCCAAAAGAACTAGTAACCCCAAGGGCTTAATATTATAAACTAAAGGAGTTGGTAAAGTGAAGGGATACATTTTAAAAACCTAAGGTATCAACAAGGCCAAGGGATCAATATTAAAAATAAAAGAGATTAATAATCTCTAGGATTAAATATTTTAAACTCCAAAACCTAAGAAATTAATAAAACCTAATAATCAATATTTTAAATTCAATATATTAATAAACCAAATGGATTATTAATATTATAAACCAAAATAAGTAATAAACCAAAGAGTTTAAAATTATAAACCAAAGGAATTGGTGAACCTAAGGGATAAATAAAAATATTAAAATCAAAGGGATATTCAATTTCACGATCATTGCAACCAAATAAAGAACAATTAAATTAACAAATATTTTTTATTGTCTTTACATAAAAAAAATCCACTACAAAAATGGGCTTGAAACATTCCATAAAAATTCAAATTTATGAAATATCCTCTCCCGAAACACAACCAAACCGATGACAAACGGAACGCCAATTCAAATCAACAAGATAATGATCACGATAATTAACACTTTCCAACCAATCCCTTATTGTTTTCCTCCCAGCCTCCTTCATGTGCACATGCAACAAGTATTTTACATTCATTTTCATTTCATTTAGCACACGGATATGCTCATCAATAAATGCAATATGGAAGCCATGTTTTCTATCGAACTTTTTCAGAATATATGAAAGAGAACTTATCACTCAATAAATATTTTCCACTGCTTGATTATAATAGATGACATCATTGTTATCCATATTTGCATTTCAAAGGAAAAAACGACAAAATCAAAATTAATATACACACACAGACAAATATATAAATATATATATCACCCCATTTTATTATTTTTAAAAAATTCTATGTTAAAAACGTCATGATATAAAATAACCTAACGCTACATGAACCAAAAGATATAAACATTTATACAAATATAAATATCATTAGCAATACATATTTTACACATTAAATGAGTGATAAAATTGACTGAGTGATATAACCATTATCACAATAGTCAACAAGAATTCACAATTTTGTAAACATTTTGTTTAAAATCAAATATTAATAATGTTAGTAATTATATATTTGTATTTAAATTAATGTTAAAGTTTATATTTATTTTAGTTTAATATTAATATAAAATATAACTATGTTGTCATCGAACCTAAATAAACCTAAGGATATTAAACCTAATCTTTAATCAAAATATTTACATCAATGTTTAATGTTGATGTTCATATAAATTTATAGACAAAATTTTTCTTTAATATTAATATTAAACATCATTAACGTTATTAATATTATAAACCGAAAGAAGTAATAAATTCAAGGGTTTAATATTATAAACCAAAAGAATTGGTGAACCCAAGTGATAAATATTAATAGTATAAACCAAAAAAGTAATAAATCCTAAGAATTAATATTTTAAACTAAAAAACCTAAGAAATTAATAATAACTAAGAATTAATATTTTAAACTCAAGAGATCAATAAAGCAAGGGATTATTATTATTATAAACCTAAAGAACTAATAAGGCCAAGGGTTTAATATTAAAAACAAAAGGAATGGGTGAACCCAAGGGATAAATATTAATAACCTAAGGGATCAATAAGGCCAAGGTATCAATATTAAAAACATAAGAGCTTAATACGACTTAATATTTTAAACACAAAGGATTGATAAATTCATGTGATTATTAATGTTATAAACCCCAAGCGATCAATCAATCTTACTGATTGTTAATATTATAAACCGAACAAATTAATAAAATAAAGGGATGTTCGATTTCATTATAATTGCAACCAAAGAAAGAAAATTGAAATTAACATATATTTTTTGTTGTCTTCACATCAAAAAATTCCACTACAAATTTGTTCTTGAAACACTCTGTAAAAAATCATTTTTCAATAGCCTCTTCCTAAACACAACCATGCCTATGACAAAAGGAACACAATTCAAATGAACAGGATAAAGATCATGATACTTAACGCTTTCCAACCAATCCCTTATTTTTATCCTCCCATCCTCCCTCATGTTCACATGAAAAAAGTATTTTACATTCGTTTTAATTTCATCTAGCACACGAATATGCTCATCCATAAATGTAGGATGAAAGCCATGTTTTCTATCGAACATGTTCGAAAGATATGAAATAGAACTTATCACTCTAGAAATATTTGCCACCGCTTGATTATAATATATGGCATAATTATTATCCATATCCACATTTGAAAGGAAAAATGAAAAAATCAAAATTAATACACACACACACACAAAAAAAAAAAAAAAAATCTACACACACACACAGATATATAAAATGTAACACCCCATTTTTATTATTGTTAAAAAACATTATCCTAAAAATGTCATGATATACAATAACCTAGCGCTACATGAACCAAATGTTATAAAAATTTCTACAAATATAAAACTCATTAGCAATACATATTGTACACATGAAATTAGTGATAAAATTAAATTACCGATATGGACTTTATTAGAATAGTGAACAAGAATTCGCAAATTTTTAAAATTTGTGTTTAAAATCAAATATAAATAATGTTAGTAATTCTATATTTGTATTTAAATTAATGTTAATGTATATATTAATTTTTGTTTAATATTAATATCAAATATAAATATGTTGTCATTGAACCAAAAAAAACCTAAAGTTATTAAACCTAATCTTCAATCAAAATATTTACATGTATTTTTAATGTTGATGTTGATATTAATGCATAAATAGAATATTCGAATTGTATTAATATTAAACATCATTAACATTAGTTAATACACATATTAATAGGCATACTAATTACCAATATTAATAATGGTAATTTTTGTTATGGTGGAAAATTTTCCATTACTGTTGCATATCATTGGAAATAATAATATTAATATAATTTAGCCCATAATTTTGTAATTCATCATATAATATGAATTCACAAAATTAATATGAACATGAAAAAGTTACTAAATTTATTTTGAATGGTTGCCTCATATAACTTGTAGTTTATGTGTGAATGGTTCATTGTAAAAGGAAAAGAACAATAGCCACTTAAAAAGAAGAAGTAAATTGAAGAACATGAAAAATGATGTAAACAAATTTCTCAAATATTACTATGAACATGATGCATGTATTCATCTCATTAATATATGAAAATCAATATTATGTTAAAGGTAAATAAAGAGGACAAGAAAAGAAATTGGAAAAACATTATATAAATAGCTCACAATATTATTATTTTCACATCATAAGGATATGGACTTCAATCTCGATTTTTAATGATTGGCTCATATAACTGGCTGTATATGTTTGAATGGTTCATTATAACAAAAGAAAAATAATGACTTAAAAAAATGAAGTAAATTGAAGAACATGAAAAATGATGTAACTTTCTCATATATCACTATGAATATGATGAATGTATTCATTTAATTAATATACGAAAATCATTATTATACTAAATGTAGATAAAGAGGACAATAAAAGAAATTAAAAAACCATTTATAAATATGTCACAATAGTATTTGTTGCATGTCAGAGTGATATGGAATTCAATCTTCACTTTTATTGATTAGCTCCTATAACTGGTTGTTTATCACCGAGTGGTTGATTTTAAGCAAAAGACCAATAAACACTTAAAAGAAAGAAGTAAATTTAACAACATGAAAAATGATATAAACAAATTTCTGAAATATTAATTTGAATATGATGAATGTATTCATCTCATCCATATATGAAAATAATTATTATATTAAAAGTAAATAAAGAGGACAATAAAATAAATTCAAAAAACATTCTATAAATAGCTAAAAGTATTAATAGTTGCATTTCATAGCGATATGGATTTCAATCGCTCATCTTATTTCTTCCTAATTTTAACATATGCACTATATTTCATCTTAGCATAACACTAAAAATAGAAAGGTCGTACTATGCGTAAATCATCTATTGATTTTACTCTTGATATGGCTGTGAAGGTTAGGCCTTGTTGCTATTTATTCCCGATATCAATTGATGCTCGTTCTAAATTCAAACCCTGTGACTTGTGGATTGTAAGAGAACATGCCATATTTAAAGGAATTTGTTTTCGATTTCCTATTACCACTGGTGTGATATGCACAATTGTTTCATTTCTTGCATAAAATGGAACACCAACATACTTATCCAAAACAACAGTTGTGAACATTGGAAGTTGAGGCAGCTTAGAGGGAGGCATATAAAATATATCCTTCACATAACCAAGTGCACCATTTTCCAAGCCAACTTCGACCGAAAAATTACAATTCCACATAACACATTGATCACGACACAACAAAACTTCATGGTGCAATTGATCATCATCAACACCAATCATTTTTGAATGCCTTGAATTCTTAGCAATACATCATTCAATAGGATAATTTAATGTTTTTAACATATGTCGGTTATGGAACGAGACCAAATTATTTGTTGGAAACATGTGAACTATTGCATTAAATAAATCCCTTTCTCTAGGACGTAACCTCATATCAGCCTGCGACATAAGAAACTCCCAATATTTTTGAACAATTTTCTCATTTACTATGCTATTTAGGACTCTACAGAAACAAGATTTTTTCTCATTATTCCCTTGTTGGAAAAATATTTTGTCAAGAGTGACAACAATGTTGAATTTTTTCCACAATAATTTCCTTGTTGTATTATCTGCATACAAAGGCTTATCTCTCACAGAAGGTAGTTGGCCAAGGTCACCCACAAGGATGATGGATCTACCACCAAAAGGAAAATTATTTTTCTCTGAAAATGATTCTCGTAATTGAGCATATATTTGCATGAATAACCTTAATCCTAGAAAGCTCATTTCATAAATAAATATATATAGATATGCCTCATTTTTTCTTGGAATACTGCTATCGATTTCCCCTATAGTGGTTTCATATGTTTAGTTATAATTTTTAGAGCTGAGTGGATTTATTTTGCATATATATTAAAAGTATAAGGAAATAATTTCAAGTGCCTACAATTCCCTGAATGATTATAGTAAGAGCTTCATGAATCTCATATTCAGCAAAATGCCTTAAAAAATCTCAAAAGAAAGTCATTGTTTTTCTACCAATGAATCTGTAGATGAAAATGTTATATTTGAAAGGTCAAAAATATTACTCCTTGACTGTCCCCTTATAAAATTAATAGCCTCTTCAGCTACATCATCAAAAATAGTTGTATTTTTCTATTCAAAGGATATATCAGAGTCCCTTCGAGAAAGGGTATGAAGATCAGAAACATTAACATTATTTGGTGGAACCAAGCGAGAGAAAAGATGCGATTCTTGAAAATCATCTTCAAGATTCATTTCTTGGTTAGCAAAATCACCATGTTCTTCATCTTCAATATTGTCGCAAATTGTTGGATTTAGATCAACATGCCATGCCTGATATTGGAAATTCCTCGAATTTTCAATAATAATTTCAGTTGAAAGCCCAATTTCAATAGAAATATCATGAAATGGTTTGTACAAGAGAAATTTTGTCCCAAAAAATGTTTAAAATTCATCAGAACTCTCACTAGGAATAGAATAAAACCGTGGCCAAACCCACACAATAGCATGAACATCTCTAGGCTTCCATGGATTTTATTTACACTTGCTATCAAATGTCAAAGATATTGTTGTTTCTATCAAAGATAGATGTCCAAGGAATAAAGGTATATTCTGATAATGTTTAACAAAAATATTCCCATCTGAACATTGCATGCCATCCCTTGATATTTTCCTGAAAACCTTTATTCCAACACTTAAGGAAACAAATTTTCAACTACAAACAACAAGAGGTAGCTAAAGCAACATATGGCATGTTTCTTGTGCTCCAATGTCACAGTCAACAAATGTTTATGCAAGAAACCTTCTGTAAGCACATAAAGCATGATCATCAAAGGCAATAGAATTTTAAATTCTAGTTAACATATCATGATAAAGTTCAAACCTTTTTTCTTCTTTTGATGCATACTTAACAATATACTACAGGACAACATAATAAGAAAACACATGATGGAAATCAACATTTGCACTCCACATTGTTAGAAGGTCAATGTTATGTACGTTGAGCCTATCATAATTTCTTTGTGGGTCATATTTGTTTCTTTCTTGATCATATATGAAAAATCTTGATTCCTCAGAAATACCCCATGAAGAATTGTACCAACATGTGAGGATAGTGCCCATTTTGTGCAAACAAGAATATATACTACACTTTGTGTGCCTTTGGAAACATATTAATAATTATTCATAATCATTATGAGGATTGCATGAGAAAATCTTATCAGTATTCAATAAGCAAGGCTCATCATCGAGGCTTCTTGGGACCCTTATGTTGCAATGATTTATGTGACATGGATTACATTTGCTCCATAATTGTAAAATAATCTCTTTGCAAGTTGTACATCAGAAGAATTTGACCAATCAAGTATTTCCATGTCAGGAGCGCCTTGCAACCATAGAAACCATGGATATGTGTTGAACCTGTATGCTGTCATGCATATCTTATGAAAATGAATATACAATTACTACAAAAATATAAATAGAACCATAATAAAAAATTGACAATGAATATAAAATAAATTCAACAACACAAACCTGTACCAGAAGTATTTCTCTTTAAGATATTTTTTGATAACTTCCTCTAGAAATATAATGAATCTATGATGGATAAATGTGGAAAAAATATGAGGGTATTTGATAACATTCTTAATTTTCGTATGATTCTCATTTAAAGAACGAAAATGTGAATGTACATGCATGGTTTTATGCAATTCTGTCCACTTTGTGTCAATTGCAGTCATAGTAAAAAATAATTATGGAAATCCCAACTGAGTAACCATGTCAGTAAATTCAACTCGAAATTTATTCTAGTGTGTCATTTTACGTCTCAGATAAGAACCAAACTGCATAATATGTTCAACCAACTTATAATATGGTAAATTAGAAAGTTGGTGTCGCAAGTCTTCAATTGTTTTCCGTGAGTTATCATGTAAATGCATCTTCACAAAAACTGCAGGAGTTTCCTGACTCTTATGCCACATTATCATGTTCAATAAGTAATATTGAAATAGAGGATGGATTCCAAACATCTGATCATAGTATCTAAGAATATGCAATGCATACTCATGAAGTTCAACACTAAAAATACGTTGTTGCAACCAATCAACATCACTAGTGGGGAACAATGTGGGGAATGTCATATATAAAAACCCCTCAGTATTATATTCATTCACTAGAGAGGTTCCAATATTGGACAATTCCATTTCTTGAACATGTGAAGAATCAACATTATCAAGAAATGCTCTAATTTCTTCCACTTATCTCTGTTCATTAGGTAGGCAAGGAACAAAAGAAGAAGGATGAGAGGGAAAATGCTCAATCGGTAACCGTTCATTATTAGCTAAATTGATTTCAGATTCATCAATATCACAATAAACAATTTTAAACCTGGATGAGACATTTGTTGATCTTTCGGGAAGAGAATTCACTGAATCATAGTCAATTGCAACATCTCGATAATATTTATCACGTTCAATTTTGAAAAGAAATGAAGACATAACTGGAGATATTTTGACATAACATTCATAATATTTATATTGCGTGGCATGTATCCTCACAATTAGAAAGTCAAGATCTTCAACATGTTAGGGAAGACTTTGTGAAAATGTAGAAATATCTTGAGGAAAGCTAATTGTGTGACCACTATAATTATATTTCCCACCTCGAGCATGTGTCACTTGCAAAATAACATTCACACGTGCTATCAGAATTTGTTCAAATTGAGTAAGAACTCTTAAAATATGAGGTTGCTCACGGGGATCCATGTTATTATATCTAGAAAAATGATGGGAACCTCTTTCATTCTTACATTGTTTGCAAATAGTTCCTTCTAAATCTCTAAAACCTGGATTTTGGGAAATGATTCGTGGCATATTTGGCACATTTGGACAACTCACAACCTATATATATTTTCTCGAAATATTTTATGCACTGCAATCATGTTTTCATAAAAATGAATATGATCTGTGTCGGTGGAACCATCCGAAAACGATGTGGAAAAGTAAAATTTCTCCCAAAATGTACTTGATTTTAGCACCATGAGATTCCCTTCCCAAATTTTAAACATGTGGAATGGATCTATGACATGGCCTTTCCAAATTTATGGTCTGCATTTCCGGAATATGAGAGGATGATAAGGTGTATTAGCATAAAATATTTTAAAATTTAATGCCCCACTAATTAAAAATGAAAAAATGAAAAAATAATCAAATTTATTAAATATTTACATTTGTTTGGTGACATGGATGAAGGCTATGAGATGCTTTCTCTTCACTTCTAACATCAGTGGATGGAGCATTTGGGGAGTTGGTTTCTAAGGATGTATTGACATGAGTTGTTTCATGTTCCAACAAAATAGAATACAATATAAAACTAAATTTCCAACCAATAACTATTAAACAATGGGAAACAAATATAATACATTGAACATTACATTAGTTTGATAATTTGTTGTTTTTTATTCCATTTCTCCAACCTCATGAAATGAAATCATGCTTTCTCCATAGAATCTTATAAAATACAATGCACAACTAAAAATAAATGAAAAAATGAGGAAACTATCAAATGCATTCAACATTTACATTTATTTGGTGATATGGATGAACACTATTAGATATTCCTATATTAAAATTATTTGTTTCATGTTTGAAGAAAAAAAGGTATGCAATAAAATTCAATGTCCAACGTACTAAAAATTCAAAAATGAAAAATGAAATCAAATACATTGAACATTTAGATTAGTTTTCCAATTTGATTGTCGAGGAGAATGTAGTGGAATGCTATGACATGCTTCATCTCCACTTCTCAGATTAATAAATGGAACACTTGGGGAGTTAATTTCGAGACCATAATTGAAATGAGTTGTATCCTTTTTCAAGCGAAGAAAATACTTTACAATTTCAGTTAAAAAAGTTGTAAATAGAGGAATGTAATAAAAAAACCACTATTGCAGGAACATCAAAATATCATTGTGTTACCTTGATTGTTCCATGCAAAATTATATCAGGGATGAATAATTATCTTGGTGTGACAACATTATTTTGAGAAGGGGGATTCGAAGATATGATGTTTCTAGAAACTAGCTCCTAAGTATCAAACAAATGGTCAATTAAACTATCATCCAAATCATCACATAAAATTTCATCATTGCCTCCACCATGGATGTTTTTCAACCTTCGGCCTTGCTCAAAATATGAAATTATAGAGACACAAGGGCTAGGGTGAACATTTTCATCCACGTTATCGATATAATGTTCTTCCTAATTGTGAAATGTTTCCCCAATATTATGAACATTGCTAGGAGAGCGTCGAACAAAAAAATTATGTTGACGAGGAGCAGATTATGACAATGAACTATCAAAGGGAAATTTTATTTCCATGATATCATACATAGTATGATACTTACGAGGAATCAAAAAAAAAAAATTAAGAGTAGTTTCACTAGTTATTCAATGATATGTAGCTCTCCTATGCTCATTTATTGTTTCCTTATTTTTCTGATACTATAAATGACAACTTTCATTAGACCTATCATGTGATGTTGGTGACAAATTATATTTTCTTGTGTGCTTTCTTGTTCCTTCAAGTGACATGTCTACAATGAATAATAAAATATTTATTATCGAACCATAAACATGAAACATAGAATATATCCAATAAAAATAAATACAAAAGAATGAAAAATGAACAATTTTTTTTTTGCAACCATATAAAAATATTAAAATCATATACGGTCTTTTTCCAACAATATAAACTTATGAAAATGTAAAATGATTTTTCCAAAAGGCTAAAATAAAAAGGCTAATTTTTCATGTTTCATATTAGAATCATAATGGGAAACCCATATAACTGGAATTGAATACTATAAGAATTATATGACTTGGAAGTATATCTAAATATTTGGAACTCTATACTATCAAAATAGAAATGTAAATACCGAAATGTACATAAATATATAACATTGTTCGAAACCAATGATAAAAAAATAATACAAATACCATGTATAAAATAACTCATAGCAATTATAATCATAAAAAAAAAGGAAATATGCATAGCATCCAAACACTTTCAAATGAGATTAAGAAAACTAAAGGGGAGACAATAAGAAATATTTTCCTACAAACTGAAATTGGATTAAATATCCAACATTCGATACATACACATATAGAAGAAATTTTAGCAGGAGGCATATAGATACCCATAGAATTGTAATTTAAATTATTAGCGTATAGACCCAAAAGTATGTAAAGTAAAAAAAATGGAAACATTTTCCACAACCACAGAGAGTATGTAAAATGAAAATATATATAAGAAATCATAAAAAGAGTAATAGTGTAAGACTTCATGTCCATATCTAATGGTGGAATCTCATCAATAGAATCCATACGGGGAGCAATTGCAAAAACATTTCCAAACTCAATCAAATCATTGCAATCCTGCAGTGTAGGAGACCAAAACCCATACATATGATGATTAGTTGAAATATAAATATCTACTAGAAAACAGAGGTATGTCATCATGTCATGTAATAGGAAAGGAACTTCAATTTAGTTGCACATAAGAACCACACACTGGACTATTCGAAATGGGAGAAAACTAGGAAATTTGATATTTATATATGTAGGAATTTCTTCCAAAAGCTTCCATATGAAGCCCCATTCATCCTCAAAGTAGTCAATCCTTCGTTCAAAAAATGGGTCACCAAATTGGAAATTATTTATTTCTTCAACTGACCATGCAGAAGTGGTGCAATCATTGACAAGGCATATAAAATGATTCTCGTATATTTCTAATGACATACAACATATGTCAATGATTTGTGTTATGGCCTAAATCTACCTCAGGCTAAGAAAGGCAGAATCTAGGGTAACATCAAACCATGCTTAACCTAGTAGCTAGCCCTACCAGATCGGGAGAGGGTTCTCTCCTTGTCAATATTAGCAAAAAATAATCTATGAGGTTTGAGATGAATTGATGTAAAGACTAATTTTAGGCTAGGTATGTGTGCAAAAGAGTTTGGTTGATTTTAAGAGTGTTTTGTTGGCTCGAATGGAAAGGCATATTTTGGGTCTGGGGAATGAGTCTCAGTTTTGCAGAGATCTCAATGGGGCAAAGCAGGCAATTGATTTGACACTTCAATTTGAATGAAATGGATATCTTTAGACAGGTGAGAAGTTGAAGAGGGCAATAAACCTTTAGGGATCCTCTTCAAATAGCTGAAAACATAAATAACTAAATAAACCCTAGGCAGAGCACTGCAATTTCAATGGATTCTACCTTTATCCTTGTTTGTTTTAGTTAGGAAGAAATAAGAGAGAAAATGGCATACATAAAAAACCATTAAACTTAAATTTACAGAGAGAAACACACTATCAAATCAAAATTCCACATGAATCCCATAGAGTGCTGCAAACCCTTGTCTATTCCTTTGCCAAAATGTAGATATGAATGTACAATGATGCTCAAGGCATTCCCAAAAGTCAAACCATGCTAATGACTGAAAAATCACAAGATATAGAAAAACAATAACTCATCCCAGCCTCTAGGGGTCAAGCTCATAAGTTTAGCAGCTGTTCCAACAAAATGTAAACTGAGAACTAGAAAGTAGGCAGTGGAACAACTTGCCTCTAAAAACTAGGAAACTGATTCATTCAGTTTCAAATTACCCTTTGATGGATGAATCTACCTCTACGAGTGAAAATTTAGAAAAATTACACCAAAATCCATCATTTTACATTTAATTACATCATGATTTTGACAACTAGAAGGAAAAAGTTCAAACTGTGAAAAAACTAGGCGAAAAATAGATTTTTTGACCAAAAAAGAGCAAAATCCTCGAATGCGTCACGCCTGATTTCCCTATGCATCATACCTGTTTGCAGCTGATTTTGGAGGCCTTCCCGGTGTCCACATTTACTCCAAGTGGGCTTGCTGGAAAGGTCTACATGTATTCTTTCCAACACAAGTGGAATTTTTGAATTTCACCTCCATCTACCCCTCCAAAATTGATTTCTACCAAGACTACTTCATGTGTGTCAAATAAGGGGTAGAAAGGTCATTTTTGGGGTGTTTTTGACCCTTTTGGAAGCCCAAAACCTGTCAAAATTTCTTGGCCATTGGTAGGCATGCATATTTTTCCATGAAAAATCCAAAAATGTTGAGTTTTCATCAAAATGAGTCCCCTATCAAAAGCACGCGCCAGGTGGCGCGGCGCATTGGGCAGAAAAACGTGTGTTTTAGCTCAAAAATTCCAAAAATGAAAAAAGTGTCCCAATTTTTTTTAAATCTAGGCTGCGTGACCTCCATTAAGTACTATGCTAGGCCAAGGAAGCCTTGGAAAAGATTTGAAGTCTATCATGCTTTTCTGCCGCTTTGAGGCCTTCTTCAACTTGGCCTTCAAAATCTTGATTCTTGCTTTGCACACCATATTTATTGACAAGTATTGGTATGCCATGTTCCTCAAAAAAAGTTTCTCATTATTGGCCTTCTCTAGCATCCTTTACCAACTGAAATTTTGTTCTCTCAAGCCAAGATTCCCAGTCATGTTCAATCTCTTACTCATACCCATGATCACTGTCTCTTTCCATTGTTTTCCTTTGGTTTTGAAAAATGTGGTTGTACATAGATGGTTTTGTGGATAAAAATGTGAAAATATGGTGGAGGAATGAAATGGGTAGAGTGTATGGAAGAGAGTGTAAAAATGTATGTGTGAACAGAGTTTAGGGATGGGAGTAAGGGTTTTAGGGATGTGAGTAGGGTTTGAGATAGTGGGATTTAAGGATATGGGAATTAGGGAATGAGTGGATGAAAGTGAATAATGAATGAAGGAGTTAAATAATGAGGGAGTGATGGAGTGGACTATGTAGCAAAGACACAAATGCAGCCCTAGACAATTGTTTTTGAGCAAATTTCAAAGAGGTAGGGTTCGAGATTTTACACACTAAACCACCATATAATTCTAAGAAAAACTCTTTCAATAGCAAGGGAAGAACTCTTAAATTGCTTTCACACCATGGATTTTAGCACATTTGGAAATTTTATGGAATTTTATGGTGAAATTGGGCTTGCAGCTCTATGCGCCGCGCCACAAACCCAACACGTTGCGCCTCTCACATAATGCGTGGTGCCTTTTTGCAGGAGACTTTTGGAGACCTTCCTGGTGTCCAAATTGGGCGCAGGATAGCTCGTTGGAAATATTATTGAGTATAATTTCCAACCCAATTGGAATTCTTAAATTTCGAATGTATTTGCACTGTCAAAAATCAAATCTCCCAAGACTGGTCAAAATGTGAAAAATGAGGCTGCCTCAAAGCAGAGTGCTGTTGCACTCAACTTTTGAAGGTCTTCCTCAACTCCAAATTGAGCTCATGATAGCTCATTGGAAATATATTTGTGTCTATTTATAATTTGACTCATCGATAAATTCATTTGGCCAACTAAGCTAGCAGAAAGCTTGATGTTCCCAAGGTCACTTCAGAGGTGCATCAATTCTCTTGAGGCAACTGTATTTTTGACATTTATCTAAAACCATGACACCTGTGTAAAATTTGAAGGAGGTTTTTCTTCCTTGGCTTATTTTGGACACAAAAATCTCTCACTTTTCCCAAATTCATATTTTGTTTCTCAGAAACATCATTTAAGTAAAACCTATCCCGATGTGTGGAATAGGGGATTTGTCAAAATGAAGCAAAATGAAGGGGATAATGGGCTTCTAAATTCTTGAGAAAATTTTTGGGAGTAGGGAGGGATGTTAGGAAGTAGGGGAAAGTGGAATTTTAGATATTGAGTGAGGGGAAGAGGTCCAAAAGGGAAAAACACAGGCCTAGCCTAGAAAATTGTCAAGTTGTAGCAAGAAACTAGGGTTTGTCCGAAAATGAGGAATTTGAGGGATTTCAGTGATGGGAAGTGTTTAATAAGGTAAATTAAGGATAGGGGAAGGTGTATGAACATCAGGATATAATTTTTGCTGATGATTTGACCATCCAAGAGAAATTACCTTCAAAACCCTAGGAGAGGGAAATGAACCTTACCTAGGCACAACTGAAACACGAACAAGGTGTGAAATGACCCTTTGGAATATGGAATGATGATGAAAACCCTCTGAATGATGGTACACTCAGCTGAATGGTGACATGGAATGACATTTGGAAAACTTTGAAAGCAGTGAAATCAAACCCTAGACCTAATACCTAGTGACCAAATTTTTCTTGAAGACCCACTGAAATGACAAAATTTGACCTTGACACCTTAAAATCACTTTGTAAGAACATGTTTGATCACTGGAGGAAGGCTACAAAGACTAAAACTAACAATTGGAACAAATGGAAAACTCCATTCATTTTTTATTACATCAAACCAATATATTATATACCCATATCGAGGATAATCTTCATACTCCTTGTCCAGATAAAGCCAAAATATTTTACTTTTATAAAACACTCCATTATGAGGGGGTGAAATTCCACCAAATGGAAGATCAACCCTTCTCCAAACCCTATCAAGGCTACTTTAAACATAAAATTTGGACTTCATTATATCATAAATATGTTTTAGAACAACCGAGTCATATTTTTTGTTAATTACATTTTCCAATAACGAAAAGAATCGCAAGTCTCCAGTTTGTATTGGCTCAATTTTTTAAAGTACTTTCTAAATGGACTCACTAAAAAATAGTTATGTGAATGATAGCATTATGTTGGTAAGGATAAAACTACCATTGTGATGCAGGGGCATTAGGCTCAAGAAAATTCCTTGTATTTTAATAGACTTAGGGGTTTTGTTTTTTCAAGGGAGTTGGTTTCTTATGTAATGATTTGAGTCATTTTAAGGGAATTAATTAAATATTGTGAGGAATTTTGTAAATTTTCTCAAATGTTGGAGAACATGAGAGAATTAGGTTAGTTGAGATTGTATTGGGATTGAGAGATTTGGGAATTAATGGTAAATCCTAAATTAGAATTGGTTCATGATTTTAGGATGAAAGAGGATCCTTAGGGATTAGTTCAGTCAAGTGAGGACTTAGAGGATATTTAGGATATTATTGAGAAGATGGAGGAACTGAAACCAAAAATAGTTCCAGAACCTTTTGTATAAATTGTAAGCCTCAAAGACATAAAAAGTAGTGGAAAAGGTAGAAAGTTAGGAACATAGATAAAGAGGTAGAGTTGAATTGTAAGCCTACGAGAAGAATAGGGAAAAGGCCCCTGATACAGAAGATCATGCCAAAGGAAGAATTCCTATGTAGATATTGGATTTAATACAGAAAACTCAATTTTTGAGTTTTTTTTTTGAATGTATATTGTGTGCAAGTGAAATTGACAGGAATAGGGGAAATTATGTCATTTTATATTCAAGCTACATTTTTAAGAGATTTTTTGTATTGAGGGTGAATATTCATTAATTGAATTCTTTGTGATTGAGTATGTTGAGAAATTAACACCGATCACATAATGGATCGATGCCATTAAAGAAATTTCTTGGACTTCTAAATTGAGGTATAAATTGGCCTGGATGTATTTCGGAATTGGAGTTGACATTGTATAAAGCATTTCAAGGAGAAATTACACATTCTGTTGTGTATACACAGTGCAGTGAAATGAATCGATGGTTTTTTTAAGCAAGTATATGGAGGAGGTGTAACAAAAGAAATTAGATGTGGAATTAGGAGTCAATGGCGCAACGAAACCATGAGTAGCATCATAGTGAACAGTGAAGGAGGTTTCAGAAAACAATAGATGGTTTTCGCGAAACCTTCGAGTGGTAAGTGGTTTTATTGAAATTGAACACGATCAAATAAGACTGTGACACGTCATAGGCATGAAATATCCAATTTCATGTCACATTTGAGCAATAAGTTGTCGAGGTTAATTGAATGCGATAGTCGTTCGATCATCAACAATTGAGATCTGAGGGTGTTCGCACCCGAAGTTGCGCAAAGGTTAACGGAGGTGTGGACCCAACGGTGGAAAAAGGCACGTTAAATGTTACGCGCCTTGGAATGTGATATCCATTGGATATACGCATAAATCGGTTGTGGAGTGCGATGAATTATCAACCATTGGATTTGATTAAAAGTGGAGGGGTAAGTTGGATATGCTGTGGGACTGGACTATAGTATTCTTTTGGTGCTTTGGGTTTTTAACCAAAGTCGAATATTGATTCGATATTTTCATGAATGGGTTTTGGTATATGGTTTTAACCATTGGTTTCGTAAAAAGAAGATCTTCCGCATTAGAGTTGCCCCATTTTGAGAATTCTTTTGGTTTATGAATGAACCATGCATTTTATATGCATATTATGGGTTTCTGCTCATGTGGCAGCATCACATTGGTCCAATAGTAGACTCTACTTTGTAACTTGAATCTATCAATCATAAATTAATGAGTTATGTGCCCATTCTGATTAAGGTATTCAACAAAAAATATAATTGTTTTCATCATTGAGGTAAGGAACCTTAAATCCAAATTCATTTGTAGAGATATGCTTGCAACGCAATAAGAAATAAGGGTTTTGAAAAACATTCTTTCATTGCTTACAATGCTAAACTTTATCATTCCAAATGCGAATGATGTTTAAGGTGGATGGGATGTTCATCCCTGTGAGGTTCCCGACATCAGGTGTGTGGCGTGGCCATATGGCCACCCATAGGCGCATTAATCCTCCATTTAATGCTACCATCCCGCATAGCACTTGTAACATTAGCTCATTCCACTGCCAGAATTTTCTGCTACTCTAGTTTATAATGGCACCACGACACCAAAATTCTGTTCAGGCCCTCCCTGGCTGTTGGTCTCCCACTCCACAGATGTGCCTTTGTCCTCATTCTTGTTTCGAGCCAAGTTCTTGAACACAAACAGGAAGACGATGCTTATTTCTTAGCTACATTGAAACTTCACCAGAATTTCACTATACACAAACCACACTCTGTTGCAAGAATTCTCGGCCCCCTTCAACGAAAGCCTCGCCATTCCTGTCTAATAATTTTCATTCCCATCCTGAGCATAGCCACTATTGCCCGAGATCCACTGTCAGAATGCCTCGCCTTAGTCAGAGGATGAGAAGCCGATGCAGCAGAAGCTGGGGTAGAGCAATTCACTTTCGGTCCACCTCCAGTTCTGATTCTTCCTCTGAGGACTTCTCTCATGGCCATTACCCTGAAACCCAGAGAGAATGGGGAAGAGCTAGCCTTTCTTAACAGGCGCATCCTATCCATGGCCCCCAGTCTCATGATGTTGTGTCTCCTTCGAAACCAGTCACTCAGCATTTTACTACCCCGGACTCCACTCCACTTGCCTAAATTTATCTCCGCCAAACCTCCCATAGAGCCGAGTTCCAATTTTCTTGCACCATGGACCAACCTGTAATTACTACTTTCATCACTATCACCCTTCGGGAGGAAGCAACTGGTAAAGAGGACAAAGATGATTCCAAGGAAAAGAGCGCACCGCTGGGGATGGAAAGTGCTGGTAAGGAAAAGAAATCGATGAATGAGGCGGCTGGTAAAGCCACCTGTGCAACAACTGAAGAAGAAGATGGCAGCAGCAACGAATACAGATGTCGCATTGAGGAGGAACCTCCCTCTCCTGCAAATGACAAGTAAACACGGTAACCTCTGCTAGAACATGGATCTGAAGACCAGGTTTCATGGGTCGTTTTTTGTGTTTTTGTTAATCTCTCCTTTGCTGAGAGTGAAAAATGTTGTTTTCATGGGTCAATTTTTGTTTTCATGCGTCCATTTTCCAAACTTAATGTCGGTTTCCCCTGTGAGGGCGGCAAGACAATTATCTAAGGGACTAGTTTCCCCTCCTAGGGCAGTCCAGGATTATATATTTTTTTTACAATCATACCCATCTCTCAGGCTCACTTAGTTGAGGCTGTGGTCGCCATGTATTTTTATGTTATATAAATAGAAATAGACTTATTTAGAAAATAAAAATAAAAATGCTAAACTTTATCAGAATCGATAAAGGGAGCGAGAGGAAGGCAATTTCAAGAATTTTGAATGGAAGACAACTCCAAATAGTTGGGTTCATGATCAAACAAGGAAATCACCTAACATAAAATAAAACACATGTTATATCAAGAAAATCATTTTTAATTCAAATTGCATACATATTGTATAAAATCATATGAATGATAAGAACATTATTACAATCGTGAAAAATAAATCACAATTTTATGAACCTAATGTTTACAATCCAATATTATTAATGTTAATATATCTACTTTTATGTCTCTATTAGTGTCTATGTTTAATGTTGATGTTAGCATTTTGATATCCAATATAAATATTAACAGAAAACCATATTTTTGAATATTAAGTAACTCAAAGTTATAAACCTCCTGTTATAATAACCTAATGCTACATCAACCAAATAATATAAAAATACCAAATTTCTTAATTCTAATGTCATTGAACCTAGAAAAAACATCAAGTTAAATTCTAATGTCATTGAACCTAAATAAACCTAAAGTTGTCAATCCTATTCTTTAATGAAATATTTATATTGATGTTTAATGACAATGTTCACATTAATGTATAAATGCAACATTTAATTTTATATAAATTTCTATTTTAACATTAACATCAATATTTATTATTAATATTATTGATATTAAGTTTAATTAAAGTTAAAAAATATATTGATATTTAATATTAATACTAATACATTCTTTATTAATTTCAAAATTTTATATTTATTATTAAAGTTAATATCAATCGATATTATTAAATTATTAATGTTAATATCAATAAATATTTATTTTAATAATAATTGTTTTAATTTTAAATTATAATAATAATAGAAATAATATTCATATTAATAATTTCTATGTCTATTTTAAACATTGATCTTTATCAATGTTTATTAATATTAATTTAAAAACATAAATATTGAACTTAATAAGACACACAAATATTGAAATTTCTATACAGAATAATTAATATTAATAATATAAATATTAATATCAACAAATAATAATAATAATTTCTTTATCAGTTTTAAACATGTATATTTATCAATGTTTTTTATTAATATCAATGTTTATTAACATTAATAAAAAAAACATATATATTGAACTTAATACTACAGATAAATATTGAACTTTTTATAGTGTTGAGAGCAGTATATTAAAAAAAACTAAATTGAAATGTCAAGAAGCACATAAGAACACTTAAAGAAAAAACTATCAATTAAATAAAATAAATTTTATTTAATAAAATCTTTGTTATGCTAAATTATTAAACATAATTAATTTCTATTATTGATCTTATTAATATTATTAATATTATTAATGTTACAAATATTAATTACAATAACATTTTTATTATTAATATTGTTCTTGATATTAATAATCATTTTTATAGTTCTTAAAATTAAAATTAAATATTATTTTAATACTATTTTTCGTATGTATTTTTAATATCAAATAATAATATTATTTTTAGGGATGTTGGCTCAATAATGAACATTATATTCTCATATGCATATTGAATTCAATGTAAAATAAAACATGCTAATCTATCTGAAAAACTAATTACAAGTGTTCACTTTTACATATTTTAAAAAGAAAGGAAAATAAAGACCAAACGTTAATATTCAACAATAGATATCAAAATGTTTTCCTCATATGTGGATTATGATAATGATGAATAATATGAATTTTTGGAGCAACACTTTCATGAACTTGATGGAGAAATATATGACAGTTATGAATTTATTTTTTATGAAGGGAGGAGGAGCAAATATTTTGGTAAATATATTTTCAAATTAAAATATTTCCATTAGTATTATATTGGATAAAGATATTTCACTTTCATTATTTTTTTTGGGAAAAAAGATTATGATTCTGTCTAGTCAGCAAGACTATAACATATTGGAAGATAAAGACTTGTTTTTAGCAATCAAAGACAAAATAATAATTGTTTAGGATTCAAGGAATGGACAATAAATTTCAGTTTGATTATGAGCAATATAGTTTAATAATGAGAAGGTATCATGAGAAAAATAGGATTTTGTAAAACTTTGCACTAGCTAGCTTCAATAGAAAGGCGATCATTCAGGTTTTGTATTTCAGTATGATTCAATAGTTTTTAATATTAAATATTAATATTATTTTTAGTATATAGTTTTAATATTAAATATTAATATTATTTTTAGGTATTTTGACTCAATAATGGATACCATATTCTCATATTCTCATATACATATTGAGTTGAACATAAATAAAAACAAGCTAATTCGTCCAAAAACCTAATTACAAATTCTCGCTTATGCATTTTACAAGGAGGGGAAAAGAAAGACCAACCATTAATAGTAGAAAGGCGACCAATCAATTTTTTATATTCCAATATGATTCAAGCTAAAGGGTAAAGTTAGCTAAAACATTGAATCATTGCAGCATCCATTGAAGGAAAACAAATTTCTCAAATACTCATAATATGCACTTTGCTAAAGTGTTGGAATATATTCTTAAATGAAGAGATTGAACTTAATGGCCACTTTCTTATAGACCTTATTATTTGGTATTTATAGATAATTAGGAAAATTCATAATCACTATTTGTAAATTTAAGAAGAAGTCCTCAACATCGGTAGACAAAGAATATGGAGGAAGTAGTGATGACTATAACCAATCGTGAGTCGGGAGTCAATCCATTATTGGTATAAAGTTTGATATGAATGACAACTGAGCCTTCGATGAGATTTGATATTGGTTGGAAAACTTTAACTAAAGTACAACTTACTGATTTTACATGTGCAAAAATAAAATTCTTATAGAGACTAAAATCCAAAGAAAACCAAAAATTAATAGAAAAAAAAAAAAGATTAAGCATTCAACTATCTATGTCCTATATGTAAGAAAGGAAATTGTTCTCAACATACACCTTTCATATTATCATCGCTTATAGCTATTGATTACAGATTTCAAGAAGTGTATGAAATTATGTTTATAACAATCTAATGTATTTAGATTACAAATTTTAAATTTCACTAAAATCAAATAATTAATTTGACTTATATTTAAATTATTTGACTTAAATATTTTTAAATTTAAAATTTAAATGTTTCATTTACAATTTAAATATTTTATTTAAATTTAAATATATCATTTACAATTTGAAATTTATAACTTAAAACTAAAAATTAAAA
The DNA here is from genome assembly GCA_034641835.2 of Pinus albicaulis. Lineage (NCBI taxonomy): Eukaryota > Viridiplantae > Streptophyta > Pinopsida > Pinales > Pinaceae > Pinus > Pinus albicaulis. The sequence goes on from JAXQQM020088844.1 coordinate 226,545, forward strand.
CACCTGCCTCCTATGGATTTTTTTATAAGAAAGAGAAAAGGAAAATTTGAAATAAAAATTTTTCCATGTTCTGGGTAATTTCAAAATATTTACCCAAGAAAAGGGAATCTAATTATAATTGAGCACTCACCCTAGCATTTGAAATTGTAAACAAATTATATGAAAATTTTAGCAAAATTATTGTATTAACCACGTGCTTTGCACATTATCCTTTGGATTGGTGGAAGGAGGACACATGTTGCAAAGATGTATTGAGTTGGCTACCGGCAAGAACTGCTAAAGGTCTTGCATGAGAAATTAAGGGAATAAACATTTAGTGTTGAAAAATATGATATTTTGAAACCAACATCTTTAACGAATTGATTGATATGATTTGCACCTCGATAGTGGCTAACATGGTCAAATGTATGCTATGTGCGCTTTCTTTTGTCTCAAAGTATAAATATCTACAGACTGTTAGGCTTTCTTTTCGTAACTGCTAGGAACACGTTTTAGAGAAGTGTGTAGATGGTTGTTTTATAACAATCCAATGTATTAATATTACAAATTTGAAATTTCACCAAAATAAAATAATTAATTTCACTTAAATTTAAACTATTTAATTTCACTTAAAATTTAAGCTTTTTTTTTTAGAAAAGAAAAAAACAACATTTTTATATATTAAGATATGCAAAACAGTACATATTACATGATGATACAGTGCATAGCAGCACTGTACAAATAGCGCAAATTATAGAGCATAGATAATGCAATCAGTTACAATATATGATGCCCCATATATACCGGTAGAAAGAAACCGACGAAGGCAAAAAGATTATGATGTGTCCACAAATAATATCAAAAAGTTTGGCACCATAAAAATGCCACTACTTAATTCTAGGAACCAGAGTAAACCTGTGGAAAAAGCGGCTCATATACCCCATTCGAAGAATACATCCAGGGAAAGGAGTACGTGAGGGAAACAACCTCGCTTGCATATTATGTTCATCCAAAACTTGGCATGCTTGCACCTGAAAAGGCAAATATAGTGGCCGCTGCGGGGGGAATGACGAGAAAAGCTATTTGACTTAAATATTTTTAAATTTAGAATTTAAAATTTTGATTTACAATTTAAATATTTTTAAGTTTAGAATTTAAACTTTTGATTTACAATTTAAATATTTTATTTAAATTTAAATATTTTATTTACAATTTCAAATTTAAAACCTAAAACTAAAAATTGAAACACCTGCTTCTTATGGAGTTTTTTATATGAAAGAGGAAAGGAAATTTTGAGATAAATTTTTTCCATGGTGTGGGATAATTTCAAAAAAATTATAAAAAAAAAAGAGTTTAATTATAATTAAGCACTCACCGTAACATTTGACATTGTAAACCAACCTAGATCCATCTTCACTTCGGATCTATCAGGCGCCGAGAGTGATCAAATCTCTCAAGGTGCAAACCTCTTTTTTGAGTGCAAAACTTGACAAAAGGTTCACACCTTGAGAGATTTGATCCTTCTCGGTGCTTGATAGATCTGGAGTTAAGATGGATCTAGGTTGGTTTTAGTCGTGTGCTACCAAGGAGAATGTATCGAAGATATGATTAATTTTATCAATAATATGTAAATATATCAAATACTAATATAATTATTTTAAATATGCTAAATATTTTTGAGATTAAATTGGTCATTTTAATTTTAAATTTTCTTAGTTACCTCAGTTCGTTGAGATGATAAATATTGTTAATAACTATAATGATAAAAAATGATGAAAAAAATCGAGAAAATGGCTCGCCTTGCCTAAGAAGCTCGCCTAAAGAACCCTACACCGAAGGAGGAGAAGGAGGTGCTCAACAGTGCCACACAATGAAGCAATGCGTCAGTAAAAGTTGATGCCGAAATGCTGTGCTACCACTCCGATAAAATTTTTTTTGGAGCTGAAGGTGATCTCAAACCGACATACCATGTTTAATGGACCTCGAATGACTCCTCGGCCCCGCATTTTTGCTCACAAAGCCCCCGCTCTCAGCTCGGGACTCAACAACCTGCAACTTCAGTGAAAAAGGCAAGGCAACTGAGATTTCAGGTCGTAAATATTGGGTTTGCAAGGTGGAGAAGATCGATCAAGCCAATCACCGCCTCGAAGTCCTATTTTGGATCGGCCCATCAATGATGATTCTTTGGTGGCGGCAAGTGGCGGGCGAAACTCTCCCATCAAAGCTATGGCAGACATGCTCTCGGAAGCACAAGAGGTCCTGGCACTGTGGCTAGGAACCTCTTTGACTCCTTTCAGATCTAAATTTCTCAACCAATAGGCAAAACCATCCTGCAATGGGTCTGTTCTACAGATTTGGTGCTGGATCTCAAGCTGGATCTAGAACGGTGGATTGGGATCCCTTCCAGCCTTTAGAGACTTCTCTTTCAAGGTAAACAACTTGAAGACCTTCTTCCCATCTCTACTTACAACATTAACAGGAAAAACTCTTTGGTGTTAACCCTTCGTTTGAGAGGGGGGGCAGCGGGACAGTCGTCCTCTGCTCCTCTCTTCTCTTACAAAGATGCAGTACACTCTGAGATCCCCAAACCCTCGCAAGGCCTTAAATACAAGCCTTTTTTGGTTAACAAAACAGAGGAATTTCCCTCTATCGAAATCACCCATGCAAATCCTGTAAATCAACTTCAAGAATTTGCAGAAAGAGCCATCATTTGCAGATTCAACGGACTGTGGCCGTGATCTAAGGACCTTTATGATTGGATTCATGCAAACTAGACACATCATTGTAAGTTCAGTTTCTGTTCAAAAGGATATTTCATTGTTCTTTTTAATGACAGTAAGCATTATGAAAAGGCTTTAGAAGAAGGCCCTTGGTTCATGGGAACTGCAGGGCTCTTCTTAACTCCTCGTCTTCGCATTTTGACTCCAAGAATCGCAAATATCACCAAGACACCAGAGTGGATCGAAGTCATAAACTCACTGGCCCACCTATGGCATGTTGTTGTCTACAAAGCTATAGGCAACACCTTGGGCAGTTTCATTACGGGAGATTACAGGCGAGAAAAGATTGGTCTCTACACATATGCCAGAATATGTGTGGAGTTAGACTTAAGCAAGGGACTTCCAGACCAAATCATTCTCAAGATAAACGACTCTGTTTGGACCCAGAGAATGGATTACGAAAACACTGCCTTCCGCTGCCGCCATTGCCACCAAACAGGGCATTTGCAGTCCACCTGCCCTTCTCTCCCGGAAAAAAATAAAAAGGATAACCTCTCCAAGCACAAATCCAAATGATGGGCTCCTTGCTCACCTCCTCCAATCATGGATTATGATTCCTCTAGCTCTGAAGATGAAGCCAGCGATGCCGATTTGGATCATGCCCCTCATTCTGTGGTTCCTTCCACCGATGGGCTGGCGCATTCCTCCGATATAGCCATCGCCCAGAAACGCGTCCATATGACCTACTCCTCAGATTCAAAAAAGGAGGGCCCCCCCTCGGAGAACCCCAGTCTTCAAGTTGTTGTTGCTCATTCGCCCCTGGATGGGTGGGTCAAAGTCAAAAAAAGGAAAGGGAAAAAGCTTCGAGTTGAGACTTCTACCCATTCTGGGTAGAGATCAGTCTTTTAGCTTTCCAGTCTTTGGCTGTAGTTCTTTGCTTGCTTCACTTCTTCTCCGGAACTGAGGTTGATAGTCCTATCATTTCCGGCTGCCGGTTTTCTGTCTCTCTTGATTGTATCATCATCTTGTATCATATTTTTTCTTAATAGATTTAGTCCAATTCAGAAAAAAAAAAATGTTGAAATATTGTTTTTGAATGAAAAGTGACGATAATAGTGTTGAAAGATAGAAAATGTGAATAATAAGAATGCAATCATGTTACAAATAGTCTTAATTGTGATCAATCTCAACAAAAATTCTTCTACTATTCTTATTGCCACCCTTGATAGTTTTGTTATATTTTCATATCGATTATATGAAAAAGAAAATTTAAATCCTAAACCATTTAAATCTTTAACTCGAGCTGTTGTGGTAAACATGATACCTTGTCTCTCTTGCTCTACAAGATTAATAGTTTAATTTACTATAACACAAAAATCGATGTACATTTCCAATAACGTTGTGTGCTTACACTAAAATCAATACATATTGTTAATCCAATCACTTTAAAATTAATGTACTGTCATATATCGAATTACATCAAATCATAAATCAACATATACATTGAAATCAATGCATTTTTTTTCTTCTCAATGTGACTATTCTATTAATGTACAAAAAAGAATTACAAAGAGGCCACGGCCTCAGCAGAGCTTGCCCATAGAAGCGGAATTATAACACTGCATACACGACTTAGAAATTTTACCAGACATACCATTCCAACAGCAACCATGCTGCTGACAATCAAAAACATGTCGCCCACGCAGGGGAAACCGGCCTTGGAACATTGACAGTTTATCAAAAACCAGAAGTGAAGAGCAAGTAAGCATAATGAGCTTGGGTGTGTTCCCAGCCAAAACACAAAAACATGCCACCCACGTAGGGGAAACCGGCCTAAAAACATTCACAGATTATTGAAAGACTAAAACAAAGAGCAAGTAAACATGATAAGCTTAGGAGCCAAAAACCTGTAAAGAAAGCAACTGCGAGTTCTGACCAGATTAAGAATCATGAGAGAATGAGGGGGGTTCCTCAACAACACGATAGCCATAGGCATAGGGGTCATCTTCCTCCACCTACTTGTCGTCTTTGACGCTGTGGCGGCCTCGCTTGATGTCGCCCAGAATGACATCATGGCCAGTGTCCTGAGTATCACTGGCGCTAGGAGATTTTCTCATCAGGCTACTTCTTGGTGGAGTGCAAAGCTTGTCGTCGGCCCTATGCTCCAAGCCAGTGCTAGGAAGCACCGTTTCCGAACTGGGGGGCTCCTCCTTGAGCTCAATTGTAATGGTGGCAGTGATTGTGGGCTAGTTCAACGAGCAGGGAAAGCGAAGATGGGCTGTGTGAAGGTGCCCATGGACAGTAATAGGAGAGACAAGGAATTGGGGCAAGCCCAGATCATATTGAGAAAGCCCATGCCCGCGTCCGCAGCCACGACCACTCCTGGTGTCAGGGTAACGACTAGTGAAGTTATCCGAGGAGGGAGGCGAAGAGCCGGAAGTAGAAGTGGAGGGATGGCGGGGGAGATGACTACAACTGCTACCTCGCCAGAAGCGCATACGCTGTCGGAGGCATGACATGATTATCAGAGCAGGATGACGGGAGCGGCCAGCAGAAGGAAAGGGGACGGAATTCAGGGGAGGGATATCTCGCCGAGCAAGGGAATACATAATGGGTGGACTGAGCCCCAGATTGCAAAGAGTGCTATGCGAAAAGTGAAAACTAGGAGCAAGATCAATCCATCAAACAATTGAGCAGTGACGCCTTGTGTTGGTTCTAGAGCTATGCTCTGCTGCAACAGGGGAGCAACTAGAACGCAGGGGAGGCAGAACAGGAATGAAGCATCCAGAGGAAGCCATTCTCATAATGTGGAGTTGGTTTGGGCTTCTGTGCTACGTTAATGCAACAATGCAAATGACGGTGGAGAAATTAATGAGGACAGAGACGTGAGTTAGGGTGGCAGAGTAATGAGCCCACGTGCCGACCCACAACCTCCTCCACGTACTGTGACAACTAATCACCCGCATCCGGGGGACATCAATGCATTTAATGCAAGCAATCAAATAGGATTAGAAAATAACTTCTACATTGAAATCAATGCACCTAGTGCAAGCAATCAAATAATATTAGAAGCCAATGTCTACACTGAAATCAATGCATTTACTCAAAGAAATCAAATAGGATTAAAAATCACCATCTACATTGAAATCAATACATTTAGCGCAAACAATCAAATACGATTAGAAATCGTCTACATTGAAATCAATGCATCTAGTGCAAGTAATCAAATATAATTATAAATCGACATCCAAACTAAAATGAACACATCTAGTGCAAGCAATCAAATAGTATTAGAAATCACCACCTACACTGAAATCAATGCATCTAGTGCAAGTAATCAAATATCATTAGAAATAAATATCTACACTAAAATCGATGCATCTAGTGCAAATAATCAAATAGGATTAGAAATCACTATCTCCACTTATATCAATCCATCTAGTGCAAGAAATATTTCTTCCTCTCTCCACCCTCCATCCATATCTAGATCCCCCTCCATCTTTTCTTTTTTGTCTCTCTATCTCACCCCCCTAAACACACACGTTCTCACACTCCATATATATCAATCTCTTTGTCAATCACCCCCTCTCCCCATCTCTCTCTTCTTCCCTCTCTTCACCTTCCATCTATATCTCTATCTTCCCCTTCTCTCCCTCTCCCCCGCTAATATCTCTCTTTCCTCCTTTTTTCCTCTCTCCCTCTCTCTCCATCTTCCTTATCACTCACTCTCTCTCTCTCTAGAAACCAACATCTACACTGAAATCAATGCATTTACTCAAAGAAATCAAATAGGATTAGAAATCACCATCTACACTGAAATCAATGAATTTAGTGCAAACAATCAAATAGGATTAGAAATCATCTACATTGAAATTAAGTCATCTAGTGCAAGTAATCAAATATAATTATAAATCGACATCTAAATTGAAATCAACACATTCAGTGCAAGCAATCAAATTGTATTAGAAATCACCACCTACACTGAAATCAATGCATCTAGTGCAAGTAATCAAATATCTTTAGAAATAAATATCTACACTAAAATCGATGCATCTAGTGCAAATAATCAAATAGGATTAGAAATCACCATCTCCACTTATATCAATCCATCTAGTGTGAGAAATATTCCTCCCTCTCTCCACCCTCCATCCATATCTATATCCCCCTCCATCTATTATTTTTTATCTCTCTATCTCACCCCCCTAAACACACACGCTCTCGCGCTCCATATATATCAATCTCTTTGTCAATCACCCCCTCTCCCCATATCTCTCTTCTTCCCTCTTTTCACCTTCCATCTATATCTCTATCTTCCCCTTCTCTCCCTCTCCCCCGCTAATATATCTCTTTCCTACTTTTGTCCTCTCTCCCTCTCTCTCCATCTTCCTTATCACTCACTCTCTCTCTCTCTCTCTAGAAACCAACATCTACACTGAAATCAATGCATTTACTCAAAGAAATCAAATAGGATTAGAAATCGCCATCTACACTGAAATCAATGCATTTAGTGCAAACAATCAAATAGGATTAGAAATCATCTACATTGAAATAAATTCATCTAGTGCAAGTAATCAAATATAATTATAAATCGACATCTAAATTGAAATCAACACATTCAGTGCAAGCAATCAAATTGTATTATAAATCACCACCTACACTAAAATCAATGCATCTAGTGCAAGTAATCAAATATCATTAGAAATAAATATCTACACTAAAATCGATGCATCTAGTGCAAATAATCAAATAGGATTATAAATCACCATCTCTTTTTCTAATCCCTCCTCTCCCCATATCTCTCTTCTACCCTCTATTCACCTTCCATCTATATCTCTATCTTCCCCTTCTCTCCCTCTCCCCCGCTTATATCTCTATTTCCTCCCTTTTTCCTCTCTCTCTCTCTCTCCATATTCCTTATCTCTCTCTCTCTCTCTCTCTCTCTCTCTCTCTCTCTCCACCTTTCTCTCTCTACTTCTTTCTTATTACCTCCCTCTCCCTCCCCCTCCAAGTCCATCTCTCTTTCCCTCCCTCTCTCCACTCCCTCACATCCTCTCTCTTCCTTCCTCTCTTTCCCTTTCTCTCCCATCTCGCTCTCCCTCTCTCTCTCTCTCCACCCACAAACTATGTTACTATATCCCTTCCTCTATCCTTATATCTCCTTCTCCCCCCCTTATCTCCATCTCTCCTTATTTGTCTCTTTATAACAGCCCCAAACATACACGCTCTCTCTCTGTCTCTCTCTTGTCACTCCTCTCTCTCCACTTCTCACTGTCTACATTTCTTATTTCCCATATCTCTCTCGCTCCAACTCCATCTATCTATCGATCTCTCTCTTAATTCCTCCCTCTCATCCTCTCTCTCTCTCTCTCTCTCTCTCTCTTCCCCGATCTCTCTCTCTCTCTCTCTCTCGTAACTCCTTCTCTCTTCCCTGATCTCTCTCTCTCGCTCTCTCTCTCTTCCATCCAATACTCTCTCTTCCCCCATCACTCTCCTCCTCTCTCTCATTCTTCCTCTCTCTCCCTTTCTCTCCTACCCCCCTCTCTCTTTTCCCCCCAATCCTCTCTCTTCCCCCATCTCTCTCTCTCCCTCTCTCCCTCTCTTCACACTCTCTTTTTAGCCTCTCTCTGCCCCCATATCCCTTCCTTTCTCTCTCTCTTTTTTCCCCTCTCTCTCTCCAACTGCCCCTCCCTCTCTCCTTCTCTCTTCATCTCTCCCCCCTTATTTCCACACATCTTACTTTGTCTCTTTATCTTGTTCAACACACACATGGTGTATGAGGAAGGATAAAAACACAAATCAAACACAATAGAAAGATAGACATTTTTTGCATCTTTATTACACATAGATGTACATTTATATTACATGAATGTGACTCTTGGATTCATATTCCAAGGTCACTTGGACTCCTTTGTAACTCTTTTCCTTCCACACCTACCCATGGAGGATTAGGTGTTCAACATTCCCTCCCTTAATCCGAAGGGGTATGTGTGAGTCCAAGAAGAGAGTTGTACTACAAATCTGCGAAGTATGCATGGCAGCACTTAGGCTGAATCAACTCTTTGAAATTTTGAGATAAAGAGGTGGTTTAAGGATGACCACCAACACTAGAATGCAACACTTATTGCAGTTCTCAGAACTCTTCCAAAACTGGCAAGAAGCTAAGGGCTTCTACTAGAGGAATTGTCCCTCATATTTAAAGGAGACCTTCTGTTAGTGTCAACTCTTTCAGCCTTTCTTCCAGTAACCAAACATGCTCTTACAAAGTGATTTTACCTCCAAGGTCACCCTGAATATTTGCTGAATTCTGAAGCAAAATTTGGTCACTAGGTATTAGGTCTAGGGTTTGTTTTCACTCTTTTCAAAGTTGTCCAAATGTCAGTCCATGTCACCATTCAACTAAGTGTACCATCATTCATAGGGTTTTCATCATCATGCCAGATTCCAAAGGGTCATTTTACACCTTGTTCATGCTTCAGTTGTGCCTAGGTAAGGTTCATTTCCCTCTCCTAGGGTTTTGGAGGTAATTTCTCTTGGATGGTCAAATCATTAGAAAAAATTGTATCCTAATGTTCATACACCTTCCCCTATCCTTAATGTACCTTATTAAACACTTCCCATCACTAAGATCCCCCAAATTCTTCATTTTCACACAAACCCTAGTTTCTTGCTACAACTTGGCAATTTTCTAGGCTAGGCCTGTGTTTTGCCCTTTTGGACCCCTTCCCCTCACTCAATCTCTAAAATTACACTTTCCCCTGCTTCCTAACATCCCTCCCTACTTCCCAAAATTTTCTCAAGAATTTAGAAGCCCCTTATCCCCTTCATTTCGCTTCATTTCGACAAATCCCTTGTTCCACACATCGGGATAGATTTCACTCAAATGATGTTTCTGAGCAATACAAGATGAATTTGGGAAAACTGAGAGAGGTTTTTGTCCAAAATAGGCCAAGGAAGAAAAAACTCCTTCTCTTTTTACACAGGTGTCATGGTTTTAGATAAATGTCAAGAATACCGTTGCCTCAAGAGAATTGATGCACCTCTGAAGTGACCTTGGGAAAATCACGATTTCTCCTAGCTTGGTTGGCCAAATGACTTTATTGATGAGTCAAATGATAACTAGACAGAAATATATTTCCAATGAGCTATCATGAGCTCAATTTTGAGTTGAGGAAGACTTTCAAAAGTTGACTGCCATAGCACTCTGCCTTGAGGCAGCCTCATTCTGCTCATTTTGACCAGTCTTGGGAAATTTGATTTTTGACAAGGAAAATGAACTCCAAATTGAAAAATTCCACTTGGGTTGGAAATTAGACTCAATAAGCTTTCCAACTAGCTATCATGTGCCCAATTTGGACACCGGGAAGGCCTCCAAAATCCTCCTTCAAAATGGCGTGGCGCATAGAGATGGCGCGGCACATTGGGCAGCCCTCTGCAGTGTAAAAAATGAATTGGCGCGGCGCATTGGGCTAAAAAGCTTGAAAAACCATTCAATTCTTTCTCCAAAAGCTCCAAAATTTCAAATTCTTCATTCCACAACTAATTTAACATCTCCATATTGCCAAGGTATGAGTTTCCATCAGTGTTTATGGTGTTTCAATAGGTGAAGAAAATTCAAACCCTATTTTCTTGCTCAAGAATTGTTTCCTTAGGGTTTGGAGTTTGGTTCTTATGCCATCACTCCCTCAATCCTTCATTCCCTCAATCATTTTCTCCCTTTCTTTACATTCTCATCTACCCATTCCACATTTCCCATATCCCTAATCAACTAACCCTAAATCCCTAATCCCACTATCCCAAACCATAGTCAAATATCCCCAAAACCATAATTGCCATCCCAAACCCTAGATATTATCCCATATCCCCTTTCATCCCCAAAATAAATTATTCCTAAGCCCATCTCCTATCCCTAAGTTATTTCATTTCCTATTACTCTCCCTTTCCCATTTCACTTGTAAAACTTCACAAACCCCAAGTTTCCTAAAAATCAAGTGGCTGTCCCTACACCTCAATTATCACTTGATTGAACCCCATTTCCCTACTGCCCTATTTCCCCATAGTCCTTCCCACACTACCCATTGTCTCACACGTTTGCAAAGCGAAGATCAAGATCTGAAAGTAGGCTAAGGAGGGCACTCAACGCTGAAAGGAGGATAGGCTCCAAATATTGGAAAAATATTCTTTGGCTGAGCATGGTACTTGATGAGGGACCTTCAGTCCAAATTTCAAGGAATTTGGAAAAAAAATTGTCAATTTTGAATTTTTTGGTCACAAAACAGGTTTTTCTGCCCGACGCGTAGTGCCACCTTGCGCGCGCTTATGATTGGTAGATCTTCAGAGGGAAAACTTGGTATTTATTGATTTTTTATGAAAATTTATGCATGCTCAGGAATGGCCTAAGAATTTCATCAAGTTCTAGGTTTCCTAAAGGGTCAAAAACACCTTGAAAATGGCCTTTCTGCCACTTTTTACACAAACAAGAACCAGTCTTGGGAGATTGAATTTTTGAAGGGTCAAATGGACACCAAATCTAGAAATTTCACTTGGGTTGGAAATTAGATAGGTAGGGATTTCCAACGAGCTATCATGAGATTAATTTTGACTTCAGGAAGTGCCTCAAAATCAGCCCCAAAATTGTGCTATGCATAGAGATTTTGGGCGCGACGCATAGAGAATTTTGGCCTATTTTTCACTCTTCAGCTCAGAATTTCGCCTAGTTTTGACTAGTTTCACTTTTTCATGTAACTATTGATCTACCTTGATGTAATTTCATGACCATGATGTAAATTTGGCACATTTTTACTTGTTCTAGAAGATTCATTCACTAAAAAGTGAAAATTAAATGAATGAATCAGTTTCCTACCATATAGAGGCAAGTTGTTTGATTGCCTAGATTTCAGTTCCTAGTTTAGAATTCATTGAAAAATCTCCTAGAAGGATGAGCTAGACCCTAGAGGCATGGGAATGGGTTAGGCTGGTATATATTATGTATTTTCTAAGTCATTTTCAGGGTTGGACTCTTGGGAATTGTCGGGCACTTCATTGTACATACACTTCTGCATTTTTGGCAAAGGAAAGACCAGGGTTTGCAGCACTTGTTGGGATCCTTGTGGCTCTATGTTTTGATGATGTTTCTCTCTATGTATTTGTAAGTTTCATTTATTTTATTAGTGTACCATTTCTCTGCACCTTTCTTCTTAAATTAAGCAAATCAGTGTTAAAGGTAGAATTCAGTAGCTTGCTCTGCTCTGCCTTTTGTTTTGTTTGATTTTACATGTTTTCATTTGTTTGGAGAGGATCCATGAGTTCTCTTTCCCTCTTTGGCTCCTCAGCGGTCTAAACCATCCTTCCTTTCAATTCAAAACATCAAAACCATTTCCTTCCCTGCCCCAATAAGAATTCTGCAAAAAACTAGGCCTGATCCCTGGACCCAAACTGCCTTTCCCTTTGTTTTCGACAAAAACCTACGAAATCATTTCAAACTCCTTGATTTATATACCTAGCCTAAAATTAGCTTTTATTTTAGTCATCTCAAGCCCTATTGATAACTTTCCACTGAGATTGACCCAGAGAGAGCCCTCTCCTGTTCTGGTAGGGCTAGCTACCAGACTGAGCGTGGTTTGATGTTACCCTGAATTCTGCCTTCCTTCAACCTGAGGTAGATTTAGGCAATAACATAGTGGCGACCATACTGGGAGAAAATGGTTTTCTTGTTATGTTATTTGTTTTCTAAGCTACAGACAGAGCCTGAAGTTATGCCAGGTAGCCTTTGAAACACTCTTGCTTTGTATCAGCGAAAGTAGATAAACACTGCTTCAGTAAATCTTTGGTCTAGCTTGTAAACGTAACATTTGACTTGGAAATTGCCCCAGTACATGTATCAAGTTAGATCTGATGCTGATGTTGGATAGCAGTCAGACACGTATGAAGGCTGAAACATTCGCCTGGCAACTCCAACTCAATCCAGAGATTCCAGTGCTCACTGATCCATTCATGCACTAAAATAAAATGGTAGGGTATGTGGCAGAGCCTGCTCTTTGTGAAGTTTTAAAAGAATTTAGAGATCAATTAGTGGATATTGAAATTGATGAAGTGTTTTTCATTGTTGTGCTTCAATTTTTGAGATCTCCGAAGTTTCCTCCTAAAGCTAAAACTCATTTCTTTGAGTTAGTTGTTGAAAAATTTGAAGATTCGACATTTAAACGATCAGATCCAATCATATGAATTCCGAGATCCCAAAAAGTTCTTGGAAACTCTCCCTCCTTCAAAACAAGAAACAATAGAGCTGCCCGTGGATATTTGCATTGATAGTGTGCAGCTGGAAGTATGTATTGCAGAGTTGGGGTAGCAAACAGAGTCTGGCTTTTGCAATCCTATTGCAACGTACATGGAAATTTTTTTCAATCTGAATGATAGATAAACTTGTCTTTTACATAACCACACTCGTTATGTGCATGTATGGCTGCCAACAATTGCATCTATGTCCTGGTTGAAGCACTCTCAAGCAGCATCCTTGTCATAGTTACTTGAATGGTTGATCTGGCATTACAGCATTACTTGATCTATTGGCTCTGCAGCAAAGTAGGGGAGATTTGTAAATAAATAAGCAGCCAAAGGCAGCACTTCGTTCCAGTTTCATTGCAGTTTTGGTTTGAGTTTGTTGAGCCAGTTTTTCAGTCATTTTGGTTGCAGAATTGAGTCGGTTTGAGTCAAGTTTCAGTCAATAAATCAGTCAAAAGTTTTGTGTTAATTTTCCAAGTCATCAATTCCATTGCCCAATGGATAAGGCACTGGTCTGCTCTCCCAAAGATATGTCGTTCTTGGCACCTCCAAGGAGCTACCATCCCCATTGGAGCCAATGTTAGTGTCAGCCTTTGCAGCCTTCCTCCAGCGATCAAACATGCTCTTACAAAGTGATCTTAAAGTTTCAAGGTCAAATTTTGTCATTTCAGTGAGCCTTCAAGCAAAATTTGCTCACTAAGTACTAGGTCTAGGGTTTGCTTTCACTCCTTCCAGAGTTGTCCAAATGTCGGTCCATGTCACCATTCAGCTGAGTGTACCATCATTCAGAGGGTTTTCATCATCATGTCAGGTTCCAATGGATCATTTTACACCTTGTTCATGCTTCAGTTGTGCCTAGGTAAGGTCCATTTCCCTCTCCTAGGGTTTTGGAGGTAATTTATCTTGGATGGTCAAATCATTAGAAAAAATTGTATCCTGATGTTCATGCACCTTCCCCTATCCTTAATTTACCTGATTAAACACTTCCCATCACTGAGATCCCCCAAATTCCTCATTTTTGCACAAACCCTAGTTTCTTGCTACAACTTGGCAATTTTCTAGGCTAGGCCTGTGTTTTGCCCTTTTGGACCCCTTCCCCTCACTCAATCTCTAAAATTCCACTTTCCCCTACTTCCTAACATCCCTCCCTACTTCCAAAAATTTTCTCAAGAATTTAGAAGCCCCTTATCCCCTTCGTTTCGCTTCATTTCGACAAATCCCTTGTTCCACACATCGGGATAGGTTTTACTCCAATGATGTTTCTAAGCAATAAAATATGAATTTGGGAAAAATGAGAGATTTTTTTGTCCAAAATAGGCCAAGGAAGAAAAACCTCCTTCACTTTTTACACAGGTGTCATATTTTTTAGAGAAATGTCAAAACTGCATTAGCCTCAGGAGAATTGATGCACCTCTGAAGTGACCTTGGGAAAATCAAGATTTCTCCTAGCTTGGTTGGCCAAATGACTTCCTTGATGAGTCAAATGATAACTATACAAAAATATGTTTCCAATGAGCTATCATGAGCTCAATTTGGAGCTAAGGAAGACTTTCAAAGGTTGACTATAACAGCACTCTGCCTTGAGGCAGCCTTATTCTACTCATTTTGACCAGTCTTGGGAGATTTGATTTTTGACAAGGAAAATGAACTCAAAATTGAAAAATTTCACTTGGGTTGGAAATTATACTCAATAATATTTCCAATGAGATATCCCATGCCCAATTTTGACACCGGGAAGGCCTCCAAAATCCTCCTGCAAAAAGGCGCTACGCATTGAGATGGCGCTATGCATTGGGCTAGGGTTTGCAGTGTAAATTTATAACTGGCGCTACGCATTGAGATGGCGCTACACATTGGGCCAAAAAGCCTGAAATACATTAAAATATTCCACCAAAGCTCTCAAATTTCTAAATTCTTCATTTCCCAACTAAGTTAACATCTCCATATTGCCAAGGTATGAGTTTCCATCAGTGTTTATGGTGTTTCAATAGGTGAAGAAAATTCAAACCCTATTTTCTTGCTCAAGAATTGTTTCCTTAGGGTTTAGACTTTGGTTCTTATGCCATCACTCCCTCACTCCATTCCCTCAATCATTTTATTCCTTTCTTTACATTCTCATCTACCCATTCCACATTTCCCATATCCCTAATCAACTAACCCTAAATCCCTAATCCCGCTATCCCAAACCATAGTCAAATATCCCCAAAACCATAATTTCCATCCCAAGCCTAGATATTATCCCCTATCCCCTTTCATTCCCAAAATCATTTATTCCTAAGCCCATCTCCTATCCCAAAGTTATTTCATTTCCTATTACTCTCCCTTTCCCATTTCACTTGTAAAACTTCACAAACCCCAAGTTTCCTAAAAATCAAGTGGCTATCCCTACACCTCAATTATCACTTGATTGAACCCCATTGCCCTACTGCCCTATTTCCCCACAGTCCTTCCCACACTACCATACATTTGGCATTAAAAAAAAGACACCAAATTCTCATTTTTCATCCCATACAAATCAGCATATACCTGGCATATACTTTCAACACCATGGAGATGGACACGGATACCTCATATGACCAAGACAGTGATTCTACCACCGAGTTAAATGCATCAAGGAGACAAGAAGCTATTGTTGAAATCAAACAGGGAGAAGAAAATGTTTTTGCGCATGAAGAACCACTATTGGGCCCGAACACATGTTTGCAAAGCGAAGATCAAGATCCTGAAAGCGAGGCTAAGGAGGGTACTGAAGCGTCGAAAGAGGCATGATCGACTCCAAATATTGGCCGAAGATTCTTTAGCTGAGCATGGCACTTGATGGGGGACCTACAGTCCAAATTTCAAGGAATTTGGAGAAAATTTTGTCATTTTTGAACTTTTGGTCACAAAATAGGTTTTTTCTACCCGACGTGTAGCGCCACCTTGTGCGCGCTTACGATTGGGAGATCTTCTGGAGGAAAACTTGGTATTTATAGATTTTTTATGAAAATTAATGCATGCTCAGGAATGGCCTAAGGATTTCATCAAGTTCTGGGTGGCCTAAAGGGTCAAAAACACCCTAAAATTGGCCTTTCTGCCACCTTTTGCACACACAGAAACCAGTCTTGGGAGAAGGAACTTTTGGAGGGGTAACTGGACACCAAATCCAGAAATTCCACTTGGGTTGGAAATTAGACAGGCAGGGCTTTCCAATGAGCTATCATGAGCTCAATTTGGACTTCGAGAAGTGCCTCAAAATCAGCTCCAAAGTTGTGCTACGCATAGAGTTTTTGGGCGCGACGCATAGAGGAATTTGGCTTATTTTTCACTTTCAGCTCAGAAATTCACCTAGTTTTGACTAGTTTCACTTTTTTATGTAACTCTTGATCTATCTTGACGTAATTTCAAGACCATGATGTAAATTTGGCACATTTTTACTTGTTCTAGAGGATTCATTCACTAAAAAGTGAAAATTAAATGAATGAATCGGTTTCCTACCATATAGAGGCAAGTTGTTTGATTGCCTAGATTTTAGTTCCTAGTTTAGAATTGGTTGAAACGGCTCCTAGAAGGATGAGCTCGACCCATAGAGGCATGGGAATGGGTTGGGCTGGTCTATATTATGTATTTTCTGATTCATTTTCAGGGTTGGACTCTTGGGAATAATTTGGCACCTCATTGTATATTCATTTCATCATTTTTGGCAAAGGAAAGACCAGGGTTTTGCAACACTTGTTGGGATCCTTGTGGCTCTGATTTTTGATGGTGTTTTTCTCCATGTAATTGTAAGTTCATTAATGTTCTATGTATGCCATTTCCCTTCTCTTTGCTTCTGAAATTAGACAAATGAGTGACTAAGGTAGAATTCATTAGTTTGCTGGTGCTCTGCCTTTTGTTTTGTTTGATTTTATATGTTTTCATTTGTTTGAAGAGGATCCTTGCAGCCTCTTGCCCTCTTCAGCTCCTCATCGGATTTAGCTCCTCATCGATCTAAACCATCCATTCTTTCAATTCAAAACATCAAAACCATTCCTTCCTACTTCAATAAGAATTACGCAAAAACTAGGCACTGAACTCGGGCCCAAGAATTGCCTTTCCTTATTTGAGCAAAAACCTCCAAAATCATTTCAAACTCCTTGATTTATATACCTAGCCCTCTCCTCTTCTGGTAGGGCTAGCTACCAGACTGAGCGTGGTTTGATGTTACCCTGAACTCTACCTTCCTTCAGCCTGAGGTAGATTTAGGCAATAACATAGTGGCGACCATACTGGGGAGAAAATGGTTTTCTTGTTGGTGTTATTTTTTTTATAAGCTACAGACGGAGTCTGAAGTTATGCCAGGTAGCCTTCGAAACGCTCTTGCTTTGCGTTAGCGAAAGTAGATAAACACTGCTTCAGTCAATCTCCGGTCTAGTTTGTAAACGTAACATCTAACTTATAAATTTCTACAGTACATGTATCAAGTTCAGATCTGATGGTTGATAGTGGACAACGATCATACATAAGAAGGCTGAAATCATTCACCTGGTGACTCCAACTCAATCCGAGAGAGATTCCAGGGCTCACTGATCCATTCATGCACTAAAATAAAATGGTAGGGTATGTGGCAACCCTGCGCTTTGTGAAGTTTTAAAATAAGTTAGAGATTAGTTAGTGGATATTGAAATTGATGAAGTATTTTTCATTGTCGTGCTTCAATGTTTGAGATCTCCAAAGTTTCCTTCTGAAGCTAAAACTGGTTTCTTTGAGTTAGTTGTTGAAAAATTTGAGAAGGAGATTCAGTATTTAAATGATCAAATCCAATCATGTGAATTCCGAGATCCAAAAGAGTTCTTGGAAACTCTCCCTCCTTCAAAACAAGAAACAATAAAGCTGCCTGTGGATGTTTGCATTGATAGTTTGCGGCTGGAAGCATGTATTGAGGAGTTGGGGCAGAAAACAGATTTTGGTTTTTGCGATCCTATTGCAACGTACATGGAAATTTTTTTCAGTTTGAATGATAGATCAAATTGTCTTTTACATAACCAAACTTGTTATGTGCATATATGGCTGTCAGCATTTAGATTTGTGTCCTAGTTGAAGCACTTTCAAGCAGCATCCTTGTCACAGTTACTTGATTGGTTGATCTAGCATTACAGTGTTACTTGATCTATTGGTTTTGTAGCAAAGTAGGGTAGATCTGTAAATAAATAAGCTGCCAAATGCAACATTTCAGTTTCCGGTATTTGTTTATGTACAAGTTGCAGTATGTATATGTTTTTGGATTGGTATGAGTTGTTTTGATGGAGGCCGATTTATGGACCTCGTTGCCAATGGATAAGGCACTGATGCAACTCTCCCAAGATCTTCCGTTCTTGGCACCTCCAAGGAGCTACCATCCCCATTGGAGCCAATGTTAGTGTCAGCCTTTGCAGCCTTCCTCCAGTGATCAAACATGCTCTTACAAAGTGATTTTGAGGTGTCAAGGTCAAATTTTGTCATTTCAGTGAGCCTTCAAGCAAAATTTGGTCACTAAGTATTAGGTCTAGGGTTTGCTTTCACTCCTTCCATAGTTTTCCAAATGTTGTTCCATGTCACCATTCAGCTGAGTGTACCATCATTCAGAGGGTTTTCATCATCATGCTAGATTCCAAAGGGTCATTTTACACCTTTTTCATGCTTCAGTTGTGCCTAGGTAAGGTTCATTTCCCTCTCTTAGGGTTTTGGAGGTAATTGCTCTTGGATGGTCAAATCATCAGTAAAAATTGTATCCGAATGTTCATACACCTTATCCTATCCTTAATTTACCTTATTAAACACTTCCCATCACTGAGATCCCCCAAATTCCTCATTTTTGTACAAACCCTAGTTTCTTGCTACAACTTGGCAATTTTCTATGCTAGGCCTGTGTTTTTCCCTTTTGGACCCCTTCCCCTCACTCAATCTATGAAATTCCACTTTCTTCTACTTCCTAACATCCCTCCCTACTTCCCAAAATTTTCTCAATAATTTAGAAGCCCCTTATCCCCTTCGTTTCGCTTCATTTCGACAAATCCCTTGTTCCACACATCAGGATAGGTTTTACTCCAATGATTTTTCTGAGCAATAAAAGATGAATTTGGGAAACCTGAGAGATTTTTTTGTCCAAAATAGGCCAAGGAAGAAAAAAATCCTTCACTTTTTACGCAGGTGTCACATTTTTAGAGAAATTTCAAACATACATTCGCCTCAGGAGAATTGATGCACCTCTGAAGTGACCTTGGGACAATCAAGCCTTCTCCTAGCTTGGTTGGCCAAATGACTTCCTTGATGAGTCAAATGATAACTAGACACAAATATATTTCCAATGAGCTATCATGAGCTCAATTTGGAGCTGAGTAAGACTTTCAAAAGTTGACTGCAACAGCACTCTGCCTTGAGGCAGCCTTATTCTACTCATTTTGACTAGTCTTGGGAGATTTGATTTTTGACAAGGCAAATGAACTCCAAATTGACAAATTCCACTTAGGTTGGAAATTATACTCAATAATATTTCCAACGAGCTATCCCAAACCCAATTTTGACACCAGGAAGGCCTCCAAAAGCCTCCTGTAAAAAGGTGCTACGCATTGGACTAGGGTTTGCAGTGTAAATTTATAACTGGCGCTACGCATTGGGCCAAAAAGCCTGAAATCCATTCAAATATTCTAAAAAATCTCTCAAATTTATAAATTATTCATTTCCCAACTAATTTAACATCTCCATATTGCCAAGGTATGAGTTTCCATCAGTGTTTATGGTGTTTCAATAGGTGAAGAGAATTCAAACCCTATTTTCTTGCTCAAGAATTGTTTCCTTAGGGTTTAGAGTTTGGTTCTTATGCCATCACTCCCTCATTCCTTCATTCCCTCAATCATTTTCTCCCTTTATTTACATTCTCATCTACCCAATCCACATTTCCCATATCCCTAATCAACTAACCCTAAATCCCTAATCCCACTATCCCAAACCATAGTCAAATATCCCCAAAACCATAATTTCCATCCCAACCCTAGATATTATCTCCTATCCCCTTTCATTCCCAAAATAATTTACTCCTAAGCCCATCTCCTATCCCTAAGTTATTTCATTTCCTATTACTCTCCCTTTCCCATTTCACTTGTAAAACTTCACAAACCCCAAGTTTCCTAAAAATCAAGTGGTTGTCCCTACACCTCAATTATCACTTGATTGAACCCCATTGCCCTATTTCCCTATTTCCCCACAGTCCTTCCCACACTACCATACATTTTTCATTAAAACAAAGACACCAAATTCTCATTTTTCATCCCATACAAATCAACATATACTTGGCATAGACTTTCAACACCATGGAGATGGACACTGATACCTCATATGACCAAGACAGTGATTCTACCACTGAGTTAAATGCACCAAGGATAAAAGAAGCTATTGGAAAAACAAAACAGGGAGAAGAACATGTTGTGGCACATGAAGAACCACTATTGGGCCCGCACACATGTTTGCAAAGCGAAGATCAAGATCGTGAAAGCGAGGCTAAGGAGGGTACTGAAGCGTCGAAAGAGGCATGATCGACTCCAAATCTTGGCCGAAGCTTCTTTGGCTGATCATGGCACTTGATGGGGGACCTACAGTCCAAATTTCAAGGAATTTGGAGAAAATTTTGTCATTTTTGAATTTTTGGTCACAAAACATGTTTTTTCTGCCCGACGCGTAGCGCCACCTTGCACGCGCTTATGATTGGGAGATCTTCAGGAGAAAAAATTGACATTTTTGGATTTTTTATGAAAATTTATGCATGCTCAGGAATGGCCTAAGAATTTCATCAAGTTTTGGGTTGCCTAAAGGGTAAAAAACACCTTGAAAATGGCTTTTCTGCCTCTTTTTACACACACAGGAACTAGTCTTGGGAGATTGAAGTTTTGGAGGGGAAAATGACATCCAAATCTAGAAATTCCACTTGGGTTGGAATTAGACAAGTAGGGCTTTCCAAAAAGCTATCATGAGCTCAATTTGGACTTCGGGAAGGGCCTTAAAATCAGATCCAAAGTTGTGCTATGCATAGCGATTTTGGGCGCGGCGCATAGAAAATTTTGGCCTATTTTTCACTTTTCAGCTCAGAATTTCGCCCAATTTTGACTAGTTTCACTTTTTCATGTAACTATTGATCTACCTTGATGTAATTTCATGACCATGATGTAAATTTGGCACATTTTTACTTGTTCTAGAGGATTCATTCACTAAAAAGTGAAAATTAAATGAATGAATCAGTTTCCTACCATATAGAGGCAAGTTGTTTGATTGCCTAGATTTCAGTTCCTAGTTTAGAATTGGTTGGAACAGCTCCTAGAAGGATGAGCTCGACCCCTAGAGGCATGGGGAGGGGTTAGGCTGGTCTATATTATGTATTTTCTGAGTCATTTTCAAGGTTTGACTCTTGGGAATAGTTTGGCACTTCATTGTACATACACTTCTGCATTTTTGGCAAAGGAAAGACTAGGGTTTGTAGCACTTGTTGGGATCCTTGTGGCTCTGTGTTTTGATGATGTTTCTCTTTATGTATCTGTAAGTTTCATTGATGTTATTTGTGTACCATTTCTCTGCACCTTTCTTCTTAAATTAAGCAAATCAGTGTTAAAGGTAGAATTCAATAGCTTTCTCTGCTCTGCCTTTTGTTTTGTTTGATTTTACATGTTTTCATCTGTTTGGAGAGGATCCATGAATTATATTTCCCTCTTCAGCTCCTCAGTGGTCTAAAAAATTTATCCTTTCAATTTAAAGCATTAAAACCATTGTCGTCCCTGCCCCAATAAGAATTCTGCGAAAACTGGGCCTAATCCCCAGACCCAAAATTGCCTTTCCCTTGTTTCCGACAAAAAACTCCCAAAATCATTTCAAACTCCTTGATTTATATACCTAGCCTAAAATTAGCATTCATTTCAGTCATCTCAAGCCCTATTGATACATTTTCCTGAGATTGACCCGGAGAGAGCCCTCTCCTGTTCTGGTAGGGCTAGCTACCAGACTGAGCGTGGTTTGATGTTACCCTGAATTCTGCCTTCTTTCAGCCTGAGGTAGATTTAGGCTATAACATAGTGGCGACCATACTAGGGAAGAAAATGGTTTGCTTGTTGGTGTTATTTGTTTTATAAGCTACAGACGGAGCCTAAAGTTATGCTAGGTAGCCTTTGAAACGCTCTTGCTTTGCATTAGTGAAAGTAGATAAACGCTGCTTTAGTCAATCTCCGGTCTAGCTTGTGAACGTAACATATGACTTGCAAGTTACCCCAGTACGTGTATCAAGTTTAGATCTGATTTTTGATGGTGGACAATGATCAGACATATGAAGGCTGAAACATTCACCCGGCGACTCCAACTCAATCTAGAGATTCCAGTGCTCACTGATCCATTCATGCACTAAAATAAAATGGTAGGGTATGTGGCAGACCCTGCTCTTTGTGAAGCTTTAAAAGAAGTTAGAGATCAGCTAGTGGATATTGAAATTGATGAAGTATTTTTCACTGTCGTGCTTCAATGTTTGAGATCTCTGAAGTTTCCTCCTGAAGCTAAAACTGGTTTCTTTGAGTTAGTTGTTGAAAAATTTGAGAAGGAGATTCAGTATTTAAATGATCAGATCTAATCATATGAATTTCGAGATCCTAATTTTTTTTTGGAAACTATCCCTCCTTCAAAACAAGAAACAATAGAGCTGCCCGTGGATGTTTGCGTTGATAGTGTGCAGCTGGAAGTATGTATTGCGGAGTTGGGGCAGCAAATAGAGTCTGGTTTTTTCAATCCTATTGCAACGTACATGGAAATTTTCTTCAGTTTGAATGATAGATCAAATTGTCTTTTACATAACCAGAATCGTTATGTGCGTGTATGGCTGTCAGCATTTACATTTGTGTCCTGGTTGAAGCACTTTCAAGCAGCATCCTTGTCACAGTTACTTGATTGGCTGATCTGGCATTACATCGTTACTTGATCTATTGGTTTTGCAGCAAAGTAGGGGAGATTTGTAAATAAATAAGCTGCCAAAGGCAACATTTCAGTTTTCGATATTTGTTTATGTACAGGTTGCAATATGTACATGTTTTTGGATTGGTATGAGTTGTTTTGGGTTTGCAGTTATTGACTCCATTGCCCAATGGATAAGGCACGGGTCTGCTCTCCCAAAGATCTGCCATTCTTGGCACCTCCAAGGAGCTACCATCCCCATTGGAGCCAATGTTAGTGTCAGTCTTTGCAGCCTTCCTCTAGTGATCAAACATGCTCTTACATAGTGATTTTAAGATGTCAAGGTCAAATTTTGTCATTTCAGTGAATCTTCAAGCAAAATTTGGTCACTAGGTATTAGGTCTAGGGTTTGTTTTCACTCTTTTCAAAGTTGTCCAAATGTCGGTCCATGTCACCATTCAGCTGAGTGTACCATCATTCAAAGGGTTTTCATCATCATGTCAAGTTCCACTGGGTCATTTTACACCTTGTTCATGCTTCAGTTGTGCCTAGGTAAGGTTCATTTCCCTCTCCTAGGGTTTTGAAGGTAATTTCTCTTGGATGGTAAAATCATCAGCAAAAATTGTATCCTGATGTTCATACACCTTCCCCTATCCTTAATGTACCTGATTAAACACTTTCCATCACTGATATCCCCCAAATTCCTCATTTTTGCACAAACCCTAGTTTCTTGCTACAACTTGGCAATTTTCTAGGCTAGGCCTGTGTTTTTCCCTTTTGGACCCCTTCCCCTCACTTAATCTCTGAAATTCCACTTTCCCCTACTTCCTAATATCCCTCCATACTTCCAAAAATTTTCTCAAGAATTTAGAAGCCCCTTATCCCCTTCATTTCTCTTCATTTCGACAAATCCCTTGTTCGACACGTCGGGATAGGTTTCACTCAAATGATATTTCTGAGAAATAAAAGATGAATTTGGGAAAACTGAGAGAGGTTTTTGTCCCAAATATTCCAATAAAGAAAAACCACCTTCACTTTTTACACAGGTGTTATGGTTTTATAGAAATGTCAAAAATACCGTTGCCTCGGGAGAATTGATGCACCTCTGAAGTGACCTTGGGAAAATCAAGATTTCTCCTAGCTTGGTTGTCCAAATGACTTGCTTGATGAGTAAAATGATAAATATATAGAAATATATTTCCCATTAGATATCATGAGCTCAATTTGGAGCTGAGGAAGACTTTCAAAAGTTGACTGCAACAGCACTCTGCCTTGAGGCAGCCTCATTCTGCTCATTTTGACCAGTCTTGGGAGATTTGATTTTTGACAAGGAAAATGAACTCCAAATTGAAAAATTCCAGTTGGTTTGGAAAGTATACTCAATATTATTTCCAACGAGCTATCACATGCCCAATTTTGACATCGGGAAGGTCTCCAAAAGTCTCCTGCAAAATGGCACGGCGCATAGAGATGGCATGGCGCATTGGGCAGCCCTCTGCAGTGTAAAAAATGAACTGGCGCGGCGCATAGAGATGGCGCGGCGCATTGGGATAAAAATCTTGAAAAACCATTCAATTATTCCTCCAAAAGCTCCAAAATTGAAATTTCTTCATTCCACAACTAAGTTAACATCTCCATATTGCCAAGGTATGAGTTTCCATCAGTGTTTATGGTGTTTCAATAGGTGAAGAAAATTCAAACCCTATTTTCTTGCTCAAGAATTGTTTCCTTAGGGTTTAAAGTTTGGTTCTTATGCCATCACTCCCTCATCCTTCATTCCCTCAATCATTTTCTCCCTTTCTTTACATTCTCATCTACCCATTCCACATTTCCCATATCCCTAATCAACTAACCCTAAATCCCTATCTAACCTAAATCCCTACTCCCCCTTTATCCCAAACCATAGTCAAATATCCCCAAAACCATAATTGCCATCCCAAACCCTAGATATTATTGCCTATCCCCTTTCATCCCCAAATAATTTATTCCTAATCCCATCTCCTATCCCTAAGTTATTTCATTTCCTATCACTCTACCTTTCCCATTTCACTTGTAAAACTTCACAAACCCCAAGTTTCTAAAAATCAAGTGGTACATCTACACCTCAATTATCACTTGATTGAACCCCCATTTCCCCTCACTGTTCCCCATAGTCATTACCACACTACCATACATTTGGAATTAAAACAAAGACACCAAATTCTCATTTTTTTCATCACATCCCTGAGAATCAGCATATACTTGGCATAGACTTTCAACACCATGGAGATGGACACGGATACCTCAGATAACCAAGATAGTGAATCCACAACCGAATTTCATGCACCAAGGTGACCAGAAGCTATTGGAAAATGAAAATACCGAGAAGAACATGCTCAGACACATGAAGAACCACTATTGGGCACGCACACATGTTTGCAAAGCGAAGATCAAGATCCTGAAAGCGAGGCTAAGGAGGGCACTGAGGAGGTGCATAAGGCATGATAGGCTCCAAATATTGGCCGAATCTTCTTTGGCTGACCATGGTACTTGATGAGGGACCTTCAGTCCAAATTTCAAGGAATTTGGAGAAAATTTTGTCATTTTTGAATTTTTTGGTCACAAAACAGGTTTTTCTGCCCGACGCGTAGCGCCACTTGGCGCGTGATTACGATTGGAGGATCCTCTGGAGGAAAATTTGGTATTTCTGGATTTTTTATAAAAATTTATGCATGCTCAGGAATGGCCTAAGGATTTCATCAAATTTTGGGTTGCCTAAAGGGTCAAAAACATCTTGAAAATGGCCTTTTTGCCACTTTCTGCACACACAGTAACCAGTCTTGGGAGATTGAATTTTTGGAGGGGAAAATGACATCCAAATCCAGAAATGCAACCTGGGTTGGAAAGCACATAGGAAGGCTTTCCAATGAGCTATCATGAGCTCAATTTAGACTTCGGAAAGTGCCTCAAAATCAGCTCCAAATTTTTGCTACGCATAGAGATTTTTGGCGCGGCGCATAGAGAATTTTGGCCTATTTTTCACTCTTCAGCTCAGAATTTCGCCCAGTTTTGACAAGTTTCACTTTTTCATGTAACTATTGATCTACCTTGATGTAATTTCATGACCATTATGTAAATTTGGCACATTTTTACTTGTTATAGAGGATTCATTCACTAAAAAGTGAAAATTAAATGAATGAATCAGTTTCCTACCATATAGAGGCAAGTTGTTTGATTTCCTAGATTTCAGTTCCTAGTTTAGAATTGGTTGAAACAACTCCTAGAAGGATGATCTCGACCCCTAGAGGCATGGGAATGGGTTAGGATGGTCTATATTATGTATTTTCTGAGTCATTTTCAGGTTTGGGTACTTGGGAATTGTTTGGCACTTCATTGTACATACACTTCTGCATTTTTGGCAAAGGAAAGACCAGGGTTTGCAACACTTTTTGGGATCCTTGTGGCTCGGTGTTTTGATGGTGTTCTTCTCTATGTATTTGTAAGTTTCACTAAATTTTTATGTGTATCATTTCCCTTCTTTGTTCTTCTTAAATTAAACAAATCAGTGTTAAAGGTGGAACCCAATAGCTTGCTTTGCTCTGCCTTTAGTTTTGTTTGATTTTACATGTTTTCATCTGTTTGGAGAGGATCCTTGAGATCGCTTGCCCTCTTCAGCCCCTCAGCAATCTAAACCATCCATCTATTCAATTTTGAAGCATCAAAACCATTTCTTTCCCTGCCCCAATTAGAATTCTGCAAAAACTGGGCCTAATCCCCAGACCCAAAATTGCCTTTCCCTTGTTTCCGAAAAAAAACCCCCAAAATCATTTCAAGCTCCTTGATTTATATACCTAGCCTAAAATTAGCATTCATTTCAATCATCTCAAGCCCTATTGATACATTTTTCCTGAGATTGACTCGGAGAGAGCCCTCTACTGTTCTGGTAGGGCTAGCTACCAGACTGAGCGTGGTATGATGTTACCCTGAACTCTGCCTTCCTTTAGCCTGAGGTAGATTTAGGAAATAACCACTCCTTCAACCTAAAATAATGGAAGTCTACAACTTCTAATGGTTTAAGGATTACCTACCAACACTTTCGGAATGCTTGATGCATTTTCTTGGAACTCAATCAAAGAAGCCAGCAAGAAGCTGAAATCTCCCTGTTAGAGGAAGTGCTCGAAAGAGGAATAATATCAACCTCACAAGGATGGTTTAAGGTTGCTCCATAAAACAAAGGTATGATCATAGGCATCCATGTCTTTGGCTACAACTCACGAATCTAGAATGCGAATTGTGGCTCAGCTGCAAGCGAGTCGCCTAAGTCTCTCGGCTACAACTACGAGATTTGAAATGAGAGATTGTGGCTCGAGCTCACTTGATGTTGCTTTGAAGCTTGTAGATGACAACCATTTTCACTGTGAGGTACAAAGTGAGATGATGGCGAAAACTCAACTACATGATTGTTAAATATTCTAGAACAAGATCTCGAGCATGTGAGTTAAACATCTTCTTGGTTGTTGATGCTCATTTCCAAGAAGCAATCCATCCAAGATGAATATTTGTTCTTACAAGAGGCTTGTTTCTAAAAGACATATGTGTGAAGAATGAGTGTGTCAGCACCATAGTTCTTGCATGGATGAAGATAAAAATAGTGATCTTTCATATGGCCAACTCGATCACCCGGTGTTGGCATTTTACAATTTTTTGTTGTTGTTAGTTGTGGAAGAAAAGCATGATCACGGGAATGCGCGTGAAGGTGAGGTGTCATGAAGAAATCCAGCAATATGAAATTTGATGGGCCTGGAGTAGTCCACAAATATGAAAGGACAGCAACTCCTTATCATATCCAAGACTAGCTCTCGTTCTTGTTTTGGACAAGCTCTTCCCAAGGTCCGATGATGGGATTTGGAAGTGTAGGTTTGAGTGCGGTGCATACTCGCATGTAAATGCACTCTTCTACAAAGAATTGAATGTGAATCAATTGCAACTTTATATTCTTGCTTCGATGGGATTCCTTCTCAATGTTCTCGAGCAAACATGTTTAGAATGATGACTCTTTTGTTGAAGTTCATCTTGCTTCAAGCTAAGACTCCAAGTCGCAAAAACTCAATCTTTTCTTGTGCATCTCTGCTAAGAAACAAGAGTTTGAATATTAAAAAGATCATTCTTGCTCATTTTTACCATATCATGAGTAGAGTGGAATGAGTGAGGTTATTCAACAACTCTAATGCATCATTTATTTTAACCATTTTTCAACAACTCGGGTCTTCAAGAAATAAGAGTGTCGACTTCTTCAACCGATAATGCACCCATTTACAACGTGTGAATTCAACTTACTTTCGAAAAGAATACAAATGACTTCAAAGAACTTCCAATTATGGAATTCCCAAAGAACAAACTCTACGCTACTCTAAAATTATGGTGGACCTCAACGGTATAGACTTGGTTGTCTAACGTGAAATAGCAACAATGACTTACATCAACAATTTCTCAACAACTCAAAAGTTACACTTAAAAAAGCTGATTGAAAACTATGAATGAAGAAGCACAATATCCACTCACAATGAGTAAGTTCAATGTCACTGCAAAATATTTTTGTAAATGTGTAGCAAAAAGCTAATGTGCTGATAACCCTTTAAGGCTATTTGGTTTCTCTCTTCTTCAAAGAGCTATTTTACACCAACAACAACTCAGCTCAACAAAAGAAGGATATTCAAAAACTTTGATGTTTGAGCTTGTTGTCTTACACTTCACAATAAAGACTAAGAGAAACTCTAAAAATTAGAAACTCACGTGTGGCTAGACTATGAGTGAATGCCACTGCTTTGTTTTGAAAATGATGACCAATTTACAACATTTGTCTTCACATGTCAATCTCTTCGAGACAACCACCCTTTTATATATGCCACAAATCTGCAAACTTCTACTTTCCACTATGCATACAATCCATTTACTCATATGCCATTTCCTCTCTCTACTCTTTGTTTTTTTATTTTTATTTTTTTATTTTGGACACAAAACAGAGGTATTAGCAGGGGAGGTTTCTTAGCGAGGTGAAATCTAGGAAGGTGTTTTACTAGGGGAAGGTGTGTTCAACCCTTATTTAAGCGAGAGCGGGGTTTGAATCGGGCCTTTTAACACATTCATGGACTTTTAAACTTTTTCATTAAACTTTATTAACACCTTCATTCCATGATCAACATAATGTGTGAGCAATCTTATTTGTGAGCTGACAATTAATAAGAAAATTATAAGACCTTGTATTAGGGCAGTCTTAATATGTGAGTAGCAAGTATTAGTAGACTAGTATATACCATATCAACACATAGACACCATGCACATAGTATCACCGTATATAAGTGGAAACTCCATAAAGGGAGGCAAAAAATCACATCTTATTATTGTTGTGATGCAAGGCAAGCTCCAACTCCCTCTCACCATTGATTTTCTATAGGCACCAACCTGACTGTGGAGGCTCCAACCTCAATTCACGCAAGCTACTAACTTGCAAGGAAAGCTCCAAGTCTCGTCAATTTTCAACGAGACACCAACCTACGAAGGGAGGCTCCAACCCTTAGATAGCTACTAGTCGACATCTATCAAGCTACAACTTGATAGGGAAAGTCGCAACTTCCTTACTCTTTCAAAAGAGAAAAACACTTGTTGATTTAACTTGGATATCAGCTCTATTTTGTACCTTCTCTTATGATTTCCATTAGTCCGTCATCTTCCTGCGTTCATTTCGAGCATCTTCTCGAGGATTCTCTATCAACTCCTTCTTCTCCTCCGCATACATGCTTCGTTTACGCATTCTCTTACCTCACTCTAAGTCGCTCTATGCATATCAGAGTTGATACTATATATAGAGTTCATCACATGATCAGTTTGTAGTTCCACAAGGAATTTGGAGTGAACATCCATGACTCTTTGGCTTGCGCCTCTCATTCCCTTTCTCCAACTAATTTAAAAACGTATAACAATATGTACTAAACTTCAATGTTACGGCTGGGATTTTTCTTTCCTTTAGATACTTTCCTTTGCATCACAAACAATATAAAACAATTAAAAATTTACATCTTCGGTTTCAATATATAAGCTTCACTCGGCCCTTGGCTTTGCTGGTTTTTTTTCCTTTCTCTCGTTGTTGTCATGCAATTGTCCTACATACCTCCGTTCTCGCAACTACGAGGCACACATGTGCATGTATACTGTTTCAATGTAATTTTAAATCACTTTGTTGCATACCTCTTCAATCTAAAGTCTACTATACCTCTATAAAAAATTCTCCAAGCTCATTGTAGTTGGCTAGTCTCTAGCTTGTATATATGCTTGCTTTATAAGTTTAGCTCACGATAACTCTCAAACTCTCATTATGTAAAACTAGCTGACTTCTTCTAATTTTAAGCGCAAATTAACTCAATGTATGAGAGGATTTTCTTTTTCACATTCGATGGTTATCAAAAACCACATTCTCCTGCATTTTCAAATCTGATTTGATGTAACTCACATTTTGGAAAAATATAAAATTATGTGAGTCTTAACCTTAAGACTATAAAACTCATGTATCTTTCGAATTAAGCTCTTAATACTCTAACAAATGGTTTGATGCCTTTAAACCAATTCACAAGCACTTATAACATTACAACCATGGGTGTATAACGTGAACCTCACTTTGGCACTAGGACGTTTTATATTGCATTTCATTTTATGGGCCCACACATCCACTACATTAAATATTTATTCAATAATATTAATATTTGTTGCGGGGTGAACCCTGTCTCGGACTCGAATATTTCAATCTCAAAGCGTGTGTAAAATGTATCCAAATTTTCTTGCCCAATCAACTTCACAATTTGGCAACCTCAACATACTACTTCCTTTTAAGCCGACAAATTAATTACATCTATGTATATTAATATCTCAATACGAGATTGAGATATTAAATAAAAATCCTCTTTTAGTTAAGAAACCACACACCTCCTATCTCCAGAGCTTAAAAACTCGCGGAAGCTCAACGGTTATAAAACCATACAATACACTCCTCTTATAATTCTTTTGTAGGGAAGAAAATCTATTTTTCATTGGCTTAAGGTTAAACCCCATATTGCATATAACCCATCGCATCTCCACATGTTAAATCCCTTCTCAATCTACGACTTAGAGTCAATCTTCATGTATACATGAACTTAATTAAATGTTCATAGAACATTTCAATTGTACTCGTGTCTCTTTTACCTCTTCACACAATTCATATTACGCCTCAACTTCACATATACAACCATTATATGTGCACTAAAATATCATCGATATATATATTACGACCTTCTCAATTGTGGGAAGCGTTATAACAAAACTCAACCACATCTGGACATACCTCGATTAAACTACGCAACCGTGTTTTGAATAGTCCCGGATCAATATAAATTAGAGCCGTCTCCCTGCACTAATGACCCTTCGACAGCATCCAACGGTGGACGACACAGTCATCGCACCGCCTCGGATGATCAGCGTCCTCAAATCGAATCTTCACCCGGCTTAGATGCATGGGCTTTTTAACTCACGATGAGAGTGGCATCTCCAAACCGCTTAAGACCACGTGTCGGCTCCTGGCATGATATCGCGTTCGAATTGTAAATACAGCCTACCAGTACAAAGAAGTGGTGCGATGAAAACCATCGGGTGATCCAAACCCACTCGTCACTCGTTCTAGCAGCGCTCGTGGTTACGTAGGTAACATAAGCTCAGGATCCCGTTCCTTCCTTCATCGTTCCACAATCCCAATATGTCTCTTCTTAACTTCATTTTCATACGGTTCTTCGGTCATTCTCTCATCACTCCTTCACTATGTCTATCCCTTGCTTTTTTCAACACTTCAACACAGTGCTTCTACTATCATAACGCATGTACTCCATTCACGCATAGGTTTATCATCAAACCTTTGTGCTCGATTCATGATTCCCTTAACGTAGGGCCTTATCCCAGACTCTATCCACAGGTCCCTCCTTTTGCACTATAGATATCCTCATCAATTAGGAGGGTAGCCATTCGAGCTCAATTCCCAATATTCGATTGTGGCTTACTAGTTATTCATCGAGAAGTGCGAAACTCCATTACTCCTTTTTTAATAGATTCATATTACCCATCAATAAATCAACGCCAAAACTTTAATTCATTACTCTGCTCCCGGTTCTCCAACACTCTGAAATGAACATCCGACAATAGATTTCCTTATCAAACAGGGTTAAAACAATTCAGGATCTTTGCAGGTATAGAAGTTTCATCGCATAATTCCTCAAATTCATAGCGTACCCATCAACTTTGTTTTAATACTAGATATGTGTAATAAGCTCCGTCTTGCGGGATTCTTTGTGCCATCATCTCTACTTTGGGTTTACTGCGGCTCCTCCAAATTACTAAATCCCTGATTATAGACATCAAATTAAGCCATTCCTCCATTACAATAGGGTCTCTTATATGGAATTCAAAATTCGAACTTCACAGACCTCATAATTTCACACTAGAGCCTATAATTCCCTTCAAGCGCCTTATTCAATCGATGGCCGTAATATCAAATTTTACTGATGGAATCTCATGTCATTTCCATGTCATTGATGACTCAAACTCATGCATTTGTTCAACCTTCACAAAATCGTAAACCCATAATTGACATTTATTCTTCTCATCCCACATAGAGAAATTAATCAACCTATACACATCCATTCAGAACAAATGAATTCACTTGTAGATCGCTTTGTCCTGCACGGATGCTTGAATCAAATGTGGCTCTTCTGCTGAAACCTACTCTCTGTATCTCTCCATCTCTGCCGACTCTACTGCTCTGTCTATCTCCTTTGCCTTTCTTTTTCTATCTCTCGTGTCTGTTTCGCTCCGATGTCTCATCTTTGCCTTTCTTCCCCTTGAATGATGTTTCGTGTGCTCCTCTTTTGTCATCTCCTTTGCCATCAATGACCAACATTTCCATGAGTCTCCCCACTTTGGCATTGATGGCAATACACTTTGCTTTCCTTTTGGAAGCCCATTTTTTCTTTTCCTCCCCCTTTGACATCAATGGCATAGGGTTTCTCATTTCATAGTGTGCATTCTATCTCTTCAACTCTACTCTCTTTGAGTTATGTTTAGGAATTATTCTTCCCAGCTTTATACCATCTTGTCCTAATGCATTGTAAATAGTTGTTGAGAGAACACTTCGAGAATCATTAGAACTTGAATATACACTAATAAGTCGATACAATACCAAACGCATAGACTCCTTGCACTTGTATGTAGTGTAGGTGATGACAAGCCGTATATATAATCGAAATTGTATAATTAGATATTCATAGTTGTATCCAAGCTTAAATATCATGAATGTTCCCTATGTGACACTGTATCAAGCTTGATTCAGCCTATACTATGTCTATATTATAATCTATCATCTATAATGCATATCTATTGAGGAAGGTTGAAAAATGAAGTAAGTCTTTTTACTCAAAA
The DNA here is from genome assembly GCA_034641835.2 of Pinus albicaulis. Taxonomy (NCBI): domain Eukaryota; kingdom Viridiplantae; phylum Streptophyta; class Pinopsida; order Pinales; family Pinaceae; genus Pinus; species Pinus albicaulis. Next base: position 259,910 of record JAXQQM020088844.1, read on the forward strand.
GCACATCTACAATACACATCTCATGCTCAATTCACAGCTGATGAAGACAATATATATTTTATTGCTATGGTACACCTTCCCTGCATGTTATTGGTGATATGTGCTCTGACCGTACGAGCGGGAAATTACTCTTAAGGATTGAAAGGTCGTTGTTCTTGTTGTGAACAAATGAAGCACACTGAAGCTTATAGCTTATTGTGAGAATCTAGGCTAATATCTTTTAATATTAGAGACCAAATGACTTTCCTACTTGTACAATGTATTTTCAAAAACAAACCCTTGAGGCTAGATACATCTTAAAGGTGTATTAGTCAATCTCACTTATCAATCGCAAATTTCATTTATTTCATAAGGGATTATGTATGTCAATGATCAATCTCTTAAATGATGAAATACCGACGAATTCCTTTCTCTGGTCAAGTATGCTTGGATGAACTAATAAAAGAATTTTGAGCTTCAATGGTAATCACGACTATTCCTTCATTATTCGGATATTTTAACTATTATGTCATGATTATTTCCAACAAAAACATCTTCAAGTTGTTTAATTTATATCTCACATTAACAAAATTCACCGAGCTTTATGAAAAATCTCTGCGGAAAGAGGCCTTGAAGATATATGTACGACTTAGGAAGGCATGAAATTATATATATAGAAATGGATACTTCTTTAATGTTTAATATAATGTTTCAAGTGTAAATAGCTTAGTCATTGATCCTTTAGCTCTATTATTGACTTTTTTCATGTTGAATGTGGATAACTTCGAATTTCACCCTTGATGCACTTTTTCCATAATCCTTTTGATTCTGAGGACACATACTCATACATTGCTACTCCATAATAACACTTGATATTCTGTCGATAGGCATGATTCTTGTACCTAAATGTCAATTGATACTACTTTGATAAAACATGGAGAGATTTCACTTGAGCCTTGCATATTAACCCATAACTAAGACATCCTTCGCATAAATTCTACTATAGAGCTTTCCATTGCTTACACCAATAGTCATCAATATCACGATTTCCTTACTCAAATCATTCTCGTCTCAAAGGAATGTCACCGCATTTTCTTTAAGACTGCCTCGAGAGACATTGGCATGCTTCCTATATAATTCAAATTTCGTTGTTCTAACATAATAATCTTCAAGAATACATCTTCAATTCTTTTATTAGAAATCTTCATGTGTATAAGGATTCAGGAGATTTATCACTTACTTAGCGCGTCACTCCTCCAAGGGAAATTTTCACTAGATGAAGGAATTAATGACTAGCTAGTCATGATAGGCCCTTTTCTACTCATCTTTCTTAGGGTGAATCACATTGTTCATACTAGCTGTATGATGCACATGGTCATCACTTTTAATGTAGCTGATGTCTTCTCACTATCTATCATAGCTACTTACTATGCTTTCTCTCCTTTCATCAACTTTTGCAAGCTTCTATCGTCATTGCTTCAGATAATATTCTTTCGATCTTTTAACAATTGCTATTTCATGTAGCTCTCCTTAGATTACTCTCATGAGCAATAATTATGAGCATCGTCCCCTCCATGATGTTGCTTCATATTTCAGTGATTTGGATGGATTTTTGTTTTGTTTTCTAGAGTAGCTCCCCCTGGGACTATGCTAGATTCATTATGTTATTGAGATGATAGGCTCCCTCTTTTTCTCTTTTCTCTTTCCATACTCTTGGGGTTCATCATAATGTCGTACTGCCTTTTTTGGTTCATAGTTTTGTTTTCTAATTGGATTGGATTTCATCATATGTCACGGATTTATTTAATATATATGGTAGTTTACGAGTCCTTTGCTTTGTGACCAGAGTTTGAGGCATACATAACATATTATTTTATCAAAGTAAATATGAGTACAGAGTATAATATTTTATTCCCCTCTTTGAACATAATTTACTAATCAACAAGTTTATGTCAAAAATGATTGCATGCATAACAATAGCCAAGTGGAAATGATTTGTGTACCTCGGTGAAAGATTGTCTTTTTCCTTTGCTTGCTTGGGGGTTTTTCTTTTCATTTGATACATATTTTTCTAGTTAACATTGATTCTCTTTGTCTCACAATGTGCTTTGCTTCATGTCCTCGGTTTGTGTGCGGAGAAACAAGTGATACTTCTCATAGGAGGAAAGAAAAATTGCTTTGACATCTTCCAAATTTATTCGAGTTCATCCTTATGAGTGTATTAGCCTTTTTTTCACCGATCTGTTGTTCATCCTCTCATTCTCTTTCCTTTCATTTTGATGCTTGATTCTATTTGTTTCTACGCAACTCATGTTCTCGTTGGTTTATGCTTCTATAGGAATTTGCTTTGATGTCTGCTTCTTTGTCCTTTATAGCTTTTACAAAAATGACATTCTTAGCTATCTTCAACCTTGGATTTACTAGTTTCACCTTCATATCCTATCCCAGCCTCTATGAGAGGTGACCTTTGTGCATTTAGAATCTTTTCCAAGCGTTCAAAGCTTTTCATTTGAGGAGTATTCATTAATAATTCTCTTTGGGATTTTTCTAATTTATATTCCTTAGGCTCACTACTTCTTCTTCCAATCTCTCACATTCGAGACATTTCTCTCTCATTTGTTGCAGTAGAAATGTCTTCTAATTTCTTTGCCTCTTCAGTCAGTGTCTTGAGCACCAATAATTTCTTTCATATCTTCATAGTTCTTTCTCATCACATATATGTACCAATAACTTAAGGTCTTTGTTTTTCATTCTTCAATTTTTCTATTTTAATCAATGCTTGTGTCAAGTTTGGCTCTTTTCTTCAGTCTGCAATTTCTTCATGGTTCTTACTACCATTCACACTAGCGAGCATACCTCATTTGATTGAACATTTTTCTCTTTTGACATAAAGATTTTCTTCTTCTTAATTCTCTTATCTTTCTTGACAATGCAATCCTCGGTGTCTACTCCATGCATGAAATGCAATTTGTCCCATATTTCTTTTGCAGAGGTTAAATCCATTATTACCTCAAGATCCTTGTTATGAAGAGTCGGCTGAATCATCACACATTTTGCCTTGGCATTGCTATGTTGTTCTTGCACCGAGGAGAGTTTGTGCAGTAACCATCACATACAAGTTTCCATACCTGGAGTTCATAAGCCAATAATCCTCGTTTTAGCCTTATCTCTCCATTCGAGGGAAAGTTTGTTGTACTCAACACAAGTACATTTTTATAGTCCATGACTCAACCAAATCTCCTTCAAGCTATTAACCTTACAATCGAAGGAACCAGCTCGATACCAATTGTTGAACCCTTAGTTAAGGCGGGAGAGGGGTGAATCGGTTTAACACATTCATGGACTTTTTAAACTTTTTCATTAAACTTTATTAACACCTTAATTTCATGATCAACATAATGTGTGAGCAATATTTCTTTGTGAGCGACAATATAATAAGCATATTAGACAATTTGTATTAGTAGTCTTAATATGTGGAGCAGAGCAAGTATTAGAAGACCCAGATATACCTATATCAACACATAGACACCATGCACATTGACAGATGATATAAGTGGAAACCCATAAAGGAAGAGAAACCACATCTTATTATTGTTGTGATGCAAAGGGAAAGCTCCAACTCCCTCTCACCACTGATGCTCCACTTAGGCACCAACCTACGAGAAGCTCCCAACCTCAATTCTGCAAGCTACAACTTGCGGGGAAGCTCCAACTCCCGTAGATTTTCTACAAGCACCAACCTACGAGGGCTCCAGCCTCAATCGAGCTGGTGACATCTATCGAGCTACAACTTGATAGGGAAGCTTCAATTTCTTTTCCTCCGGATACTTTCCTTTGCATCACAAACAATATAAAACAATTAAACATATACATTTTCAGTTTCAATATATAAACTTCACTTAGCCCTTGGCTTGTTGGTTTTTTCCTTTCTGTTGCTGTCATGCAACTGTCCTGCATACCTCTGTTTACTGCAACTCTGAGCACCTGTGCATGTATACCTGTTCACTGCAATTTTAAATCCCTTCGCTGCATGCCTCTTCAATTATGCAGTCTCTATTTACCTCTATACAAATTCTCCAAGCTCACTGTAGTTGTATATCTGTTGTATATATGCATGTTTTATAAGTTTAGCTCACCAATAACTCTCAAACTCTCATTATGTAAAAATTGCAGCTTCTTCTAATTTTCTGCTGGCAAATTAATTCAATGTATGTGAAGGCTTTTCTTTTCACATCTGATGGCTATCAAAACCACATTCCCCAGATTTCAAATCTAATTCGATGTAACTCACATTTTGGCAAATATAAAATTATGTAAGTCTTAACCTTAAGACTATAAAACTCGTGTATCTTCCAACTTAAGCTCTTAATACTCTAACAAATGGTTCGATGCCTTTAAACCAATGCACAAGCACTTGTAACATTACAACCATGGGTGTATGACGTGAACCTCCTTTGGCACTAGGACGTTTTATATTGCATTTCATTTTATGGGCCCACACATCCACTACATTAAATATTTATTCAATAATATTAATATTTGTTGCAGGGGTTAACCCACAGTCCTGGACTTCGGATTATTTCAATCTCAATCTGTGTGTAAAATGCATCCAAAGTTTCTTGCCCAATCAACTTCACAATCTGGCAACCTCAACATACTCTGCTTCCTTTTAACTGACAAATTAATTACATCTGTGTATATTAATATCTCAATCTGAGATTGAGATATTAAGTAAAAATCCTCTTTTAGTTAAGAAACCACACACCTCCTATCCAACTTAAAAATGCGGAAGCTCAACGGTTATAAAACCATACAATACACCCTCTTATAATTATTTTGCAGACGAGAACTCTATTTTTCATTGGCCTAAGGTTAAACCCCGTATTGCATATAACTCATCGATCTCCACATGTTAACTCCCTTCTCAATATTTACTTAGAGTCAATATACATGTATACATGACCTTAATTAAATGTTCATAGAACATTTCAATTGCAACTGTCCTTTGACTTTTTCACACAATTCGTATTGCGCCAACTTCGCATATACAACCATTATATGTGCACTAAAATATATCCATATATATATTATGGCCTTCTTCAATTTTTGAAGTGTTATAACAAAACTCAACCACATCGGACATACCTCGGTTAAACTCGCAACCATGGTTTGAACAATCCCGATCAATATAAATTAGAACTAGGCCCCGCACTAACGACCCTTCCACATCCAACGGCGGACAGCACGTCGCACTGCTTCAGATGCTCCAACATCCTCAATCGAATCTCACATGACTTAGATGCATGGGCTTTTAACTCGCGATGAGAGTGGTATCTCCAAACCGCTTAAGACCACATGTCAGCTCCTGGCATATATCGTGTTCGAATTGTAAATACAGCTTATCGTACAAAAGCGGTGCGATGAAAACCATCGGGTGTTGCAAACCCACTGTCACTGTTCATAGCGCTCGTGGTTCCATTCAGTTGTGCACGAGGTTCCGTTCCTTCCTTCATTTGTTCACGATCCCAATATTTCTTCTTAACTTCGTTTTCATACGGTTCTTCGGTTATTCTCTGTCGGTCCTTCTCATATGTTATCCCTTTCTTTGTCAGCACTTCAACACAACGCTTCTGCTATCATAATGCACAACTCCATTCACACATAGGTTTATCACCAAACCTCTGCGCTCGATTCATGATTCCTTAACGTAGGGCCTTATCCCCGACTCTATCCTGGGGTCCCTCCTTCGCACTATAGATATCCTCCATCTGTTAGGAGGGTAGCCATTCAGGCTCAATTCCCAATATTCAGTTGCAGTTGCTAGTTATTCATTAGAGAAGTGCGGAACTCCATTACTCCTTTTTAATAGATTCATTTACCCATCAATAAATCAATGCCAGAACTTTAATTCATTACTCTGCTCCCAATTCTCCAACACTGAAATGAACATCCGAAATAGATTTCCTTATCAAACAGGGTTAAAACAATTCAGGATCTTTGCGAGTTAAGATGTTTTCATTGCATAATTCTCGAATTCAAAAAACTATGCCATCACGTTTTTAATACGGTATGTGTAATAAGCTTGTCTCACATGATTACTATGCCATCATTCTACTTTTGGGTTTAACGCTCCAAATTATAAATCCCCTATTATAGACATCAGAATTAAGCAGAGTCCTCAATTACAATAGGGTCTCTTATATGGAATTCAAAATTCGAACTTCTGGCAAATGGTGTTCTGAGAACTCGTAATTTCCTTCATTCAAGCGCCTTATTCAATTGATGGTTGTAATATCAAATTTCACAGTGGACTCTATGTCATTACCATGTCATTTATGACTACAGCTCATGCATTTGTTCAACCACAACATTGTATACATCTAGAGTGGTATATGTTCAATTGTGATGAAGCCAATATATCTTTTATTGCTATGGTACACCTTTCCTGCCTTTTATTGGTGATACATGCTAGAATGTTAATAGGGAAATTACTCTTAAATATTGAAAGGTCCTTGTTGCTATTGTGAACAAATGAATCACACCAGAGCTTACATCTTATTGTGAGAATAGGAAATATCTTTCAATATTAGAGACCAAATGACTTTCCTACTTGTACAATGTATTTTCAAAAACAAACCCTTAAGGCTAGATACATTCAGTGTATTAGCTAGTCTCACTTATCAATCAGGCAATTTCCTTTATTTCATATGGGATTATGTATGATGATGATCAATCTCTCTTTAAATGGTGAAATACCAACAATTCCTTTCTGCTGAAGTATGCTTGGATGAAATAATAAAATACCTTTGAGCTTCAATGGGAATCACAACTATTCCTTCATTATTCAGATATTTTAACTATTCAATCATGATTATTTCCAACAAAAACATCTTCAAGTTGTTTAATTTATATCTCAGCTAACTAACTTCACCCAGTTTATGAACAATATTCAGAAAGAGCCCTTGAAGATATCTTTACTGTCTTTAGGAAGGCATGTAATTATATATATAGAAACGGATACTTCTTTAATGTTTAATATAATGTTTCAAGTGTAAACAGAGTACTGATCCTTTAGCTCTATTATGGACCTTTTCATGCTGAATGTAGATAACTCTGGGAATTTCACCTTGATGCACTTTTTCCATAGTCCTTTGATCCTGAGGACCTGTACCATACTGCTGCTACTCCATAATAACACTTGATATTCTACTGATAGGCATGCTGCTTGTACCTAAATGCAAATTGATACTACTTTGATAGACCATGTAGAGATTTCACTGCAACTTGCATATTAAGCCATAACTAAGACATCCTTCATAAATTATACTATAGAGCTTTCCACTATTAACACCAACAGTCATCAATATCCTGAATTTGATCTTGACATCTTAACCATTTCCTTATTCTATCATTCTGTTCAAAGGAATGTCACTGCATTTTCCTTTCTAAGACTCCTCTAGATACATGGCTGCTTTACATAAAATTCAACTATTCTAACATAATAATCTTCAGGAAGACATCTTCAATTCTTTTATTAGAAATCTTCATGGGTAGATTACTTAGATATTTATCACTTACTTAACTGTACTCCTCCAAGGGACATTTTCATAGATGAAGGAAGTAATGATATAGTGATGATAGGCTTTTTTCTTACTCATATTTCTTAGGGTGAATCATTTTTCATACTAGCATAATGATGCACAATGTGATCATCACTTTAATGTGTTGATGTCTTCCTCTATCATCATGGCTGCTTACTGCTTTCTCTCCTTCCATCAACTTGTAGGCTATTGTGTGCTTCTAATAATCTTCTTTCTGATCTTTTAACAGTTGCTATTTCATGTAGCTCTTATTAGATTACTCTCATGGGGAATAATTATGAACTGCTCTCGCCCTGTGATGTTGCTTCATATTTGTCACTTGATGGATTTTTGTTTTGTTTTCTAGAGCAGCTCCCCCTGAGACTATGCTAGATTCATTATGTTATTGAGATGATAGGCTCCCCTTTTCTCTTTTCTTTCCATACTCTTTTTGGGTTCATCATAATGTCTGTACTCCTTTTTGGTACATAGTTTTGTTTAATTGGATTGAATTTGATCATCTATCTGGAGTTCTTTAATATATATGGAAGTTTACAGTCCTTTGATTTGTGACCAATTTTGAGGCATACATAGCATTTTATTTTATCAAAGTACATTTGAGCTAGAGTATAATATTTCGTTCCCCTCTTTGAACATGATTTACAATCAACAAGTTTATTTCCAAAATGATTGCATGCATAACAATAGCCATGGAAATGATTTGTGTACCTGGTGAAAGATTGTCTTTTCCCTTTGCTTTCTTGGGGTGTTATTTTCATTTGATACATCTTTTGCTGGTTAACATTGATTCTCTTTGTCTTACAATGTGTTGCTTCATCTCCTGGTTTGTGGCAGGAGAAACAAGTGATACTTATCATAGGAGGAAAGAACCTTCTTTAAAATCTTCCAAATTTATTCACTTCATCCTTATAGTGCATGAGACTTTTTTAGCTGACTGTTTCATCCTCTCATTATTTTTACTTTCATGTTGCTTCTTGATTCTATTTGTTTCTCTGCAACTCAATTTCTTGCTGGTTTCTACTTATGTAGTAATTTTCTGAGCTGCTTCATTGTCCTTTACAACTTCTACAAAAATGACATTCTTGTTATCTTCAACCTTGGACTTACTGATTTCACCTTCATATCCTATCCCAGCCTTTATGAGATTTGACCTTTGTGCATTTAGAATCTTTTCCAACAGTTCAGAGCTTTTCATTTGAGGAGTATTCATTAATAATTTTCTTTGGACTTTTTCTAATTTCTTCCTTAGGCTCACTACTTCTTCTTCCAATCTCTCAAATTCCAGACATTTCTCTCTCATTTGTTGCAGCAGAGTGTCTTCTACTTTCCTTGCCTCTTCAAGCTGTGTCTTCAGACCAATAATTTATTTCCTATCTTCATATTCTTTCTCATCACATATTTTTACCAATAACTTAAGGTCTTTGTTTTCATTCTTCAAATTTTCTATTTTAGTTAGTGCTGTGTCAAGTTTGGATTTTTCTTCAGCTACGATTTCTTCATGGTTCTTACTACCATTCACACTAGCAGGTACCTCATTTTATTGAAAATTTTCCTTTTGACATGAAATTTTCTTCTTCTTAATTCTCTTCTCCTTCTTGAAAATGCAATCCTCAGTGTATACTCCATGCACGAAATGAAATCTGTCCCATATTTCTTTTACAGAGGTTAAATCCATTATTACCTCAAGATCCTTGTTATGAAGGCTGTTGAATATCACACATTTATCCTTGGGATTTCTATGTTGTTCTTGAACTGAGGGAGAGTCTGTGTAGTAACCATCACATACAAGTTTCCATACCTCAGGTTCATAAGCCAATAATCTTGTTTTAACCTTATCTCTCCATTCAAGAAAGTTTGTTGTACTCAAGACAGGTACATTTTGATAGTCCATGACTTAACCAGATCTCCTTCAAGCTATTAAGCTTACACCAAAGGAACCAGCTCTAATACTAATTTTTGAACCCTTAGTTAAACTGAGAGGGGGGGGTGAATCAGTTTAACACATTTATGGACTTTTAAATGTTTTCATTAAAATTTATTAAAACCTTCATTTCATGATCAACATAATGTGTGAGCAATCTTTATTTGTGAGCAGCGATTAATAAGCAGATTAGACACTATATTAGCAGTCTTAATATGTGATCAACAAGTATTAGCAGACTAGATATACCATATCAACACATAGACATCATGCACATAGACACCAGATATAAGTGGAAACCCATAAAGGGAGAAAACCACATATTATTATTGTTGTGATGCAAAGGAAAGCTCCAAATACCTCTCACCACTTATTTTCTGTAAGAACCAACCTACAGGAGGCTCCAACCTCAATTTTGCAAGCTACAACTTGCAAGGAAGCTCCAACTCCCATTAATTTTCTGTAGGTACCAACCTACAGGAGGCTCCAACCTTAGTCAACTACAACTGACATCTATCAAGCTACAACTTGATATTGAAGCTCCAACTTCCTTACTCTTTCGAAAGAAAAAACACTTGATGATTTACCTTGGATATCAGCTCTGTTCTATACCTTCTCTTCTGTTGTCCATCAATCCTCATATCTGCCCTGCTTCATTTCAACATCTTCTCGGATTCTCTATCAGCTCCTTCTTCTCCTCTGCCTTACTGCTTCATTTTTGCATTCTCTTACCTCACTCTCTAACCGCTCTACGCATATCAAGTTGATATTATATATAGAGTTCATCACATGACTGTTTGTATTCCACAAGGAATTTGGAGTTAACAGCCATGACTCTTTGGCTTCTGCCTTCTCATTCCTTTGTCGAACTCATTTAAAAATGTATAACAATATGTACAAGTTTCAATGTTACAGTGGGATTTTTCTTTTCCTTTGAATACTTGCCTTTACATCACAAACAATATAAAACAATTAAACATTTACATTTTTAGTTTCAATATATAAACTTCACTCGGCCCTTGGCTTGCTGTTTTTGTCCTTTCTATTATTGTCATGCAATTGTCCCGCATACCTCTGTTTACTGCAACTCTGAGCACCTGTGCATGTATACCTGTTCACTACAATTTTAAATCCCTTCACTGCATAAATTTTCAATTCTGCAGTCTCTGTTTACCTCAGTACAAATTCTCCAAGCAGAGTATAGTTGTGTATCTACTATATATATGCCTGTTTTATAAGTTTAGCTCACCAATAACTCTCAAACTCTCATTATGTAAAAATTGCAGCTTCTTCTAATTTTCTGCTGACGAATTAACTCAATGTGTGTGAAGGATTTTCTTTTCACATCTGATGGTTATCAAAACCACATTCCCTAGATTTCAATTCTGATTCGTTGTAACTCACATTTTGGCAAATATAAAATTATGTAAGTCTTATACTTAAGACTATAAAACTCATGTATCTTCCGACTTAAGCTCTTAATACTCTAACAAATGGTTCGATGCCTTTAAACCAATGCACAAGCACTTGTAACATTACAACCATGGGTGTATAACGTGAACCTCCTTTGGCACTAGGATTTTTTATATTGCATTTTGTTTTATGGGCCCACACATCCACTACATTAAATAGTTATTCAATAATATTAATATTTGTTGTAGGGGTTAACCCACAGTCCCGGAATTCGGATTATTTCAATCTCAATCTGTGTGTAAAATGCATCCCAAATTTCTTTCCCAATCAACTTCACAATCTGGCAACCTCAACATACTCTTCTTCCTTTTAACTGAAAAATTAATTACGTATGTGAATATTAATATCTCAATCTGAGATTGAGATATTAAATAAAAATCCTCTTTTAGTTAAGAAACCACACACCTCTTATCCAGCTTAAAAATGCGGAAGCTCAAGGGTTATAAAACCATACAATACACCATCTTATAATTCTTTTGCGGGCGGCAACTCTATTTTTCATTGGCCTAAGGTTAAACCCCGTACTTGATATAATCCATCGATCTCCACATGTTAACTCCCTTCTCAATCTCGACTTAGATTCAATCTACATTTATACGTGACCTTAGATAAATGTTCATAGAACATTTCGATTGCAACTGTCCTTTTACCTTTTCACACAATTCATATTGCGCCAACTTCGCATATACAACCATTATATGTGCACTAAAATATATCCATATATATATTGCGACCTTCTTCAATTTTGGAAGCGTTATAACAAAATTCAACCACATCGGACATAGCTTAGTAAAACTCACAACCGTGGTTTGAACAGTCCCGATCAATATAAATTAGAACTGGGCCCCGCACGAACGACCCTTTCACATCCAATGGCGGACATCACGTCGCACTGCTTCAGATGATCCGATGTCCTCAATCGAATCTCGTGTGACTTAGATGCATGGGCTTTTAACTCGCGATGATAGTGGTATCTCCAAACCGCTTAATACCACGTGTCAACTCCTGGCATATATCGTGTTCGAATTGTAAATACAGCTTACCGTACAAAAGCGGTGCGATGAAAACCATCGGGTGTTCCAAACCCATTGTCATTGTTCACAGCGCTCGTGGTTCCATTCAGTTGCACTCAAGGTTCCATTCCTTCCTTCATTTGTTCATGATCCCAATATGTCTTCTTAACTTCGTTTTCATATGGTTCTTTAGTTATTCTCTGTCGCTCCTTCTCATAGGTTATCCCTTGCTTTGTCAACACTTCAACATGGCGCTTCTGCTATCATAATGCACATCTCCATTCACGCATAGGTTTATCACCAAGCCTCTGCGCTCAATTCATGATTCCTTAATGCAGGGCCTTATCCACAACTCTGTCCCGGGGTCCCTCCTTCGCACTATAGGTATCCTCCATCTATTAGGACGGTAGCCATTCAGGCTCAATTCCCAAAATTCAGTTGCAGTTGCCAGTTATTCATCAGAGAAGTGCGGAACTCCATTACTCATTTTTAATAGATTCATTTACCCATCAATAAATCAACGCCATAGCTTTAATTCATTACTCTGCTCCCAGTTCTCCAACACTAAAATGAACATCCGAAATAGATTTCCTTATCAAACAGGGTTAAAAAAATTCAGGATATTTGCAGGGTTAAGACTTTTCATCGCATAATTCCTCAAATTCATAAAACTGTGCCATCGTTGTTTTAATACAGTATGTGTAATAATCATGTCTCGCAGGATTACTATTCTATCATTCTGCTTTTGGGTTTACTGCATCTCCTCCAAATTATAAATCCCCAATTATAGACATCAAATTAAGCCAGTCCTCCATTACAATAGGGTCTCTTATATGGAATTCAAAATTCAAAACTTCACAACCCATAATTTCACAACAGAGCCTATAATTTCCTTAAATCGCCTTATTCAATCGATGGCTGTAATATAAAATTTTACAGTGGAGTCCATGTAATTTGCATGTCATTGATGACTACAACTCATGCATTTGTTCAACCAGAACATTGACAACCCACAATTGACATTTATTCTTCTGTCCCACACAAAAATTAGTCAACCTATACACATCCATTCAGGAAAAAATGAATTCACTTGCAAGACTACTTGTCCTGGCCAGATCTTTGAATCAAGTGGCTCTTCTGCAACCTACTTTGTCTCTCCAGCTCTTTAGCTGTCTGCTCTTTGTCTATATCATTTTCCTTTATTTTGCTATCTCTCTTTGTCTCTGTTTGCTCTGATGTATCTGCTGCCTTTCTGCCCCTTGAATGATGTTTCAGGTGCTCCTCCTTTGTCATCTCCTTTGCCATCAATGACAACATGTCCAACAGTATCCCCCTTTGGAATTGATGGAAATACACTTCCTCTGCTTGCCTTTTGGAAGCCCCTTTTTGCTTTTACTCCCCCTTTGACATTAATGGAAAAGGATTGCTCATTTCCTAGTCTGCATTCTATCTCTTCATTTCCTCTCTTTGAGTTATGTTTAGGCCTTCCTCTTATGGCTTTGTACCATTCTTCTCTAAATTGGTGTACAATAGTTGTTGAGAGAACACTTTTGAGAATCATTGGAGCTTGAATATACACAATAACTTGATACAATCCCAAAGCATAGACTCCTTGCACTTGTATGTAGTGTAGGTGATGACAGCCATATATAATCAGACTTGTACAATCAGAGATGCATAGTTGTATCCAAGCTTAAAGATCGTGAATGTTCCATGTGACATATCAAGCTTGCTTCAGCTATACTTCTGTCTATATTATAATCTTCATCTATGATGCATATCTATTGAGGAAGGTTGAAGATGAAGTAAGTATTTTTCTGCAAAAGCACATCTATAGTACACATCTGTTCAATTTTAATGAAGCCAATATATCTTTTATTGTTGTTGTACACCTTTCCTACATGTTATTGGTGATACGTGCTAGAATGCTGACAGGGAAATTACTCTTAAAGATTGAAAGGTCCTTATTGCTGTTGTGAACAAATGAATCACACCAGAGCTTACAACTTATTGTGAGAATAGGAAATATTTTTCAATATTAGAGACCAAATGACTTTCCTACTTGTACAATGTATTTTCAAAAGAAAACCCTTGAGGCTATATACATTCAGTGTATTAGTCAGTCTCACTTATCAATCATGAAATTTCCTTTATTTCATGAGAGATTATGTATGTCGATGATCAATCTCTCTTTAAATTGTGAAATACCAGCAATTCATTTCTGCTAAAGTATGCTTGGATGAACTAATAAAATACTTTTGAGCTTCAATGGTAATCACAAATATTCCTTCATTATTCAGATATTTTAACTATTCTGTCATGATTATTTCCAACAAAAACATCTTCAAGTTGTTTAATTGATATCTCGGCTAACAAAACTCACCCAATTTATGAACAATATTCAGAAAGAGGCCTTGAAGATATATGTACTGACTTCAGGAAGGCATGAAATTATATATATAGAAACAAATACTTCTTCAATGTTTAATATAATGTTTCAAGTGTAAACAGAGTACTGATCCTTTAGCTCTATTATTGACCTTTTCATGCTGAATGCAGAGAACTCTAGGAATTTCACCTTGATTCACTTTTTCCATAATCCTTTGATCCTGAGGACCTATAACAGGCTGCTGCTACTCCATAATAACACTTGATATTATGCTGATAGGCATGCTTCTTGTACCTGAATTCCAATTGATACTACTTTGATAAACCATGCAGATATTTCACTTCAGCTTGCATATTAACCCATAACTAAGACATCCTTCATAAATTCTACTATAGAGCTTTCTACTGTTCACACCAACAGTCATCAATATCCTGAATTTTATCTTGACATCTTAACCATTTCCTTATTTTTTCATTCTATTTAAAGGAATTTCACTACATTTTCCTTTCTAAGACTGCTCCAGAGACATTGTTGCTTTACATACAATTCAGCTGTTCTAACATAATAATCTTTAGGAAGACATCTTCACTTCTTTTATTAGAAATATTCATGGGTAGATTACTCAGAGATTTATCACTTACTTAACTGTACTCTTCCAAGGTACATTTTCATAGATGAAGGAAGTAATGATACAGTGATGATAGGCTCTTTAAGTACTCATCTTTCTTAGGGTGAATGATTGTTAATACTAGTAGAATGATGCACAATGTGATCATCACTTTAATGTGCTGATGTCTTCTTCTATCATCATGGCTGCTTACTGCTTTCTCTCCTTCCATCAACCTGTAGGCTATTGTGTGCTTCCGATAATCTTCTTTCTGATCTTTTAACAGTTTCTATTTCATGTAGCTCTTCTTAGATTACTCTCATGGGGAATAATTATGAAGTGCTCTCCCCCTGTGATGTTGCTTCATATTTTTCAGTGGATGGATTTTTGTTTTGTTTTCTAGAGTAGCTCACCCTGAGACTATGCTAGATTCATTCTGTTATTGAGATGATAGGTTCCCCTTTTCTATTTTCTTTCCATACTCTTTTGGGGTTCATCATAATGTCTGTTTTCCTTTTTGGTTCATAGTTTTGTTTAATTGGATTGGATTTCATCATCTGTCTGGAGTTCTTTAATATATATGGCAGTTTACAGCCCTTGCTTTGTGACCAAGTTTGAGGCATACATAATATCTTATTTTATCAAAGTAAATATGAGCTGGAGTATAATATTTTGTTCCCCTCTTTGAACATAATTTACAATCAACAAATTTATGTCTAAAATGATTGCATGCATAACAATAGCCATGGAAATGATTTTTTTACCTCGTGAAAGATTTTATTTTCCCTTTTCTTGCTTGGGGTGTTATTTTCATTTGATACATATTTTTTTGGTTAACATTGATTCTCTTTGTCTTAAAATGTGCTGCTTCATGTCCTGGTTTATGGCAGGAGAAACAAGTGATACTTCTCATAGGAGGAAAGAACCTTCTTTGACATCTTCCAAATTTATTCAGTTCATCGTTATGAGTGTATGAGCCTTTTTCAGCTGACTGTTTCATCCTCTCATTCTCTGTCCTTTCATGTTGCTGTTTGATTCTATTTGTTTCTCTGCAACTCATGTTCTTGCTGGTTTCTGCTTCTGTAGGAATTTGCTGAGCTGCTCCACTGTCCTTTACAACTTCTACAAAAATGACATTCTTGTTATCTTCAACCTTGGACTTACTGATTTCACCTTCATATCCTATCCCAGCCTTTATGAGATTTGACCTTTGTGCATTTAGAATCTTTTCCAACAGTTCAGAGCTTTTCATTTGAGGAGTATTCATTAATAATTTTCTTTGGACTTTTTCTAATTTCTTCCTTAGGCTCACTACTTCTTCTTCCAATCTCTCAAATTCCAGACATTTCTCTCTCATTTGTTGCAGCAGAGTGTCTTCTACTTTCCTTGCCTCTTCAAGCTGTGTCTTCAGACCAATAATTTATTTCCTATCTTCATATTCTTTCTCATCACATATTTTTACCAATAACTTAAGGTCTTTGTTTTCATTCTTCAAATTTTCTATTTTAGTTAGTGCTGTGTCAAGTTTGGATTTTTCTTCAGCTACGATTTCTTCATGGTTCTTACTACCATTCACACTAGCAGGTACCTCATTTTATTGAAAATTTTCCTTTTGACATGAAATTTTCTTCTTCTTAATTCTCTTCTCCTTCTTGAAAATGCAATCCTCAGTGTATACTCCATGCACGAAATGAAATCTGTCCCATATTTCTTTTACAGAGGTTAAATCCATTATTACCTCAAGATCCTTGTTATGAAGGCTGTTGAATATCACACATTTATCCTTGGGATTTCTATGTTGTTCTTGAACTGAGGGAGAGTCTGTGTAGTAACCATCACATACAAGTTTCCATACCTCAGGTTCATAAGCCAATAATCTTGTTTTAACCTTATCTCTCCATTCAAGAAAGTTTGTTGTACTCAAGACAGGTACATTTTGATAGTCCATGACTTAACCAGATCTCCTTCAAGCTATTAAGCTTACACCAAAGGAACCAGCTCTAATACTAATTTTTGAACCCTTAGTTAAACTGAGAGGGGGGGGTGAATCAGTTTAACACATTTATGGACTTTTAAATGTTTTCATTAAAATTTATTAAAACCTTCATTTCATGATCAACATAATGTGTGAGCAATCTTTATTTGTGAGCAGCGATTAATAAGCAGATTAGACACTATATTAGCAGTCTTAATATGTGATCAACAAGTATTAGCAGACTAGATATACCATATCAACAGATAGACATCATGCACATAGACACCAGATATAAGTGGAAACCCATAAAGGGATAAAACCACATCTTATTATTGTTGTGATGCAAAGACAAGCTCCAACTCCCTCTCACCACTGATTTTATGTAGGCACCAACCTCAATTGTGCAAGCTACAACTTGCAAGGAATCTCCAACTCCTATCAATTTTCTATAGGCACCAACCTACAGGAGGCTCCAAGCTCAGTCAGCTACAACTGACATCTATCAAGCTACAACTTGATAGGGAAGCTCCAACTTCCTTACTCTTTCAAAAGAAAAAACACTTGCTGATTTACCTTGGATATCAGCTCTCTTCTTTACCTTCTCTTCTGCTGTCCATCAGTCCTCATATCTTCCCTACTTCATTTCAGCATCTTCTCAGATTCTCTATCAGCTCCTTCTTCTCCTCTACCTTACTGCTTCATTTCTGCATTCTCTTACCTCACTCTATAACGGCTCTATGCATATCAAGTTGATATTATATATAGAGTTCATCACATGACTGTTTGTATTCCACAATGAATTTGGAGTGAATAACCATGACTCTTTGGCTTCTTCCTTCTCATTCCTTTGTCCAACTCTTTTAAAAATGTATAACAATATGTACAAATTTCAATGTTATAGTTGGATTTTTCTTTTCCTTCAGATACTTGCCTTTGCATCACAAACAATATAAAACAATTGAACATTTACATTTTCAGTTTCAATGTATAAACTTCACTCAGCCGTTGGCTTGCTGGTTTTTTCCTTTCTGTTGTTGTCATGCAACTGTCCTGCATACCTTTGTTTACTGCAACTTTGAGCACCTGTGCATGTATACCTGCTCACTACAATTTTAAATCCCTTCACTGCATACCTCTTCAATTCTGCAGTCTCTGTTTACCTCTGTAAAAATTCTCCAAGCTCACTGTAGTTGTGTATCTGTTGTATATATTCCTGTTTTATAAGTTTATCTCACCAATAAATCTCAAACTCTCATTATGTAAAAATTGCAACTTCTTCTAATTTTCTGCTGGAAAATTAACTCAATGCATGCGAAGGCTTTTCTTTTCACATCTGATGGTTATCAAAACCACATTCCCCAAATTTAAAATCTGATTCGATGTAACTCGCACCTTGGAAAATATAAAATTATGAAAGTCTTAACCTTAAGACTATAAAAATCATGTATCTTGCAAATTAAGCTCTTAATACTCTAACAAATGGTTCGATGCCTTTAAACCAATTCACAAGCACTTGTAACATTACAACCATGGGTGTATAACATGAACCTCCTTTGGCACTAGGACGTTTTATATTGCATTTGATTTTATGGGCCCACACATCCACTACATCAAATAGTTATTCAATAATATTAATATTTGTTGCAAGGGTTAGCCCACAGTCTCGAACTTCGGATTATTTCAATCTCAATCTGTGTGTAAAATGCATCCAAATTTTCTTTCCCAATCAACTTCACAATCTGGAAACCTCAACATACGCTGCTTCATTTTAACTGACAAATTAATTACTTCTGTGTATATTAATATCTTAATCAGAGATTGAGATATTAAATGAAAATCCTCTTTTAGTTAAGAAACCACACACCTCCTATCCGACTTAAAAATGCAGAAGCTCAAGGGTTATAAAACCATACAATACACCCTCTTATAATTCTTTTGCAGGTGGGAGCTATATTTTTCATTGGCCTAAGGTTAAACCCCATATTGCATATAACCCATCGATCTCCACATGTTAACTCCCTTCTCAATCTTGACTTAGACTCAATCTACATGTATACGTGACCTTAATTAAATGTTCATAGAACATTTCAATTGTAACTGTCCTTTTACCTTTTCACACAATTCATATTGCACCAACATCACATATACAACCATTATATGTGCACTACAATATATCCATATATATATTACAACCTTCTTCAATTTTGGAAGCATTATAACAAAACTCAACCACATCGGGCATACCCCGGTTAAACTCGCAACCATGGTTTGAACAGTCTCGATCAATATAAATTAGAACTGGGCCCCACACTAACGACCCTTCCACATCCAATGGCGGACAGCACGTTGCCCTGCTTCAGATGATCTGACGTCCTCAATCGAATCTTGCGTGACTTAGATGCATGGGATTTTAACTCGCGATGAGAGTGGTATCTCCAAACCGCTTAAGACCACGTGTCAGCTCCCGGCATATATCGCGTTCGAATTGTAAATACAACTTACCATACAAAGCGGTGTGATGAAAACCGTCGAGTGTTCCAAAACCACTGTCACTGTTCACAGTGCTCGTGGTTCCGTCTAGTTGCGCTCGAGATTCCGTTCCTTCCTTCATTTTTTCACGATCCCAATATGTCTTCTTAACTTTGTTTTCATACAGTTATTCAGTTATTCTCTGTCCCTCTTTCTCATATTTTATCCCTTTCTTTGTCAAAACTTCAACACAGTGCTTCTGCTATCATAACGCACATATCCATTCACGCATAGGTTTCTCACCAAACCTCTATGTTCGGTTCATGATTCCTTAACACAGGGCCTTATCCCCGGCTCTGTCCCGGGGTCCCTCCTTCACACTATGGATATCCTCCATCTATTAGGAGGGTAGCCATTTAGGCTCAATTCCCAATATTCAGTTGCAGTTGCTAGTTATTCATCAGAGAAGTGCGGAACTCCATTACTCCTTTTTAATAGATTCATTTACCCATCAATAAATCAATGCCAGAACTTTAATTCATTACTCTGCTCCCCGTTCTCCAACACTGAAATGAACATCTGAAATAGATTTCCTTATCAAACAGGGTTAAAAAAATCCAGGATCTTTGCAAGGTTAAGATGTTTCATCGCATAATTCCTCAAATTCATAAAATTGTGCCATCATTGTTTTAATACAGTATGTGTAATAATCATGTCTCTCAGGATTACTATGCCGTCATTCTGCTTTTGGGTTTACTGCAGCTCCTCCAAATTATAAATCCTTGATTATAGACATTAGATTAAGCCAGTCCTCCATTACAATAGGGTCTCTTATCTGGAATTCAAAATTCAGAACTTCAAATCCCATAATTTCAAAACAGAGCCTATAATTTCCTTCAAGCGCCTTATTCAATCGATGGCTGTAATATCAAATTTTGTAGTGGGCTATGTCATTTCCATGTCATTGATGACTACAACTCATGCATTTTTTCAACCACAACATCGACAACCCATAATTAACATTTATTATTATGTTCCACACAAAAATTAATCAACCTATACACATCCATTGAGGAACAAATGAATTCACTTGCAAGACCGCTTTTCCTCGCTATATCTTTCAATCAAGTGGCTCTTTTGCAACCTACTCTGTCTCTCTAGCTCTTCAGCTCTCTGCTCTTTTTCTATCTCCTTTGCCTTTCTTTTGCTATCTCTCTTTGTCTCTTTTTCCTCTGATGTCTTTGCTACCTTTCTGCCCCTTGAATGATGTTTCCGGTGCTCCTCCTTTGTCATCTCCTTTGCCATCAATGACAACATTTCCAACAAGGTGTTAATTGAGGGGGGTTTTAACTGGAGTAGGGTGAATCCGAGGAAAGTGCTTCCTGAGGG
Organism: Pinus albicaulis; assembly: GCA_034641835.2. Classification (NCBI taxonomy): domain Eukaryota; kingdom Viridiplantae; phylum Streptophyta; class Pinopsida; order Pinales; family Pinaceae; genus Pinus; species Pinus albicaulis. Next base: position 280,726 of record JAXQQM020088844.1, read on the forward strand.
GGTTTTAATTGGGGTAGGATGAAACTGGGGAAAGTGTTTTCTATAAAAAATTTAAAAATAAACTGTTTTCAAATTTTAAAAAAACCAACGTGGCAGAGGAGAAAGGGCCATGGAGTAAGGGTAAGGAAATGGTGAGGGAGAGAGAGGGAAGGCTTGAGGGAGGCGGTGGGCTATAGGTGGGAGGGAGGGTCGCTGTGAGAGGGGTTGCAGACGAGCGAGGGAGCGAGGAGCGGAGTTGGGTGAGTGAGGCGAGGCGAGCAGATGTGTAAGGGGGTGGGAAGACCGTAGGGGAAGGGCGAGCGGGGTGGGTGAGTGAGGGGAGGGCAGCGGGGAGGGTGAGGCGGGAACCGGGAGAGGGAGGGGGTAGACTGAGAGGGCCGAGGCGGGAACTGTGAGTGAGAGAGGGCCGTAAGGTAGGGAATGGGTGAGGGGGCAGGCGGGAGTGTTGGGAGGGTAGACAGAGAAGGGGTGCCATAAGGGGAGATGGAGATGGGGAGCCGTAAGGGGGAGGGGTAAGGCACGGGTAAGGGAGCGGAGGGTGAGGATGAGTGCAGGTGAGGGACTGGGTTTGGATGGGGGAGGGAGGTTCGTGGAGAGGGGATTGTCGAGGGGAGACGAGGTAGGGAAGAGGCAGGCTTTGTAGTGATCGGGTTGGGCAGGGAGGGTAGGCGGTAGTAGAGTTTGGGAGTTGCGTGAGCGGGAAAAGTTTAGGAGTTGGGTGGGAAGGTGAGGGAGGAGAGGTGAGGGGGATGGAGTGAGCATTGGGAGGTGTAGCCATGGGATCGTGGAGAGTGCAGGGCCGTGGGGTGAGCAGTGGAGTTTGAGTCGTGTGAGAAGGGGCCGAGTTGGCAAGAATTTTTTTATTTTTTTATTTTTATATATATATATATATATATATATATATATATATATATATATATATATATATATATATATATATATATATATTAATAGGAAAATAGTAGAGAATGAGAGGATAAGGGCAACAACAGAATTTTTTTTTTCAGCAGTAGAAATTGCACAATGGTGTGCAGAAACAAAATTACGAAAAATATGTAGAAAAAATGGATAATTTTCAACAAAAAACCCAGATTTTTTTTTGAAACCCACTTTAAGCAATATTTTTCCAGCAGATCTCTAATGTGTAGAAATAAAAGTAGGTACCCAAAATTGTAGGAAAATTTCAGAATTGCAGAATGACAGGAGCAATGAAAAACCTGCAGAGTTTAAGATGCACAACGCTACTCTTCACAAAACTAATTTCTAAATGCTGCAAAAGATTGATGAATATTGCAAAGATGCCTGTTGCAGAAAATCTTTGAATGCTACAAAAATGACCAGAATTTTTGCAGATATACAGAAGCCACAAAAATAAATGGCTTACAGAATGTTGAGCTGGTTATGAACGTATTAGCTCTGATACCATGTTAAATGCACACATGGTGTATGAAGAAGGATAAACACACACACAACACACAATAGAAAGATAGGCATTTGTTGCATCTTTATTACACATAAATGTACATTTATATTACATGAATGTGACTCTTGGAGTCATCTTCCAAAGTTACTTGGACTCCTTTGTGACTCTTCGCCTTCCACACCTACCCATGGAGGATTAGGTGTTCAACATATCTCACCCATAAACATACACACTCTCTCTCCATCTCTTCCTTATCACTCTCTCTCTCTCCACTTCTCTCTCTCTCTCTATTTCTTCTTAGTTATGTAAACTAATGAACATAAACATTCGTAAATATAAAGCAGATTATGGAGCAAATATGAAAAGAGGTTTTATTTAGCTACCATACTTCTGGTTTATTTATATTTTTATTTATTTACCATACCTCTTTTATTTACTATAATATTTGGCCCATAAGCTTGTTATATAATTAAATTTTAATTTATAATCCTATTTGATATATTTTATTTATTTACCTTACTCTTTATACCTCTTTTATATTTATTTATTTACCATACCTCTTTATACTTATTTTATATTTATTTATTTATCATACCTCTTTATTCCTTTTTTATACTTATTTATTTACCCTAATTATTTTACAAATATGGTATTTGGCCCTTGGTATCAATATTAATTTGTCCCATGGTATTCGTTCGATAGGCTTCATCTAAATAAAGCCTCTTTTTAAAGTTTTTTTAAATATAAAAAGGTTCATGGAGTAAATATAAAAAGAAATTTTATTTATTTACCATACATTAAGTTTATATATAGCTTTATTTATTTACCATAGCTCTGGAGTAAGTATAAAAATAGGATTTATTTATTTACCATACCTCATGTCTATTTATATTTATATTTATTTAAATTTTAAAATATTGCAACTTTAATGGGGAAATATTTATGTCTTTAAATATTTTAATTTATCTATAGAATATGAGTTTTCTTTTAAAATATTCATTTTACAAATATTTAATTAAAATAAATATTAAAATATTTTGGATTTTGATTGTATGTGTTGAATTAACTCTTTTCCTTTGATTTAGGAAATGGTATTGACTTTAGTAAAGAGTAAAGATGTTTAAAATTTTAATTAATTTAAATTCAATGTGGTTAATTTTTTTGTTAAAGGTAAATTTATGATACATAGTTGTATTTTAATAGTTAATCTCACCTCATTAACAAGTTAAAAAAGTAATATATAATCTAAATATTCAAGTTATATAAAATTCGAGATTAGGTTAATGCTTTGGCTAACATTAGAAAAGTAAAATTTATTACGTGACATACCCAACATCAAGATCATACTGGGCTATAGATTGGGCCTCTCAACACAACAAATTATATAAAATATTTTTGAGAATTATTATATTAAGCTCGTGGTATTCACATTATCATTTTGATTGGTGAAAGGAGAACACATGCTGCAAAGATGTATTGAGTTAGGCTACTGGAAAGAACTACTAAAGGTCTGGTAGGAGAAAGTAAGCGAATACACTTTCAGTGTTGTAAATGTCGAAACCAACATCTTTAATGAATTGATTGATATGATTTAACACCTCGATAGTGGCTAACTTGGTCAAATGTATGCTATGTGCGCTTTCTTTTGTGTCAAGTATAAATATTTAGAGACCATGAGGGTTTATTTTTGAAGCTATTAAGAACACCTTTCAAGCCTTTTATATTTTCCTTATTATCTATTGGATTAATTTCCCATCAGAATACACTATAAAATATAATAATATATACGGAGTTTTTCACCCGGATTAAGGAAATATGGTACTTTCTCATTTCTTGGTGATTTTTGGTTGTTAAGGAGTTTTGGTGTTGTTTTGGTGAATTTATAATTGAATTCAGCTGTATTTTATTTTTCTAATTCTAAGTTTGATTTTGCTCTAGTGGTTGTATCTAGTCTAAAAATTGGATGGATATAAATTTTAGTTTCTTTTTGTCTCCAGAATTTTTATAAATGGCGATTCTAAATTATAAATTTGAAAGATGACATTGAAATTTGGAGCAGTAGTTGTCTTTATATGTATTAGAAAAATTTTCTATCTTTTATATTTTATGTTTTCATTTTTTTTATTTTTTAAAATTAGGGAAAATGACTTTCAATTGTGCAAGTATGATTCCTTTTCATGCCACCATTTGAAGGTCGACATTGTTGATCATTATCTTATAAAGTAAGAAAATGATATATGCATGCAATTTTTACATGATTTATTTTGGAGTTACAACTGCAGATATTTTACTTATGACTTACATGTCTCTAATAATTGCACAATAAAGGGTAAAGTTGGGAAATATGCCTCGGCTCCGATTAGGAGGAATGGGGATTCCATTTTGTTGGATTATCTAGAGGAATTTCTAGAATTAAAAAACAAAAAAATTGATTGGGATAAATTGTATTAGTTATTATATTTGAAGCTATTTAGGGTTGTGTTTTCTATGGGGAGGAAGTTTTGCTAGCTTGCTCGACATCTAACTCTGACATGATCCCAAATCCCTAAATTGTTCAGAAAAAGAAAATGCTTCAAATTTCTACACACCTTTCTGAGCCACAACCAAACCTCTATATCAAATTGGACCTCAGAAACCTCTATATTGAACCTCTACAAGCTTGCAAACAAAAATAAATTTATTAAAACTTATTAACATTAAAAAACCAATAAAATAAAACAACTATAAAACATAAAAACAAACAAATATACAATGATAAACCAACTAAACCTCAATGAGAAATTGAAAAAGGGAAATATGGGCTTTGTGAGAAAGTGTTCAAATTCTATTCATAACAATGTATATATGGTTTTGTATAAATTTATTTTTGGGGAGCTTGAAGAACATGCTTTTCAAATATATAGAATATTAAATGAAATCTAAGTAACTACTTAAAAGGGTGGTAACATAAATAGTGAATGACCTCACACAATAAAGTCAATAGGTCGTTACAAAGATTGTTGCCATGTGTCCAAAACTTGGCATACAAAACCATTGCATACCACTCACTTAATGAAATGAATAGAAGTGGGAATGCATATTGTTTATATGTTTTTTAGTTTATTTTTGAGCAATTAATCATTGCCATTACAAACATGGTTTTCATGTGGCCATACATATTGATTTTATTTTTATTTTATAATTTTCACCATATGGCCATGTGGTTATTAATAGCATTTTATATTTATTTTATAATTGTGGCCATGGGGTTATTTATAGTGTTAGAAAAAACATAATAACTAATGCCATTTGGCACATTCAAACCCAAATCTTCCCATATCACCATTTCAAATTGTTAATTACATAACCCACACATCTCAACACACACAACAACCTTTCAATACAATTTTTTTATTTTTATTTTTTAAATATTTTTCCCTTTATCCCTATACGTGGTTGCATGATCCCTAATGTTTATATGTGGTGATAAAACGTAGGCTTAATAAATTTTTAATCGTACTTCAATAAAAAAATTAATTCAAACATGGTTTAAACACCTGAATAAGATATGCAAAGAAGTTGTCACTTACAATTTTATTGACCAGAATATATTTGTATTTTTCAATTTAGACCATTAAATCAAAATGATTAATTATAGAAATCATTAAAATAATCAATTCCAACACAAAGAAACCTATTAACATAATTACTTCTAAATCAATTAACTTCAATATATTTGACCAATAAAATATCATATGTACAAATTTGGGAGGTCATCATTTTTGGAAATAAATTGTAAAAATATTAAACTTTAATATTTTCCTTATGAAGGCTTTTAAAATAAAAAGAAAATCCTAAAACCAAAAAAAGGTACATTTTTAAATTAAAAAGAAAAGCCAAAAATAAAACAGTGTACATCGTTCGAACGTCATCTTGTTTTCCTTTTTTTTGAAGTAAAATAGAAAACTTATTTAGATTTAATCTCTGCAACTTGCTTGGCTTTAAAATTAAAAAAATGTTCAATTTGAAAATTATAAGGATATTTTTCATATATTCAAAACTTAAAACCTTTAGCGAAACTATATATAAATATGATCAACATTTAGAAAGAAAAGAAAATAAAGAGTATCAAAACTTTCATAATGTCGAAGATGACCGCCGAGAAAGATAACAACCTGATGATTAAGTTTTTAAAATCAAAACAATGCAAAACGTGCACACTGAATTAGTTCTTCCTCAGAGACACGAGCTAACGATGTTCAGGAACAACCCTTTGAATTTCTTCCCAAAATCTTCATCCGTTCAGAAAGCTCATTTGGAATCTTGGTGAATAAATTGGCATTACTCTTGTCCTACAAAATTCCTGCATGAGCGCCCCTCCTCTGATCAAATCTAGATAAGCGCTCTGAAAATTTAATAGAAGTCGAAGATACTGTTCGATCTTTCCATCAAACTATTCCTGCTATCCCACAACCGCCTGACCAAATTTCTCCACATGCTTCTACCCTTATAATTAATAATTACATGCATTGGTTGGTATTTGATGCCTGGATATACCCTCCGGCACACTATTTACAACCAAATTTCTCCACCTGCTTCTACTCTTATAATTAATAATTGCATGCATTGGTTGGCATTTGATGCTTGGATATACCCTCCGGCACACTATTTACAACCAAATTTCTCCACCTGCTTGTACTCTTATAATTAATAATTGCATGCATTGGTTGGCATTTGATGCTTGGATATACCCTCCGGCACACTATTTACATAAAATGGAGAGGTGTCTACCTTAGCACCACCATGATGAATTTACTTTAACCAAAGATCGTGTGAAAATGCAGGCTGTGGACTTTTAAATGTAAGGTAAGCTTGCAGAATTTTTCCATTCACCGTGGTCGGAAAAGTTTCCTGGTATTTTTTAGAACTTCCCATATGCCAGAGTTTTCTGAGGAAAAGGATATTTAAAACGAAAACGACCTCTCTTGAAGAAAACCCTGCCTCATATGTCAAGGTTTTAAAGACCATACATGTAAACTTGATAATAGCGATACAAAATTCGGAGTTCAACTGCTATTACAAAACTTATCAGAAGACTTTGTGGATTTCTAAAGTGAAGCTGAGGAAGGTAGTTCCACCTGGAAGATTTTATGAATTACCAACAAAATCAACACTATCGTACCTCTAATTTGTCCCCATCAGTTTCCTGCTAGATTTAGATGAAATTGCACTGGATTATTGATGCATGGTAGCAAGTTTTACCAAATAATTTCGGATTTGATTTAAATAAAATAGCAATGAATAAAAAGTTGCTGTTTCTGCATTTTGATTTTGAGTTTGGACGCTTATTCTGCAGTGCAGTATTATGTGTAAGGGTGTGTGACCATCATCAAAGTTGAAATTTTGTTTATGTAGACCCAAATTAAGAATATTGAATAACTATATAACATTTAAATAATGTTTATTCATAAAAAAAAAAATTGCACCCAAAGAAATTGAATCTCTCTAGTCTTATGTTAGATCAGTATTTAAAATGAATCTAAACAACTTTTATTGAAATTGACTACCATGGTGAACAAATAAATAAATTCAACATCCCAAAAAAACCATTATAGCGCAATTTGTTTTTAAATTCCTATAACGAGTTCATAGATACATTGAAATCTTCAACACTAAGCCCCCACAAATGGCAGCAAGAGCAGACGAAGAAAGAAAAAAAACGAAATTCACAACGAGCATCTGCCATGCTTCTTTGGGACATAGCAGATATGGTAACAAATGAAGATTTGAATCCGATGAGGGACAGAGAAGTTGGAGAGGTGTAAACTGCACTGAGGTTAATCTTTGAAGAATAGACTACGGCAAGATTGTGCTCCGCCAATCTCAAATCTTTAATAACTAAATCGTAAGCCAACGAAACTATCACCCCATTTTCAGCTAGTTCACATGACAAAGGACTCTCATAAATTCTTAAGGTTGTGGTTCCGGTTTAATGGTTATATGTGGGGGTTAGGTTTCTACAAGTTGGATAATAATTGACTATGACTGTCTACAATTAACTAATTATAGTTGACTATGGTTGACCATCGTTGTTCATGTTTGATCATGGTTACCATAGTTAACTACTGTTAAGTATATTGACTATGATTGTTGATATAGGCCATGGGTGAACATGGTTTGACCAATTTTACCATGGTTAATCATAGTTTCTTATCATAAATTATAGTTATTCATGTTGACAATGGATCTTATAGTTGACCATTTTTTGCCACAATAACCTTGGTTTAGCATATTTGACAACTCTAACCATGGTTTACAATGGTTTATCACATTGAGCATGTGTTGAAAATCATTTTACAATGTTGATTATGGTTAATGAAAGCTGACCATGGTTGTCAAGAGTTTGACAATGATTCACTATCATTTTGATCATGATCATATAGAGTGGACTATGGAAGACCGTAGTTGTCCACAACTAATTATTTTTTCCTATGATAGCTTATTATTAACTGCGGTTGACCATGGATTTTCATATTTGGTGATGGTTAACCATGGCTGACAATTTTAACGAGTGAACATATTTTGACCAATTTGACTATGGTTGACCACTATTTTCTATCATAGATTATGGTTTTCCATATTGACAATGGATGGCCATGGGTGACCATTTTCGACCATGGTGACCTTGGTTGAGCATGTTTGACCTTTCTAACCATGGTTAACCATGGCTTTACATGTTGAGCATGGGTTGAGCATGGTTTTCCAATGTTGACTTTGGTTAAGCAGATATGAAAATCGTTGATCATAGTTCATTAGCATTGACTATGATTGACCATGGTTTTCCAATGTTGACTATGGTTAATGAGAGATAACCATCATTGGTCATGCTCGATTATCATTCACTATGGTTAACCATGACTAAATAGATTTCATGGTTGACCATGGCGAATAAAGTTAACTATGGTTGATTATGGTTAACCATGATAACCATAGTTATATAGAGGCTACCATAGTTGATTATGTTAAACCATAGCTAACCATAGTAAACGATGGTGAACATACCTAACTATGATTAAAAACATTGATTATCAGTGAGAATGGTCGACTATGACAACTATGGTTAATCGAAAATGATCATGCTCACTCATGGTGAACTCACATTGTTAATCATAAGCATGGTTGATTATATGTTAATTAATAGTTTTCTAAACCTTAAACCTTATTAAATATAAATATTAATCCTTATTCATGTCTCAATATTTTCAGGTCCTACTAGCACAATCGGTTGAGGATAGGCTTTGTTAGCAAAACTACCCAAGATCAAACCTCATGGGGGATGGTTGTGCTTTGTGCTAGGGGAGGAGACATGCTAAAAAATATAGTTAGCTTTAGGTTGCTGTAGCCGAGGTCGGGTGCAATGCATGTGTGACTTTGTCGAATTAGATGTTGTCGGTCGCGACTCCTCAACCCACAGGTCAAACCTGGAATATCATAGACAACGTGACAAAAACATTTTCTCAATATCAATATTGTTAGTAAACCATATTAATATTAATAATATTAATATTAGTATATTTTATAGCATGGGTAATATTAATAATATTAATACTAGCAATTACACCAGATGTTGTAAAGGAAACACTGTAAGGCACAAACTTGAGGCGAATCGTGGCATATAAAAATTTATTGAAGGTTAATAAACAAAATTCCATTCAAACCTAGAAGATAAAGAGAAATCACTTACATTATGCCAAATTGACCTATTTTCTAACATTCCCAATAATGAATGCCTCTTAATCCTCAAAGATGGTGTTTCAAGTTCCAATAGAAAATATTGGACAGATTTTTAAAAATACAACTAGTAGATGCCATCAAATAAGCTAAATAAAATAACATTAATTCATGAACAATGTGATGGCTATCTTTACAAATCTAAATTTGCATCACAACCTCAGAAAACTATGATGGGAAGCTCTAGTTCAGTGCAGTTGATGATGTTCAATATCTCCGATGTTTCCTCTGAGAACATCATCTCTAAAATTGTAAAGAAACATTTTGAATTGAAAAATAACATAGAATTTATATTTTAACGTAGGTTTTAACTTTATGGAAAAATTAAAAGGGAAAAAAATACGACTAATAAAAATAAAAAAACGTGGAATTAGTCTAGAAAGGATGGAAATGATTGTATATCGACTTTCAGTAATGATTGGCAGTCATGACTCTCTCTCAATGATCAAAAATCGACTTTGACTAGTGCTCCTTATTGTGTGATTCTGCTATGTGTGGTTATTTATGTGATTTGTTGTATGAATTGTGGTTCCATCGGGGTAAGTGTTGTGTAACTATGGTTTCGTACAGGTTCCATCTCATTCGGGAAAGTATTTGAAACCGAGGGTCCATCTCTATTGTTTGGTGTTTAAAATGAAAAGATAGCAAGAAAAAAGTTAGAGAGAACCAGGTAGGCATGAATGTGTAGTTAACATCCCTAGGTATTTAGAGTAAGTAAGTGAGAGAGATTGAGAAATTTAGAAAAACCTTTCCAACATAGATTGCCTCTGAATCTTCAAAGATGGTCTTTAAAGTTCCAATAGCAAATATTTGATATATTTTGAAAAAATACATGTAGTGGATGACATTAGATAATCTAAATAAAATAATATTAATTCATGACCAATGTGATGGCTATCTTTCCAAATATAAGTTTGCATCACGACCTCATAAATTTCAGACATCACATATTATTCATATTTTCTGGTGTAAAATTTGCAATGTTGATTGGAAACTATAGCGAAATAAATATCTCCAATGTTTTTTCTAAATAAATCATCCCTAAAATTGTAAAGAAACATTTTGAATTGCAAAATAAAGTAATTTTTTTTAATCTTAACATAGATTTAGTTTTATTTTATTGTTACATAACATTTGATTCAATGATCACCTTTCATTGATTTTCAATTTATGACAACACAACCATTTTTTACGATAAATTTGTTTTTTTTGACAAATTATTATCCTTTGCCGAGAATTTTGTAAATTATTTTATTCTGACGAAGAGTATGGCCATTACACGAAAACATTAGTAATGTGATAACTTTTTTTTTTTTCCTTCTTTTTTTTTCTGCGTTTTACTCATTCGTGTGAAATATTTATTATTCTTTTGGCATATAAGAAAGCTGATTTTATAAGATAACATTTCCAAATGGGTGGGGTTGAAGATCCTTATTACTTATCATATTTTCAAATATATATAAATAATTAAGGAGAATTGTCTAATAATAAAATCAGAGCAACTAAACATGGATGCAAACAAAAAAAATGATGCAATATCTCTTTTTTGTATGACATTATCCTACCTTGTAAAAGTTGAAGACTTTTTTGTTTTTGTTTTCTAGGGAATTCTCTTTAGCTGGAAAGAGACATAGAGATTATTGACTTATGTCACTCATCTTATGCATTTTCTGATTATGTACTTATGTATTGCATATTTTTCTTTTTATATAAATAAAAATTACCAGTTTTTGTTTAAAAACAATTATGTTACTTAATGATATTATTATAACAATTGTTTCTATCACATTATTGTTAATATGATACCTCAAATTGTATAGATAATATATTTGAACAATAAAATTTGAATGGCACCAAACCTTATTCCTCGTCCTTCACATTTCATTAATGAAATTTGATTGGAATTGTCACAAAAATTTCAACCCAGGAAACAACCTATATATCAACTTGTATACAACAACACATCCACCAAATATGGGTACTCATACAACAATTGAAGTATGTCTTAACTTTCAATGTAACCAAAAAATGACAATAGTGAGGGGTAGAAATGGATGCAACACTTCACCATATTTTATTATATTGTATTATCAAAATACCTTCATCAGATTACATATGTTAGCTCAAAACTTTAAGCAAAGATACTTGACCAAATCGTAGGACTCTCAATCACTCTACCTCTTTAAATCCCAGATAATAATACACAGATGCTAAACTCTAGGAGATAATGTTCTCTCAAATTTTACATATGTGAGAGACAACTAATGATGAACATTGAACTACTACAATATATCACAAACATAATAGATAGATAAAAATGGAAAACCAAGGAGCCAAAGGATGAGGACTAACACATTTATGTATCTTCACTTCATTCTCTACACTAACACATTTCTGACTCTTCACTTCATTCTCCTTGCCAACCTTGAGTACACTCACAGGATTTTTATTAATCAAAACTTGGGCTTAGGGATTGGAGTACAATATGTTTGTGTAGCACACTGTACATAAGTGGGGGTTATCTCTCTTTAAGGTTTGATGGAAAGAAACACAATAAAAATCAAATTAGCTGACTAGTTTTGGAATTGGTATGGATGGGTAAATGGAGTACAATATGTTTCTGTATCACACTATAAAAAACAGGTTCAATAAGGGTTAGCTATCTCTCTCCAAGGTTCCATGGAAATAAATGCACCCAAAAGAAAATTAGCAAACTAGTGATAGAAGAGTATTGATCTCTCTATAGATTGAAGGGACATAAAAAAAAACACATCTTTAAGCATCCATTAAAGAATTTATATTAACCTTCTCTATAGTTTGTCACCCATCCAAGAATTTATATTAGCCTTTATGGATTGTCACCCATCCAAGTATTTATACTATAATATTAAAATAAATAATTACTGAAATAAGTTATATTATAATAATAATAGAAAAATTATTCAATTAATCAGTATTATATTATATAAATAAATAATGTAATAAAAACACAAACAATATTTTATTTCATAAAATATAAATATAAATAAATAAAATAATACATAATTAGAAAAGCACACAATATTGATATTTTTAAAGTTAATTAATATTTCTAAAATTAACATATAACATAGGAACCTTTAAACTATGTACACTCAAATTTAAAATAAAAATCAAACTATTATATATATATATATATATATATATATATATATATATATATATATATATATATATATATATATATATATATATATATATATATATATATATATATAATAGATTAAGATGTATTTTTTTTTATATAATTATAATATATATTTTAAATTATAAATAAACTCTAAAATATATATTATATCTTTAAAAAATTATAGTGTATATAATTCATTGAAATATCAATGAATATATAAATGGAAAATCATTTACAAGATACTCAAAATTTAAATTCAAAATGAATGATGCACTATCACATTTCGATATTCTAGATAATATTTTATATTTGAATATCATAATACTTAATATTATTAATTTATATTAAATAATCCATAATAAAAAAATTCTAGAAAATCAAATTCCAATTAATCAAACCAAATATGTTACATGGAAGTAGACATTATTGAACTCATAGATAAAAATATCATCTCCAAAACAAAGAGCCCACATAGTTTTATTTGTCGTTTTAAAATAACTCAAATAACCTATACTCTCACACTGTTTGAATAACAATTTACTAAAATAATTTATAAATTTATATGGTCGTTAGTTGTATAATTTGAACATTTGTATTTTATTTAATTTACTTATAATTTAAATATTTGTATTATATATATATTTTTTATAAAATTTGTGAATTAAAAATCTAATAAATTTGATGCAATTTGATTTTGATAATTTAGATATTTTTGAATTTAATTATTTTTAAGCATAAGTTTTAAATAAAATCACTAAAAAATAATATTTGTTGTCTATTAAAATTTATTAAAATATTTTAAAGATTTAATGTCCAAATACTATTTATATATAGCATTTCTTAAAACAAATAAAAAATAGAAATATATGTTTTATATATATCATTTCTTAAAATAAATAAAAAACAAAAATACAAGTTTTATACTGGGTTAATATTAATTCCTCTCACAAAATATAAATATACATATTTTATATGAAACATAAATATTGAATGAATAAATAAATTTTAAAGTGATTGTATATAATACTTACATAATCAATTGAAAAATAAGTGAGTTTATATATATATATATATATTTCAATTGTACTATAATTTTATTTATTTGTTTAATAATCTGAATATTATATTTAATAGATGCTAAAAAAAAATGTTAATAAATATTTTTTGTTATTTTGAATGAGTAATATATAAATGCTCAAAAAATAATGTTAATACATATTTTTTTATTATTTTGAATGAGTTATATATAAATATATGAATGGTATAAATTTAATAGAGCAAGAATATTATTTTTGTTATATGATTTTACATAAATAAAATTAAAAGTTTTTAAATCATATTATATGTTTATTTCTGTCATGTTGTCTTGAATTTACTTATTCTCAACATTATATATCCCACATAAATCTCTTGTAATCGCTATCAACATTTATTTAATTATTTAATTTATATTAGAATAGTAATATTTAAATATTTTAAAAACATTTTCCACTCGTACCCATAAAAATATAACTTTCTACCAATATACAAATATTTTTAAAACATTTTCCACAAATACCCATAAAAATATAACTTTCTACCCAGTTACCTTTAATTTCACTAAAATGAGATTCTACACAATGGTCTAATTTATCTATGCTCTAAAACATCTCATTCGTTCACGGCTTAGAAGGATCTACGAGTAGGCTACATTTAGAAGAATGCATGAAATACAATTGGGTACATTCAGAAGAATGCATCAAATACTACTATAATTTATAAAATATTTCCTCTAAATTATTAATGATATCTTGAGAATTTGATTCTCAAACATTACAACGTGGAAAAAGCTTAATATATTAAATGGAAGTACTAAATACTTGGATATAAATAGCAGAGAGTATAGTCAATGTTGAATCTACTAACTCTGACAAATCGGAAACATAAAGGAAAACCCATATATTTTCGACATGTTTCAATACGAGGGCATCATAATAGTTTAATAGAATGAAGCTCAGATCCTTTGGATCCTTGATATGGATTTTCACCCACACATTTATAGGAGGATGATAAATAGCAGATGGTATTGTCAATGTTGAATCTACTAACCCTGACAAATCGGAAGCATAAAGGAAAACCATATATTTTAGACATGTTTCAATGCGAGGGCATCATAATAGTTTAATAGAATGAAGCTCAGATGTGTTGGATCCTTAACATGGCTTTTCCCCAGACATTCCGAGGAAGATCATAAATAGCAGATGGTATGGCCAATGTTGAATCTACTCACCCTGACAAATCGGAAGCATAAAGGAAAAGCCATATATTTTAGACATGTTTCAATACGATTGCATCATAATAGTTTAATAGAATGAAGCTAAGATCCGTTGGATCCTTAATATGGCTTTTCACCCAAACATTCCCAGGAGGATCATAAATAGCAGATGGTATGGTCAATGTTGAATATACTAACCCTGGAAAATCAGAAGCATAAAGGAAAAGCCATATATTTTAGACATGTTTCAATACGAGGGCATCATAATAGTTTAATAGAATGAAGCTAAGATCACTTGGATCCTTAATATGGATTTCACCGAGGAGGATCATAAATGGCAGATCGTATGCTAAGTGTTGAATCTACTAACCCTAAAAAATCGGAAGCATAAAGGAAAAGCCATACGACATGTTTCAATACGAGGGCATCATAATAGTTTAATAAAATGAAGCTAATATCTGTTGGATCATTAATATGGCTTTTCACCCATACATTCCCAGGAGGATCATAAAGGTATGATCAATGTTGAATCTACTAACCTTGACAAATTTTGAAAGCATAAAGGCAAATCCATATATTTCAGACATATTTCAATACAAGGGTATCATACTAGTTTAATAGAATGAAGCTCAGATCTGTTGGATCCTTAACACGGCTTTTCACCCAGACATTCCTAGGAGGATCATAAATAGCAGATGGTATAATCAATGTTGAATCTACTAACCCTCAAGAATCGGAAGCATAAAGGAAAAGCCATATATTCTACATATGTTTCAATATGAGGGCATCATAATAGTTTAACAGAAGAGGATCATAAATAGCAGATGGTATGGTCAATGTTGAATCTACTAACCCTCAAGAATCGGAAGCATAAAGGAAAAGGCATATATTCTACATCTGTTTCAATATGAGGGCATCATAATAGTTTAATAGAATGAAGCTCAGATCTGGTGGATCTTTAATATGGCTTTAATATGGTTTTTCCTAGGAGGATCATAGTTGTAGGTAATGAATGTGTCGTCGTCGCAGATGACCTTTACACAACCGATTGTGGAAGAATTCTTCCACACTACTTGAGTGTAGTGTCCACATTTTGCAAATTGCTCGCACGTACGGGTCTCATAGTTGATTCTAAACAAATGCACAAAGAAAAATTTGTACAAGTAGGCTTAACCGAAGAGTCTGCATAATGAACACCTAGTTCTCAACAAAATCTCAAGAAAAGTTTGTACAAAATACCCTTAAAAAGAGTACCTCAAAAAGAATAGTGGTACCTCAAAAAGAATAGTGCCTGAAAACAGAAAAACAAGAAGGAATCATATGTAAACAATAGCTCCTCACAATATTACGATCCAAAAGAAAATGATGAGTTAACAAAAATAAATTATCAAAAGAAGTTTTAGTGGTTGAGGTCCTTGTTGAATTTTAACTTCAACTACAGCAACGCTACAGGAATTTGACTGGTACACACAACTGAAAATAAAATCTGCATTTAATTTAAGCCTGCAAATTGTTGTTGAATGGCTCTGCAACATCTGCCTGAGCATTGAAGAGATTATTGTTCCAAACCACGCAACCAGAAAACTTAAATGTTGTCCTTATCGCCTCTTAATTCCCGCAACCACCACATTCAAAGCTTAGAAATTCACCCCAGATTTTTGTTTCACTGAAAGGGCCACGTGGATTAAGTTGTTTTGTTGGGTCGGTTGCATTACCAAAATCCGGGCCCGATTTTTTATAGGGAAAATTCTATGGAGAATTCGCATAACACTTTGGGCCTAGTCAGCATCCCATTTTGGAACGCGAAGAGCCTTTGCAATAGAGTTTGATTTATCGTTGAAGTCCGTGAAAATTTTCATAAAGTTTTTAAAAACCTTCTGTAAAATTTTTTTTACTAAGGTTAATATATATTATAAATATTTATAATATTTATAATATATATATAAATAGTGTTTCATTTTAGTAGTTATGTTCTGGAAAGTTTTAAAAGGCCCGAAAGCCAAAACAAAAAAAAGGGGCCGTGAATGTAATTTTCTTTTGTGTAATTTTTTTTTATTAAAAAAAACAACACAACAGCAGTGTATAAAAAGGTGAAAGACAGTGTAAGTTTTTTAAGCTTTTACACACAATAGAGTGTAAAAGTTTGAAGTTGCACAACAGTGCGTTTATTGATTTTGAACAGTGAACAGAGTATTTTCTGTGTGAGACAGAGAAGAGTTTTGCTTGGCACCGTGTCTTGTAACAGTCCAGCATTTTGTAATCCCTTTTAGAGGAAGAAGTTTTTTTTATTGTAATAGATTTTTACAGTGAATGAAATAGAATTTTTTCAGTGTTGAACTCTGTCTCCTTTGAGTGAAATTTTAATATTTTCTCTGTGTTGAATAGGGGAGTTTTATTCTCGATTTATTGTTCTGAAATTTTCAATATTCCAACATCGTATCAGAGCTGGTCCAGGCTCTTTGAAGATCAAAGAAGCTGAATGAAAGGAGTTCTTTGTTGCAGCAGCTTCTCCAGCAGTGTGAAGACTCAGCCAAAAGAATCCAAAGGTATTTCTCTATATAGTTTTTGTGTTACTGTTGCAGAACGGTCAGTTACTTTAAATACACAGTCAAGTGTTTTTGAATCATAGTTAAGAGTGTAGAATGGTTGGAACCAACACTAGTATGGGTATGGGAAATATCCATCTCCTAATGTTTAATGGGAAAAATTATGACTACTGGTCAATAAATATGAGAGCAATATTTGTCTCCCAAGCGTTATGAGAATTTGTTGAGGAAGGCTTTGAAGAGCCAATAGATGAACATGAGTTTAATATGTTAACTCAGGCAGAAAGAGAGATGCTGAAGAGCAATAAGAAGAAAGACTCCAAAGATTTTTTCTTTCTGTATCAAGCAGTGCGTGAGAGTGTGTTTCCAAGGATAACAGCAGCCAAGAGATCCAGAGAAGCATGGGAAACTCTCAAGACAGCTTATCAAGACATGGAAAAAGTGAAGACAACAAAACTTCAGTTGATGAGGAGAGACTTTGAGACTCTCTGTATGAAATAGTTAGATACTATTGACTCATTCTTCACTCATGTGATTGTAATGGTCACACAAATAGGATCTCATGGAGAGACTCTTGAAGACAACAGGATTCTTGAAAAACTCTTGAGAAGTATACCCTCAAGATTCGATGTGATTGTCACCACCATAGAGGAGACTAACGATCTCACAAAGTTTTCAGTGGATGAACTTCATGCATCACTGATGACCCATGAACAAAGATTGGGTAGAAGTGAAAACTCATCTCTTGAGCATGCCTTTAAGACCCAGATGTCTTTTGGAAGTGGAAGAGGGCAAGGAAGAGGAAACAAAAGAGGAAGAGGCAGAAGCCAAAATAGAGGTGGAAGGAATAACCCTTCACATTCACATGGAAGGTGCAATAGTCAATGTCACAGCCATGGCCAAGGAAGCAGCCAACAGAGTGGTCAACAAAATGCTCAAGGTCAAAGGTATGATAAGTCCAATGTCCAATGTTACCATTGTAAAAATATGGTCATTATGCTAATGAATGTAGAAAGAAGCAGCAAGATATGGCAAGTAGAACTAGTGCAAATTTCACTAGAGAAAATGTCAACCAAAATAATTTGTTTTTAGCTTGTAATATGGCTGAAGAAAAAAATGAGGATTTATGGTTTCTAGACTCCCGTTGCAGTAACCATATGATAGGAAACATGGCAATGTTTTCTATGTTAAATGAGAGTGTGAAGTCACAAGTCACACTAGGAACTGATAGCAAAGTTTCTGTTATGGGAAAAGGGATTGTAAATGTTTTAACAAGGAAAGGTCCAAAGAAATCCATAGCAGATTTTTATTATGTTCCAGGAATGAAGTGTAACCTCTTAAGTATTGGACAACTTGTCCATAAGGGGTGTAATGTTTTCTTTGAGGATGATGTTTGTACCATCATGGATAAACCACCCAGCAAACAATGTATTGCTGAAGTGAAGATGACAAGGAACAGGGTTCCCTCTCAGAATGAGAGAAAATTTGAAGAATGATGAAGAGAAAGCAGCAGTGGCACAAGAGACTTTCCAAAGCGAACCAAAAGATAATATTGGTTATGGCACTTGAGATTTGGACATCTCAACTTTGGAGGTCTTAATTTGTTGAACAGAAAATGAATGGTAAGTGGTTTACCATTGATAGAGAAACCAGACAGCCTTTGTGAAGGTTGTATCTTGGGGAAATAACATAGAGAAATTTTTCCTTCTGGGAAAAGCATAAGGGAAAAAGCACCCTTAGAGATTGTCCACTCAGATTTATGTGGACCGATGCAAACTCCATCACTTGCAAGCAGCCACTATGTGTTAACATTGATAGATGATTTTACAAGAAAAACTTGGGTTTACTTTTTAAAAAACAAAAGTGAAGTGTTTGAAAAATTTTGCAATTTCAAAGCACTTGTTGAGAACCAGTGTGGGCTTCATATCAAATTCCTAAGGACTGACAAAGGAGGTGAGTCTCTAAATATTTTCTACGTTTTTGTAGAGAAAATGGTATTCATAAGCAGTTTACAACTAGATATACTCTGCAACAAAATGGAATAGCCGAAAGGAAGAATAGAACCATAATGGACATGGCGAGGAGTATGTTAAAGGCAAAGCATTTGCCTAATGATTATTGGGCTGAAGCTGTACACTCTGCAGCATACATTTTGAATAGGTGCCCTACAAAAGAAGTTATGAACAAAGTGCCAGAAGAGGCATGGAGTGGCACAAAGAAAGGTGTCACACACATGAAGGTTTTTGGATGTGTGGCGTATGTACACATTCCGGATCAGCTAAGGAAGAAGTTGGATAGCAAGGGGGAGAAATGTATTTTCATTGGATACAGTGAGGAATCGAAGGCCTATAGGTTATACAACCCATAAACCAAGAATTTTATTGTGAGCAGAGATGTTCAGTTCATTGAAGAGGAAGCTTGGGATGGAAGCATAGAGGAAACAATGAATGTTAAAAATTGTTTATCTCATGATGAAAATGATGATGAATTGGCTGAAATACACCACCAAACAGCAGCACCAACACAAGAGCATCAAGGCACACCCTTGAAGAGAAATGAAAGTGCTTCTCTAAGCACACCACAAGGAGGAAATTCAAGTGCTTCTTCAAGCATTTGTACACCTACTGAAAGAGGTAAGAAATTAAGAAGTTTGAAAGATATTTATGAAAAATGTATAGCAAATGAAAGTATCAATTCTTTGTTTGCTTTATATTTTCATGTTGATGATCCTGTTCATTTCGAAGAAGTTATTAAAGATAAGAAATGGATAAAAGCTATGGATGAGGAGATAAATGCAATAGAAAGAAACAAGACTTGGGATTTGGTTGAACTCCCAAAAGGTAAAGATGCCATTGGAGTTAAATGGGTCTAAAAGACCAAGAGTAATGCTGAAGGAAAAATAGAGAGACACAATGCCAAACTTGTTGTCAAAGGGTATACGCAGGAAACTTTCGCACCGGTTGCTAGAATGGAAACCGTGAGAGCAGTGTTGTCCATAGCAGCACAAAACAAGTGGACGGTTTACCAAATGGACGTGAAGTCAACATTCCTAAATGGAGTGTTAATGGAAGAGGTTTACATTGAACAACCTCTCGGCTATGAAAAGAAAGGCCAAGAGCACAAAGTGTGCAAGTTGAAGAAATCTCTTTATGGGCTGAAGCAAGCGCCAAGAGCATGGTACAGTAGGATAGATTCCTATTTACTCAAAAATAGATTTGAAAAGTGTGAGGGAGAACCCACCCTCTACATCAAAGAAAAGGATGGTAAAATGTTCATTGTAGTCTTATATGTTGATGATGTTATTTTCAGAGGTAATGATGATTATCTTATTGAAAATTTTAAAATAGTCATGAAAGACGAATTTGAAATGACTGACATGGGTTTGTTGAAATACTTCTTAGGAATAGAATTAGAACAAGATGAAAATGGGATTTTTATCTCACAGGAAAAATATGTCAATGAAGTGCTTAAAATATTTAATATGCAGGAAAGTGTTTGAAATATGATGCAGAGTGTTGTCCTTCATGGCAACCCACTGAATGAAGATGAAGACATGCGATTGTTGACATGTGTTGTCCTTGATGGAAATCCACCTGATGAAGTTATTCTTGACCTAATGGACTTGGTAAATGATGTAAATCTGATATGAAATGATGTTTTGCTGGGCATTGTCCTTGAATGGAAACCCACTTGATGAAGTTGTGCTTGATAGAATATGCCTTGATGAACTAAATCTGATGTATCTACAGTCAATACAGAAGGCAATGAAGAAAGGAATTCAGCATGTGATATATCTATGATGAAAAGAGTATGTCTCTAGCCATACGCGGATTTCCCTAAGGAAAGTTGCGTATGCACGTGGGAAAGAACGTTCCAAGTCGCGTATGGGAAAAAGCGCTCAAAAAGTGCAAAACCAGGGGTAACCACCATGGTATTAACCCATTGTATTGGGTAATGATTCGTCTAAATGACCCCCTCTAGGAATACCATCGGAAGTAACGTAGTTTTGTGCTCATGGTATTGAAAAAAGGGGGCCCGTGGTATTGAAGGCTCATGGTATTGTTTTGGTTCATGGTATTGAAAAAGGGGCCCGTGGTATTGAAGGCTCATGGTATTGTTTTGACTCATGGTATTGAAAAAGGGGCCCGTGGTATTGAAAAAGGATAAACCTATATAAGGAGAAGAAATTCATTGTGCAAATCACAAGTGTGGGTGCAAGATGTCTGAGCTTGAATGAATACTTCTCTTTGAAGTGGATCTGTATGGAAAGGGTTACACTTGAATGATAAATCTGAATGTGTGATGCACCAATGAAGAAATGTTGAAGAAGGGATCTAGATCTGGAATGTATTTGTATCTGCTAGATCTATTTATGACATGATTAGATCTGAGATGAGGCGAACATTTGTCTGAAGAAAAGGGTAAATCTGAACTGAATATCTGATATGAAGAAGTATGCAGCTCTGTATTGGTTAAAGATCCATACGCTAGTTCGTCGCAGAGGAAGCACGTATATATGCGGCTTCGATGAAGAGAAATCGCGTATGCGCAATGAAATTGGATCTGTACTATGTACAGAAGTATATGCTGGTTGATGTGGACGGAAGCGCGTATATACGCGACATCAGTGAAAGAAAAGCACGTATGGGGTATGAAATGTCTGATCTGATCTGTTGTGTTTTAGCTATCTGTTGTTGATGTTTGACTGTGCTTAAATGTATGGAGAGGGTCCAGTCTGAAAATATGATGAAACGTGGCCTGCAAGTTGTGTTCTAGTGGAAGCTTTGGATCCAAAGCAGAAAAATTGATGAAACGTGGTCCATAGAGGTGTCGAGGGTTGTAGCCTTCGCCTCGGGTGGTAGCTCTCTGGTGAGGTCGGTAAACGAGATCGTGGTTGTAGCCCTTTCCGTGAGGCTGGTAAACGAGAGTAGGGGGTCGTAGCTCCCTTCCAGGAGAGGCTGGTAAACGAGTCGTGGGGTTGGAGCTCCCTTCCAGGAGAGGCTGGTAAACAAGCACAGGTGGGTGCCTGCGTGATGGTAGGAGTCTGCACCAGCACATATGTTGTAAGATGTTTTCTCTATAATAAAATATTGAAGGCTGAGCAACTGCAGCGGTGGTTTTCTCCCGACTTGGGTTTCCACCTAAAAAATCCTGGTGTTCATGTGTGATGCTTTGTGGGGATGGTTTATTCGCTCTTTACCCACAATTCTACTCGTTTATAGAACATCTAATAGATGAATGATGGAATTATGTAAGTGAAGAACTAATGGCATAATTAGATCTCTGGGTATACGCGAGTTTCATGAAGGATATTCGCGTGTATACGCTAGTTGGCTTCAGCAAAGTAGCGTATGAGTTTTAGTGCATGAAAAAGTAAAAAGATTTGAGTATGCCCTAAATACTGATTCACCCCCCCCCCCCCCCCTCTCAGTATTTTTCCCAACAATTGGTATCAGAGGTGGTCCTTCTGCAGAAGCTTGATCACTTGAAGGAGATCCGTCACAATGGGAAGTGTACAAACAAAAGCTTTTCTGCAAAATCTTGGTGCAAAAGTATGGGCATTCGTGAAAGAATGTGAACAAGAATCTAGAAAAGAAAAGGGTACTTTTGTGGATTCTCTAGAAGACAATAATAAACACTCAACTCAAGGTAAGCCACGAAGAAAAGAACATAATCATAGAGACTCTTGAAAATCAGCTTGAAGCAGAAAAAAAACGCACTGAGGAATTGGAGTGTGAAGTAGTGAGTCTAAGGAAAGATAATGAGAAAGTGAAATCTCTCAATCTTAGATTTGCTAAAGGTTCAGAAACCTTGGATGAGATTATCAAGGTACAACAGTATCCTCTTATAAAAACAGGTCTTGGGTATACTGGGGAATCTTCCCAGACATCAGCACCAAATTTTCTAAAAGCAGCCACAGCTGGTTCTCTACATTCAGCCACTCAGCAGGGGAACAAAGGATCTTTACAGGTAAAGCATGATCATCTCAATTCAAGAAACACTAACAGGGAGATCTTTCAAAATGGCTACAACCAACAGGTAAACTCTAATAGAAGATTTCATGATCACGGAAATTTCTACTTCAATGGACAATGTTTTTCATGTCATAATTTTGGTCATAAAGCTGTTCAATGTGTTGTATATCAAACCATCATAAAAAGAGAAGCAAGAACAAAAGGGGTGAATATTGAACCCAAGAAGAACACCTATAACAAATTTTCTCCTCTTCAAAACGAAGTTGAATGTACTTATTGCAATAACTTTGGTCATGAAGAATCTGAATGTAGGAGCAAGGTCCAAACAAAAGAGCATGTTCCCTCAAGCTCTAAAGTGTGGAAGAAGAAAGAAATACCGGTTGAAAATTGTGGGATAGCGTTATTTGCAGAGGGTGAAGAGAATCAATGGTACATTGATAGTGGGTGCTCAAGACACATGACAGGTGACAAAAGCAAACTTCATACTTATAATGCTCTAGAAAAGGAAAAGAAAGTTACATTTGGAAATGATACTCCTGCTGTAATTAAAGGAAAAGGGTCAGTATTTCTAAAAGAAAAAGTGAAGGCTAAAGATGTCATGTATGTGGATGGATTAAGGCATAACCTGCTAAGTGTTAGTCAAATGTGTGATCAAGGAGCAGAAGTGGTCTTCAGTTCCAAAGAATGTGTGGTTCGTGATCTTGATACAGGTAAAATCATTATAAAAGGAAAAAGAAATCCAAGCAACCTGTATGTACTAAACGGCATAGATCAATGTTACTTGAGCAAGTCTTTAGAAAATTGGCTATGGCATAGAAGGCTGGGGCATCTGAGTTTCTCTCAAATCAAAAAAGCAAGCAAACTTCAAGCTGTTCGTGATCTTCCCAAGGTCAATCTTCCAGAAAGTACCATATGCAAATCTTGTCAATTTGGTAAGCAGACCAGAGTACGATTTAATGCCAAAGAAGGATCATCAAGTAAGCCTCTTGAAATCATTCATACTGATATCTGTGGACCTATGAGGAAAAATTCATTACGTGGGGAAGAATACTATATCTTATTTATTGATGACTACTCTAGAATGTGTTGGATCAGGTTCATTAAACACAAAGATCAAGCACTTGAAAAATTTCAGAACTTCAAAGCATTGGTAGAAAATGAATTAGATCTAGAAATGAAGTGTCTTAGATCTGATCGAGGAGGAGAATATTCATCAAATGAATTCTTTGAATTTTGTGAACAACATGGCATTAAAAGACAGTTCTCTGTAGCAGGCACTCCACAACAAAATGGTGTAGCAGAAAGAATGAATAGAACAATTGTTCAAATGGCTAGAGCTATGCTTGCTGATTCTGATATTCCTGACATGTTCTGGAGTGAAGCAGCACATACAACAGTTAAAATTCTCAACAAGGCTCATGTTCGGGTAAATAGTGACAAAACTCCATATGAACTCTGGTATGGCAATTCTCCCACTGTGAAGCATTTTAAAGTTTTTGGAAGTAAATGCTTTATCAAAAATAATGATGAAAATCTTGGCAAGTTTGAACCTAGATCAGATGAAGGGATATTTCTTGGTTAGTCATCTTCAAGCAAAGCATTCACATGTTACAATAAAAGGCTTCGAAAGATTGTTGAATGTATTGATGTTGTTATTGATGAGTCTCCTGCAGCTCCTAAAGAAGAAAAACAAACAACAAAAGAAGATGATAGTGACATATGGCCTTCTACATCAGATGGAAATGATATAGACAGTGGATCCAATGAAGAACCTGAAAATGATCTATCTGAAAAAGCTCCATCCAGATATGTTCAAAAGAATAATCCTGAATCTCAAATTTTGGGAGACAAGGAATCAGGTGTACGAACAAGGAGAACTCTTGTAGGATCTTCTAGCAATCTGGCACTTCTTTCCACAATTGAACCACACAATGACAATGAAGCTAGAAAATATGAATGTTGGAATCATGCCATGGATGAAGAGCTTAATCAAATTGAAAAAAATGACACTTGGGATTTGGTACCAAGACCACATGATAAAAATGTCATTGGAACTAAATGGATTTTCAAGAACAAGTTAAATGAGAATGGGGATGTTGTAAGAAACAAATCT
The DNA here is from genome assembly GCA_034641835.2 of Pinus albicaulis. NCBI lineage: Eukaryota > Viridiplantae > Streptophyta > Pinopsida > Pinales > Pinaceae > Pinus > Pinus albicaulis. The sequence goes on from JAXQQM020088844.1 coordinate 305,976, forward strand.
AGACTGGTTTGCAAAGGGTATACTCAACAAGAAGGTATAGACTTTGAAGAAACTTTTGCTCCTGTAGCTAGACTTGAAGCCATAAGAATGCTTCTTGCTTTTTCAAGTTATCAACAAATCAAAGTTTATCAAATGGATGTTAAATCTGCTTTTCTTAATGGTGATCTAGAAGAAGAAGTATATATAGAACAACCGGAAGGATTCATTTTGGGAAATGATGAAAATATTGTTTGTAGACTTAAAAAGGCTCTATATGGTCTCAAACAAGCTCCAAGGGCTTGGTATTATCGTCTTGACAAATATCTTCATCAACAAGGATTTTCAAAAGGGTCTGCTGATAGCAACTTATACACAAAAGTTGAAAATGATAAATTATTGATTGTGGTTGTATATGTTGATGATATCATTTTTGGGAGTAACGAAGAATCTATGAGTCAAAAATTTTCTTCTGTCATGCAGCAAGAATTTGAAATGTCCTTACTTGGGGAACTAACATTCTTTCTTGGCTTAAAAGTGCATCAAACTGCAGATGGTATATTCCTATCACAAGAAAAATATCTTAAGCAAATTCTGAAGAAGTATGGCATGGAAGAATGCAAACCTGTAAGTACACCAATGATAACCGGATGCAATCTCAGTTCTCATGATGATTCTCCTCCGGTGAATCAACCAGAATACAGATCAATGATAGGAAGTCTACTTTATCTCACTGGGACTAGACCAGACATTATGCATGCAGTTGGGATTGTTGGACGATTCCAAGCTAATCCAAAAGAGTCTCACCTTCAGGCTGTTAAAAGAATATTCAAATATCTACAAGGAACTCAAGACATTGGTCTATGGTATCCAAAGAATGTCGATCTTACTCTTCATGCTTACACTGATGCAGATTGGGCTGGAAGTGTTGATGATCAGAAAAGCACTAGTGGTGGTGCATTCTATATGGGACCCCAGTTAGTATCTTGGTTCAGCAAGAAGCAAAATTCTATTGCCTTATCTACAGCAGAAGCAGAATATGTGGCTGCCGCATCTTGTTGCACTCAACTCCTTTGGATGATGCAAACCTTACAAGATTTTCAAATCAAGTGTACACCTCCTGTCCCCATTATGTGTGACAATACAAGTGCCATCAATATTTCAAAGAATCATGTTATGCATTCGAAGACCAAGCACATTCCCATCAAGTATCACTTCTTACGTGAACAAGTGTTTGAGCAAAAAGTGAAGTTGGAGTATGTTCCCTCCAAAGAACAAGTTGCTGATATCTTTACCAAACCTCTGCCCAGGGAAGCATTCAAGTATCTAAGACAAAAGCTCGGAGTGTTCTCTGCCAGTCAAAAAAACAAATCTGCATAAATTTAGAAGATGGCATTGGATACGCGGGTTTCATGAAACACAGTCGCATATATACGCGAGTTCCTCCACAGAAAACCGCGTATGTCTGATTGATGACAAATTTCTGTTTGGGGTCAGCTCTCTTCAGCACAGCTGCAGTGCTGTTTGGTATCTCTGGTGGTGTTCCAGTTCTCATAATTCTCTTTCTAATGTTTTGATAAAGATTCCTTGATGATTTGTTGGTGAAAGTGTTCAGGATGCACAAACTAAGGGGGAGCCTTAGTCATATGAAAAGGATGCTTGGATGCACAGTTCAGGGGGAGCATTAGATTTGCTGAGTATAATGCATTGTTGGCATTATGATGGTTCTGAAATATGTTCCTTTTTCTTGAAGTCTTTCTGGTGTTGGTCATAAATGGTCATATTTGTAATTTGATGAAAAGGTCTTGTTGAGACCCATGATGTAAAATTGTAATATTCAGTCATGTAAGGACTTGTCAAATTTATAAACCCACTTGGTTGGGTAGCTGAGTCAAATTTGTAAACCCAATTGGTTGGGTAGTTGAGTCCCTTATGTAAATCCACTTGGTTGGATATTTGATGTAAGTATGAGTCATTAGTGATAGGAAATTCATAGAGTCATGTACTTCATTGAAAAATATGTTTGAAGATTCAGCATGAACTCACAGGGAGCTTGGTCACTTCAGTATATATCAGATCTGCAGAATGCTTCTTCCACATGAGGAGAAAAGGGGGAGATTATGTTGCTTTTTGATCCGCCCTTTGCCCTTGATGTCAAAGGGGGAGAGTGACATGGTGTTTGAATGGTGTCAAAAGTGGAGAGAGTGACATGGTGTCATTGTATTCTTAATGTACCTATCTGTTGTGGTAACCAAACACCATCGTGGTTGCCATCAAGTCCAAAGGGGGAGATTGTTGGAAATATGTTAAAGAGTGTTGTCTTTGATGGCAACCCACTGAATGAAGATGAAGACATGCGACTGTTGACATGTGTTGTCCTTGAAGGAAATCCACCTGATGAAGTTATTCTTGACCTGATGGACTTGGTAAATGATGTAAATCTGATATGAAATGATGTTTTGCTGGGCATTGTCCTTGAATGGAAACCCACTTGATGAAGATAATGGCAACTTACTTGATGAAGTTGTGCTTGATATAATATGCCTTGATGAACTAAATTTGATGTATCTACAGTGAATACAGAAGGCAATGAAGAAAGGAATTCAGCATGTGATAGATCTATGATGAAAAGAGTATGTCTCTAGGCATACGCGGATTTTCCTAAGGAAAGTCGCGTATGCACGCGGGAAAGAACGTTCCAAGTCGCGTATGGGCAAAAGCGCTCAAAAAGTGCAAAACCAGGGGTAACCACCATGGTATTAACCCATTGTATTGGGTAATGATTCGTCTAAATGACCCCATCCAGGAATACCATCGGAAGTAATGTAGTTTTGTGCTCATGGTATTGAAAAAAGGGGGCCCGTGGTATTGAAGGCTCATGGTATTGTTTTGGTTCATGGTATTGAAAAAGGGGCCCGTGGTATTGAAGGCTCATGGTATTGAAAAAGTGGCCCGTGGTATTGAAAAAGGATAAACCTATATAAGGAGAAGAAATTCATTGTGCAAATCACAAGTGTGGGTGCAATATGTCTGAGCTTGAATGAATACTTCTCTTTGAAGTGGATCTGAATGGAAAGGGTTACACTTGAATGATAAATCTGAATGTGTGATGCGCCAATGAAGAAATGATGAAGAAGGGATCTAGATCTGGAATGTATTTGTATCTGCTAGAATTGTTTATGACATGATTAGATCTGAGATGAGGCAAACATTTGTCTGAAGAAAAGGGTAAATATGAACTAAATATATCATTTGAAGAAGTATGCAGCTCTGTAATGGTTAAATATCCACACGCTAGTTCATTGTAGAGGAAGCGCGTATATACACGGCTTCGATGAAGAGAAAGCGCGTATGCGTGATGAAATTGGATCTCTAATATGTACAGAAGTATACGCTGGTTGATGTGGACGGAAGCGCGTATATACGCGACATCAGTGAAAGAAAAGTGCGTATGGGGTATGAAATGTCTGATCTGATCTGCTGTGTTTTAGCTATCTGTTGTTGATGTTTGATTGTGCTTAAATGTATGGAGAGGGTCCAGTCTGAAAATATGATGAAACGTGGCCTGCAAGTTGTGTTCTAGTGGAAGCTTTGGATCCAGTGTGAAAATTGATGAAACGTGGTCAATAGAGGTGCTGAGGGTTGTAGCCTTTAGTCAGGGGGTGGTAGCTCCCTTCCAAGTGAGGCTGGTAAATGAGATCAGGGGGTCGTAGCTCCCTTCCAGGTGAGGCTGGTAAACGAGATCAGGGGGTCGTAGCTCCCTTCCAGGAGAGGTTGGTAAACGAGTCAGGGGTTGGAGCTCCCTTCCAGGAGAGGCTGGTAAACGAGCGCAAGTGGGTGCCTGCGTGCTGGTAGAGTCTGCACCAGCACATATGTTGTAAGATGTTTTCTCTATAATAAAATATTGAAGGCTCAGCAACTGTAGCGGTGGTTTTCTCCCGACTTGGGTTTCCACCTAAAAATCCTGGTGTTCATGTGTGATGCTTTGTGTGATGGTTTATTCTGTTCTTACTGCACATGTCTACTGTTTATAGAACATCTAATAAATGAATGATGGAATTATGTAAGTGAAGAACTAATGGCATAATTAGATCTCTGGGTATACACGAGTTTCATGAAGGATATCCGCGTGTATACGCTAGTTGGCTTCAGCAAAGTAGCGTATGGGTTTTAGTGCATGAAAAAGTAAAAATATTTGAGTATGCCCTAAATACTGATTCACCCCCCCCCCCCCCCCTCTAAGTATTTTTCCCAACAGAAAGCAAAGCAACGATCACTCCCACAGTGATGGGATTAAAACTCAGCAGAGAGGACAGTAGCAAGGATTTTGATCCTAGCTTGTATAAGAGCATAGTTGGTAGCCTCATGTATTTGAATGCAACAAGGCCAGACATAATGCATGCTACTAGTTTGATTTCTTGATTTATGGAAAGGCCAAAGGATGCACATTGGCAGGCAGCAAAAAGAATTTGGAGGTATGTTAAAGGTACTAAAAGGTTTGGTATTTTATATACTGCTTCAGAATGTTCAGATTTGGTTGGATACACTGACAGTGATTGGGCTGGAAGTGTAGATGATCGGAAGAGCACTTCCGATTATGTTTTTCACATGGGTTCAAGAGCCATTTCATGGGCTTCTAAGAAACAACCAATTGTGGCATTGTCTACAACAAAGGCAGAATATGTGGCAGCTACAACAGCAACGTGTCAAGCGGTTTAGATGAGGAGGATGTTAAGAATTTTATGCCAAGAGCACACAAAAGAGACAGTGATTTATTGTGACAATAGCTCAGCTATTGCATTGTCTAAAAATTCATTTTTTCATAAAAGAACAAAGCACATTGACACCAAATTTCACTTCATATGTGAATTGGTTAACAATGGTGAGATAATTTTGCAACATTGCAGAATAGAGGATCAATTTGCAGATATCCTCACAAAGCCACTTGTGCAAAAAAGCTTTGAAAATTTTAGGAAATGCCTGGGTATGCTAGAAAACCCAGCAATTGAATTCAAGGGGGAGTGTTGAATTTTAACTTCAGCTGCAGCAATGCTACAGGAATTTGACTGGTACACGCAACTAAAATTAAAATCTACATTTAATTTAAGCCTGCAAATTGTTGTTGAATGGCTCTGCAACAGCCGCCTGAGCATTGAAGAGATTGTGGTTCCAAACCACGCAACTAGAAAACTTAAATGTTGTCCTTATCGCCTCTTAATTCCTGCAACCACCACATTCAAAGCTCAGAAATTCACCGCCAGATTTTTGATTGACTGAAAGGGCCACGTGGAGTAAATATATTGGATCGCGTTGTTTTGTTGGGTCGGTTGCATTACCAAAATCCGGACCCGAATTTTTATAGGGAAAATTCTATGGAGAATTCACATAACACTTTGGGCCTACGTCAACATCCCATTTTGGAACGCGAAGAGCCTTTGCAATAGAGTTTTATTTATCGTTGAAGTCCGTGAAAAATTTCATAAAGTTTTTAAAAACCTTCGGTAAAAGTTTTTTTTACTAAGGTTAATATATATTATAAATATTTTTAATATTTATAATATATATATATAAATAGTGTTTCAATTTAGTAGTTATGTTCTGGAAGGTTTTAAAAGGCCCGAAAGCGAAAAAAAAAGAAGGGGCCATGAATGTAATTTTCTTCTGTGTAAATTTTTTTTATTAAAAAAAACAACACAACAGCAGTGTATAAAAAGGTGAAAGAGAGAGTGTAAGTTTTTTAAGTTTTTAGACACAGCAGAGTGTAAAAGTTTGAAGTTGCACAACAGTGCATTTTTTGTTTTTTAAGAGTGAACAGAGTATTTTCTGTGTGAGACAAAGAAGAGTTTTGCTTGGCACTGTGTCTTGTAACAGTCCAACATTTTGTAATCCCTTTTAGAGGAAGAAGTTTTTTTATTGTAATAGATTTTACAGTGAATGAAATAGAATTTTTTCAGTGTTGAACTCTGTCTCCTTTGAGTGAAATTTTAATATTTTCTCTGTGTTGAAGAGGGGAGTTTTATTCTCAATTTATTGTTCTGGAATTTTCAATATTCCAACAGTCCTCAGTAAACCTATGAATAGTATCTGGGAGGATTGGAGTTTGCGACACACATTTGTAATTAAAATCTCTCAAGAGAGATTATAAAAAGGAAATATAAGTCAACAACACCTACAAGAAGGATTCACAATGGAATTGTGAAATCAAAGAATATTTAACTAGATTACTAAAGAGAGAAACTTTCATCCAGGTATTCTCTCGGAAACCATACATTAATCTAGGAACTCGTGGCACATAACCTTAGAAGTGATGCGTACAAGAGGTTGCGAAGCGACCTAATGACTTAACTGGAAAGAAAAATTAATGTCTGTTATAGTGAAGGTATTAAATCTTGTAAGGAGAGTGTCATGTCAGATATTCTATAGGTCATGTCACTAGCGATGAATTTTAATAGATTTAATTTCTATATATTTCATTACTATCCCATTATACAAATGAATGGATGTTTTTTTGGGTTCTACCTACCACCATCTTGCTTCAGCTCAGGAAATAACAAAACATGTGTCTCTGATCAACTTGGCCTATGAATTCAATCCACAAAATTAAAATCCTACCACTTCTTCATCGATGGGAGATCGAATCGCAATCATCATAGTTTCACCATGGACAACTTGCAGTTCTTCATTCTAAGGCTAACATCGGCATTGTCGTCTAGCCTATTGATTACCAAGTTGTATCGCAATAGAACTTAAGCTTCCTGAACTTCAATTTCCCCAATTTTACCTTCATGGGAACGTCGACCTTAAAATCCAAGGGAACGCTGCCCTGCTGCCCCTGTGCATTGAGCGTGGATATCATGTCGTTGGTGATCTGCTCTCGATGAGCGTGACTTCCAAGACGGTGGTAGAACACTGGCAGGGCACCCGTACAGAGTTCTGTGTTTGAGTACGAAAATCGTATGCTCTGGCTGCCTTCTCTTCTCTGCCTTATCATATCCACCTATAAAATCAACAATGCCATTTATCAGTTCCATATGGGAAAAATAATTTTATGATATATATGCATGTTACATTCACCATGGTAATGAACATCACGCTTAATGCCTTCCTTTGCATGTCTCGTCTTCTCTTTTTCAACGCACCATAGGTCAATCTGTGTCTACAACATTAACATAAAACTAAGGTCAATGGTTGCGTTGCTTTCTCTCTTCTCCTCATTTTTCCATATTACTAAATGCTAGCCGCTCAGCTTCATTCAACAGCTCTCGCGGCCTTCATCAAGGAGATCCTTTATCTCCGTTTCTTTTTATCACTGCCGCGGAAGGACTTGGCCGATTAATTAAGGCTCATCTTGCGGAAGGAAAGTTGCAGGGTTTAAAATTGTGGGGTCCTAGCCTTCCTTTGAATCATCAGCAATTTGTGGATGATATCCTATTATTTTGTGTGGTGTCGGTGAAGGAATGCAGGGAAATTCTCCGGATATTAGAACTCTTTATGGAGGCTTCAGGTACTCAAATAAATAATGACAAGTCTAATGTATATTTCTTTAATTGAATCTAGCTATAAAGAAATTTCTTGCCAGAACTTTAAGGTTTCAAATTGGTTCATTTCTGATGAAATATTTGGGTATGATCTTAAATTCGGGCCAAGTTAGAATGGTCGGTTGGCAAGACATCATTCTCCATGTTGAAAGAGGGATTCAAAATTGGGCTTTTAGAGTCCTTAATGCTCCGAGGCATCTAATTATGTTAAAATTAGTAATCCAATCCCTCCCTCTTTATCAGTTGTCAGGTAGAGCATGTCCGAAAGGGATTTGTAATCAGTTGGTCTATTTGTTCAAAAAAAAATTATGGCAGGGTGTGTAAAACCATCAGAAATGGGCCCTTCTCACTTCGGATAAACTTGTCAAGCTGAAATCAACCAGGGGATTAGGAATTTGAGATCTGTTCATTTTGAATAATGTTGTCAGAGCTAAACTTTGGTGGAGGTGGCTCCAGGGAGGATCTAATCTTTGGAAGAATATATCGTTGACTAAATACAATATGCCCCGAATAGTCACTGGTCGATTGAAAGTAGATATTCTTCCACGAGGCTCATCTATTTGGAATTTGGCAGCAACAAACCGACATTTAATCCGTACACATAACTTTTGGGAAATTAAGGAAGGATACACAGCTCTCATTTGGGAAGACTTTTGGCAACAACGAGAGAAATTTTTTAGTAGGCTTGACTTGGGGGAGATATTTTTATTCACCAATACACATAATAATAGACTAATTCATCATTATTGGTGCCCAAATCAGAACAATTTATAGTGAAAATGGAAAGATGAAATCCACTGGAAGGCAGCTCTGGATACACAACAATGGGAAAATTTTGCTAAAGATCTCAAATCTAGGAAGATAAGGTATGTAGAAGGTTTTGATATTCTCAGGTGGGGATATCTTCCAAAAGGACTATTCACTATCAGAGAAGGCTATTAGATTCAAGCCCAGTAAGTGTAACATCATGCCAAAACTGTATGGAAGAAAATCGAGCTCTTGAAACATTGGCTGAAGGTGGAACATTTCTTATGGCTGGTTAGCCATAGCAAGATTTTGACGTGGGAAAATTTACAGAAACGTGGCATGTTTGGGCCCTCTCGATGCTACTTCTTTCAAGCAGTGAATGAAACAACAGAGCATCTTCTTAATTCTTGTCCAATGATGCACCCGCTATGGAGGAATTTGGAGCAACTGTTTCAGCAAACAGATCAAAATCATCATAGCATAACAAACACAATCCTTAACTGGAGACAGGGAAGGTTTTATTGTGAAGTACTAAATAGAGCTTGGCTCCTTTCATTTGGATTCCTCCTTTGGAATATTCGGAAAGAACAGAATCAAAGGGTTTTTCGAGAAATTGAACAACCCATGAATTAGATCTGACAACGTTCGGTTGAAAATATTTGGGAAACAATCTTAGTGGAAAGCTGGGCAGAAGAGGATTGGTAGACTCAGGGTTTGGAAGCTCAGATGCTGGAATGTTTAAATCTAAAACCTCAAATTCTCTATAAAAAGTTATGGAAGTATGGTCACCTTGTCAGTCACTAGAGGAATAGTGGAAGCCCCCTCAGCAAGGCTTCCTTAAGCTCAATTACGATGGGCTCGATAGTCTGGGCTGTCAGAAAGTCCAAGGAATGTTTTCAAGTTAGAAAGCATGTCGCATTTTTCCATGCAAAGACATTCTGCAGTGCAAACGCGGATGCAGCACCAGAGACTCTTGGATGCTCTCTCAACTAGGAAAACGTTTCTGTTGGGGTACAATTTCGTCTGTCTGCATTCAGTCATTGTTGATGTCTGTAAGGCTATGTTAGCTCTGTATTATATTACATTTCTCTGGCATTTACCAATGCCCTGTAACTCTGTGCCTCCTCTTTTGAGTCCTGTCGAACCCTATTTTCGGGACCCTTCTCTTTTTTTTCCTAGCTACTTTAGTTTTGTCGTGGCCCAGGTCAGTTTTTTCCTTTTATGGCACCGTGCTGATGTGTGGGTTCAAATTCGAAGGTCAGTTTTGGGGCAGTTTTAGTTCCTTGTTTAGGGGTCTGCGACATCGAGGGGTATGCTCAATTGTTGTTTTAGTGGAAGTTGTTGGGTTAGTGCTAGTTTGTGGTGCCATCCTGATGTAGAGCGGGGAAAATTGCGAAGGTCTAGCCTAGGGTCAACTCAGTCTTTTGCACAAAATTTCAGTAGACGCAGTTGGGGTTTTATTTATGTATGTCTATTGTTGTCTCGTGAATGGTTTCGGTCTTGTTCTGCTTTGTCATGCCTTAAAGGGATACCGTTTATGAAATTATTGTTATTCGCTTACAATTGGGAGGTATCGTTGTTTTCTACTCATTTCAAGAGCTTTGTTACAAGCCCCATTCCTGTCCATTTCAGGCACTCTGTTACTATCCTTTGCATGTGCTCTGTTCTGTTACATTTCAAGTGCTCTGTCCCTGATCAGGGTTTTCGATTTTGGCATTGGGTTATGTGGTTAGCTTTACTGTGTTCTTGTGGCAGACACATCACTCTTTTCAATGGGTGTGCACCGGTTATTTCAATGTTGTTTCTCATTCCTTCATCATTTTCTCCTTCCTGTCTTTGTTCCTGAATAGGCTACTTTTGAACATGGGGAAGCGTCGTTCTTGCCCTTAGTCTGGTAAAGGTAAACAGTAGGCCCAGCCTGAGCCTTGTCCTAAGAAGCGCGGTCAGAAATATTGTTAAGAGATCCTTGAAACCCTCACTAGAAACTATGTTGTAGGTAATTCATCCACTGTTCGCCAGGAGATCTGAGGCTGGGAACGAGACACTCAAACTGATCCTGAAGATAATGAAGTGGAAGCAGAGATCCTGGACTTCATAACTGACCCTTTTAATACACGGGGTCATCTAAATTTATTCCAGCAGACTGTCCATACGTACTGGATAGTCAAGTGCCTTCTAGCCAAGGCTATGCAGAGTTTTCCTCCCGCTCAAGCCAGGACTGAACCAACTAGGATTGAACCTCAAATTATGGAATTGCTTCAGGATATGCAGGACCAGCTGCAACATATCAAAATCACTCAGTATTAGGCTACTGATCGCATTAGCCGACTAGATGATCGGATAGGCCGCATGGAGAAGCAGTTTCAACAGCTGCAGCAAGTGGATATGCCTGGCTCAACCGTGAAAGATCCAGCTCTGGTTTACTCCTATGATAGCTAGTTGTTTTACTTTTTCATCATGATTTTAGATGAAATTTTCTGCTTTGTATGGACATATTTCATTTCCTCAGTATGTAGATATTTTTTTAATCGGTCAGTTAGCTCATGAGGCTCACAGACGAATGAAACAGTTTCAATTTTGGCTTGCTTTTCATGCTTTAAGGTGGCCAACAGACCTGGTTTCCTACGGGTAGGTTGAGGCCACAGACTTGATTTTATATCTTTGTAATCTGCCTTACAATTATATATAGAAAATAACGAGGTCCTACAAAATTTACAAACAAAAAGAAAAAGAAATTAAAACACATTTTTTTATAGTTGGTTCAGAAGTACTAGGTTTCTTTAGAATGAGACATATTGTTAAGAAAAAGTATATTTAAGAAATTTCTTTCTAGCTCAAATTATATATATATATATATATATATATATATATATATATATATATATATATAAAACTTTGAATAGAAAACATACCATAAGAACTTGAGTTTAGAAAGATTGTTCATACAACTAAGGTCGTTAAGCATAATATTTAAAACCCATTTTTTTAGCTGGTTTCGAAGTACTAGGTTTCTTTAAAATGAGACATTTCGTTAAAGCAAAAAGTTGAACTAAGGTATTTAAAATCCATTTTTTTATAGCTATTTTTGAAGTACTAGGTTTCTTTAGAATGAGATATTTTATTAAGCAAAAGTAGAACTAAGCTATTTCTTTCTAACGAAAGTAAAAAAAAAAAAAAAGAGGGTAATACAGTAATCAAACTTTGAATAGAAAATGTATGATAAGAGCTTGATTTTGGAAGGATTGATGAACAATTAGACCAAAGTCAGCAAGAGAAACCTTCTTTTGAAAAAACTTAGAAGGGTATAAGTCGCTCCCTTAATCCATCAAGAAACTGTTAAGCAAGAAACAATTGTTCCATTAGTTTTTAAACCACCTCATTACCCGCCGTATCTATTATCTTTCTATTAATATTAAATATTAATCTTAGGGTCTCAAAATCTTCAATTGTTTAACATTCCTCTAATGGTGCAATCTAATGGTGCAAACTAGTACACAACTACAATTGGAGGATTTGTTTTCAAAAAGAAATACCTTAAGGCATAAATATAATCAATTTTAATATTAATATTATCAATAGTTAACCTTATTATTATTATTATTATTAAATTTTATTATTAAATTTTAAACCTTGAGTGTCATTTATTACGATTGACTATAATAAATATATGATTGATTGAGCTTGACTCTCATTAACTATTTAGAATGACTAAGTTTGACTATGTCATCACATTATAACATTGTCATTTTTGTGTCATAGTGTGAAATCATTTTTTATTCGTGATATTGTGATGTTTATTTTGGTTTGCATATTGTGATGTTGATTTTTAGTTTATTACATTGCGACTTAGATTTGTGTTGGTCATACTGCAAAGTTGATTTTTTTTTATCATATTACAACTTTGGATTTTGTTTCTCATATTGCGGCATGAATTTTTGCTCACATAAGATATCCCAAATTTTGTTATCACATTATAATGCTTAGTTAAATATTCAATTAACCTTAAATTTATTAATTATAAATATTGAATTTGATTAAAAAAAATTATATTAATAATAATACGAGTTTAAATTTAAACATTAAATAAACTTTAAACCTTAATATTAATATTATTAATAAACTTCATTGAACTTTTTAAACCTTATTATTAAGGTTAATATCAATGTTATTAAACAATTTTAACCCTTATCAATAAAACCGTATTGAGACTTATTGATAAAATTTAATCGTAGCTTCCTGATTATGGGGGTCTAACAAAATCAAATTTTTAAGTGGATTCGTTTGGTAGACCTATGGGTTGTAGGCCGATGGAAGGCGTTGATATCACCTCTGCAACAATGGAACTCACCATTTCTTCCTTGCTCACCCCAAGATTGTGCTGAAAATCCTAACTTTCCATGAGCGCTCGCTCCGGGTCCTAGCCCATATGCCATACACAAAATCTTTAGCGAAAACCAAACGCGAAATTCAAGGGGCGAAGCATTTTTGTCCCTCGGACTTTGTGGGTCGGCGGATCTTCGTATTATCTTGAAATCTCGAGGACTCCAATTTGATGAAAAAATGATGAGACGTAAATTTGATGAAGAATTGTTAATTATTTGGCATATTTCCATCAATGAATCAGAGTTCAAGAGCCGAGTAATCGTTGATGTTGACAATGATAAATTATGGATCCTTCCTATGAATGTGCGCTGTGCTTCTCCATTAAGATTTGTAACTCCTCCTACGCACTCAAAATTTGCACACACAATGTTGAATCTCTTGACCTTTCCTTTTTGATGATGAGTATCAGTCGCTATTATTCATATTTCACTTGCAGTAAGTCTTTGTTGAATTGCTGGAGGATTTTGAGATAAAAACTAACAATGATGGCGATTTTCTTTGAAAGAATTGTGCATTGAACTTCGTAATGGGATAAAGGTGACAATAAAAATTTAAAATTCCAAAATAATAGTTTACTGAACTGAAATTAAAAACCCTAAATCACATTAGAGAATCTCGGTGCGAGCTAACGTTTAGTGTTAGAGAACAGTGTACAGGAACAGATTTTAATAGCAAAGACTTATGATATGACATTATCAATCATTTGAAAATTGATTCGGCAATAACTAATGATTCCATGATAATATTCGACAATAACTAATGATTCCATGCATTATCATGGATAGATTAAATACTTCATTATGATATCACTCATGGTAAAAAAAACTATTTTCACTATGACATACCACATTTTATAGGATTGTTCGTTGAATAAGATATTGCATTGAAGGCATTCCGACCATGTGATTAAGCTACTGTGACATATCAACAATTAGAACATGTCTCAATAATAGGGAGGGACTAGATAATTCAAATTCCAAAAACTTTAGGCAAACTTATGCCATGGAAATTTAAACGTTGGATTCGATACACTATCAGATAATGGTGTACCTAAAACAGAACTTCACCTAAAGCTGAAACAAAACACATTTATTAATGCAATGATGGGTATCTGCGTAAGTAGTTAAGCAATATTTTTTCTATATGCACAAATTTTATGGCGGAAAAATTATACCTATGGAGATTCCACATTAGTTTAAAATACAAAAATTAAAAGATAAAACAAATGGCAAAACCTAATGAGTCTCTAATGGTAAAATGCCAAAAACAATGATTTTAGGATCATGCCAAAACCTCATGCTTAAAATAAATGACAAACCCTAATGAGTATGTAATGTTTAAATGCCCAAGTAAAGTACTGATTTTATGATTATGCCAAAACCTGAGTGTGCACTCCACTGGTGCGAATGTACTTTAGGGTGCCCACTGATAAGTAAGTACACATCAAAAGGCAAACTTCATGTTGTAACAGACAAACAAATATTACATGTTGTAACACAGGAAATTATTACAGAAAGGTATTTCTATATTGTTGAGTGTTCAAAGAAGATATTAACAGTTTTATCATCTAGCTGTTTAAAACTAAGATTCCAATTTTTCATTTTCTCAAGTCTTCATTTGCGTGTGTCTTCATTTTCTTCAAGTTTTCAAATTCCAAAATCTGAAGGAAAAATTGTGTTATAGAAATTGAAACCATTTGATATGATGCACTCTCAGATAATGCTGTACCTAAAACAGATAAAACAAAATACATTTGTCAATGCAATTATGCGTGTAAGTAGTTAAGAAATTCTTTTGTATGCACAAATTTGATGGTGGAGAAATTATATATATCTACGTTGCACATAAATTAAAAATACAAACAATTAAATCACATTTATAAAGTATGGATTTGTTAGAATATTAATCACACCCATTGTTACTTACTCATCAGTAAATGGTTCATAATTAATAGTCGGCCCATTCACTATTGAATCTACAGCTTAAGCACTGTAAAAATTGCAACTTCTAGGTAATGAAATATGTAAGCGTTTATGTTGTGTCTTGAACTCTAATATGACATCAGAGCTTAGGTGAATTCTGAGGAGAGGTCGAGTAGTAAATAGTTGTGTGAGGCCGATTATGGTGCTAAGTGTTTAGGCGTTTTCTTTTTAGAGTTATAGTGCAGTAAGCGTTGAGCTGCATGTGGAGTTGCCTGGAAATGCATTAGAAGAAGCACACTAGGTTGGTTAATTGAGGATAGTGGAGATGACCTAAATTTCATGTCTATTGTGTTTAACCTCTGGGAAATTGAGCACTATTGGAGGCGGTTAATAAGTGGGGATGTCACAGCCCTATACTTGACATGTTATTTTAACCACGTATAGCGGGGGCTACATTACTATACTTTCTCGTTTTAGAAATACTCAAGTGCATGGACTAATCCTAACTTCAACATTTAGTCAATTTTACAATCAAGTGTTATTAACAATGCATTAGAATAGCATTAATATTGAATATTTAATCCTTCACAATTAAACATTCAAAAATCATCACACAAGTACACCCATACATATTTGGGAGGGGCCACCCCTGAAAAGACTACGCAATAATATATAAGAGTTAGACAATTTATAATTTTAACCATAATTATAAAAGTTTTCCAGGTTCGTGCAGCCACCTGCACACCTTTCCAAAGTTGTCCAACACTCGTGTTTTGAGTCGTGCAACAATTTCCACCTAAAAAAACTTCAATCTTATTGAAACCCCAAATTTACCTCCAAAATACAATTTCTCAAATGTGCCAAAAATCGTGCAACCCGAGTGACTGGGGCCACTTCCTGCATGTGCCATGTCCGTCCTGGCCTGCTACTGTGTAGTCGGGTCACTCAAGTCACCTGTTGCATGCGGTCATGCTCAACCTGACCTATCCACACTCCATTCCTAAATGCACTAGTGGCACTCCCAGGTGTTACCTCACTGTTCCTGCCCTGCACGCCTATCGCCACAGTCTCACTCCGCAATCTTTCCGTGCCCAAGTCCTAGGTTGTATGCCTACATTGTAGGTGCATGGTATGCATGACCTGTGACCTGAACTTCCCATGAACCTTTATGCACGAAAACTCCTGCCACTTCTGGTTTATGCCTTTGCCTTCAACCTCCTTTTACTCGACATGTTCTACAATTGTGATATTGCTTAAACTATGAACTGTTGGTGATATGATGATCTAATGATGCATTAGAAGGTCCAACTTCATCCCATTTATATGCTTGACCCTAGTGCCGTTTGGTCGAGGCGTCATGAATCTGTACGAGTTGGCCCACTCTACACAAGTCAACCTGCACACTCTTTTCAAGTCTTAGTCCCCTCCATAATATAACACGTTGGCCTACCTATAACTCAACAAAAACTCCATGTAAAATCTACTCATCGCACATAAAATAAGTGCTTTCCATAGTGGATCGCTCAGGTCACTCAGGTTGGCTCGGTCACCCGTGCCTGACGTGCTGAGATTGCTCATCCACTACACTAGCGCTCTTGTTCACTAAATGCGCCCTCCATTACACGCCTTCACCCGATGCCCCTATGTATTTCCCACCCTCTCGGCACCCGATGCTCACTAAACTCACCAAAACACACGAATCCATCTGCTGCTATCACTGAGGGTGGGTGATCCCCAACACGGCGCGTCAGTCACAATTTTCCTTCACACATACCCAAGTTGGCTAATGTTGGAATTTTGGAAAATTCCAAACGATAGAAATGGAGAGAGTAAAACTCCCCTCTTCAACGCAGAGAAATATAAAAATTCTTTGAGAGGAGAGAGAGTTTTCAAACTGAAAGCAACTTCTATTACTTCAACAAAAACTATTACAGATTCTTCCTCTAACTCAGAGGGATACAAAATAGTGACTGCTGCAAAACACAGTGCACAAAAATACTCTCTGTTCTCTCAAACAACACACTCTGTCTCTGTAAATCAACACTGCTGTGTTTTTTTCCTTTTTCGCACTACTGTGCAAAAAAAACAAATAACATTACAATTACTTTACCTCTCGGTATTTTTCACTTTTATATGGCGCGACAGGAGTAAAACATTAAACAAAGAAATAAAACAAAATAAAAAAGGGAATACACTCTCGAACATAAAAATTATCATAAGCACGACGTACGAGTGGGGACCACATTGCAGTCGGCCATTGGCGATCGGCGGTACAAAAACAAAAATACAATGGTGCGATTTGCGATGGGATCGCATCACAAATTGGCGATCAAACATATGGCGAAACACTTTGAGATTTGTGATTTTGCAATTGCGCAATCGCATCGCGGCTTTCAATGGTGGTAAAGTATGGCGGAAATATGCGATGTGCAATTGTGCGATGGTGCGACAATCGCATTGCAACTTTCAACTGGCGGTCACACATATATATATTATGCTCCGTTCCTTTGTGATTGCGATGATTGCATCGCATCGGAACTCTGCCACATCTGCAAGACATTTAACTTATGTTGTTTGCGATTTGCGATTGCGATTGTGATCGCATCGCATCGCGACTCCTCATCAACAAGACACTTCACTTCTAAAAATGCGATTTGTGATTTCGCATAAAGTGGTGGGAACCACTTGTCCTGCCTCTTCAAAATTTAAAGGAATTTTGGTTGTTTTGAACTATTTCATTCATATTTGGTTGTTGAGGGCTTTAAATGCCTGAAATGACTGTATTAATAAAAACTGCTCCTCCGTAGTTCATATCTACGGGAAATCTTCGTTCTTCTGTAAAATGGCTCTCCTCATCACCATAATCAATTTCTCCTCTGTCATTTGTGGCTGTGGCCCATCAAATATTAAATTCATCCTTACGGATTTTTCAATTCTTCTTAAATACAGAGTGTTGTGCACTCAAAGCTTCTGCTGCCTTTGTACTTTCTTCTTGCTGCCCAAGGCTAGCAGGTGACTTCAATATTTTCAACACTCCCCTTTAAAGTCAGCTGTTGGGTTATCAATCATACCCAAGCATTTCCTTAAAATTTCAAATGTCTTTTGTCCCAATGGCTTTGTTAAAATATCTGCATATTGCTCCTCTGTTTTACAATGCTGTAAAACAATTTCTCCATTGCTCACCAATTCTCTGATATAATGAAATTTTGTATCTATGTGTTTTGTTCTCTTATGAAATATTGAATTCTTTGACAATGCAATAGCTGAGCTATTGTCACAATAAATCACTGTCCCTTTTACCTGTTCTTGACTTAAACTTCTCAACATTCTTCTCATCCAAATTGCTTGACACGCTGCTGCTGTAGCTACCACATATTCTGCCTCTACTGTAGATAATGCTACAATAGGCTGTTTCTTAGAAGCCCATGAAATGGCTCCTGAACCCATATGAAAAACATAACCAGAAGTGCTCTTCCGATCATCTACACGTCCAGCCCAATCACTCTTAGTGTATCCAACTAATTCTAAATTTTCTGAATCAGTATACAATATACCAAATCTTTTAGTTCCTTTAACATACCTCAAAATACTCTTTGTTGCCTGCTAATGTGCTTCTTTTGGCTTCTCCATAAATTTGGAAATTAGACTGATAACGTGCATAATATCCGGCCTAGTTGCAGTCAAATACATGAGGCTGCCAACTATGCTTTTATACAAACTTGGATCAAAATCCTTGCTGTTGTCATCTTTACTCAACTTCAATCCCATTACTGTGGGAGTAATTGCAGGTTTGCACTCCTGCATATTAAATCTTTCTAAAACGTGATTCACATACTTTTCTTGAGAGATAAAAATCCCTTTCTCATTTTGTTTTACTTCTATTCCTAAGAAGTATCTCAACAAGCCCATGTCAGTCATTTCAAATTCTTCTTTCATGACTGTTTTAAAATTTTCAACAAGGCAATCATCATTACCTGTAAAAGTTAAATCATCAACATATAAAACAACAATGAGCATTTTACCATCCTTTTCTTTGATGTAAAGGGTTAGTTTTCCCTCACACTTTTCAAATCCATTTTCCAGTAGATAGGAGTCTATCCTACTGTACCATGCTCTTGGTGCTTGCTTCAGCCCATAAAGAGCTTTCTTCAATTTGCAGAATTTATGCTCTTGGCCTTTCTTCTCATATCCAAGAGGTTGTTCCACATATACATATTCCATTAAAAATCCATTTAAAAATGTAGATTTTACATCCATCTGGTATACTTTCCATTTGTTTTGTGCTGCTATGGACAACACTGCTCTTACTGTTTCCATTCTTGCAACTGGTGCAAAAGTTTCTTCATAATCAATCCCATGCTTCTGCTTATATCCCTTGACAACAAGTCTGGCCTTGTGTCTTTCTATTTTACCTTCATCATTGCTCTTGGTCTTATAGACCCATTTAACTTCAATGACTTCTTTACCTTCTGGGAGATCACCGAACTCCCATGTTTTGTTCTTCTCTATGGAATTAATTTCATCATCCATAGCTTCTATCCATTTTCTATCTTTAATAACATCTTCAAAACGAATAGGATCATCAACTTGAAAATACAAATAAAATAGGGAACTCATACCTTCATTTTCTGCTCCCTGGTCATAGATTTCTTTAATACTTCTAAATTTTGTTCCACTTTCACTTTGTGTAGTCGTGATGAAGCACTAAATTCTGCTCCATGTGGTGTGCTTGGAGATGCACTCCCATTTCTTCTCAAGGGTGTTCTCACTGCCGCTTGAGGTGTTCCTTGCTGTCCTTGTGTTGGTGAAGGTTGTGCTGTCGATGAGTTGTCAATTTCAATCACATCTTCCTCATCTTCATCGTGAGATAAACAGCTTTTAACATTGATTGTTTTCTCTATGCTTCCATCCCATGCTTCCTCTTCAATAAATTGCACATCTTTACTTATCGCAAACTTCTTTGTGGATGGGTTATACAATCTGTATCCTTTGGAATCTTCACAATATCCAAGGAAAATACACTTCTGCCCCTTACTATCCAACTTCTTTCTCAACTTGTCAGGAATGTGTGCATATGCCAAACATCCAAAAAATCTCATGTGGGTGACTCCCTGTTTTCTACCACTCCACGCTTCTTCTGGAACTTTGTTCATCACAACTTTTGTACGGCATCTATTTAAAATGTACACAACACAGTTTGTTGCTTCTGCCCAATACTCATTCGGCAAGTGTTTTGCCTTTAGCATGCTTCTCACCATTTCCATTATGGTTCGATTCTTTCTTTCAACAACTCCATTCTGTTACGGTGTGTACCTTGTGGTAAACTGTTTGTGTATGCCGTTCTCTCTGCAGAAACGCATAAATTCCTTTGATATATATTCTCCTCCTCTATCAGTTTTGAGAACTTTAATGTACTGCCCACTCTGTTTCTCTACAAGAGCTTTAAAGTGGCAAAATTTCTGAAGGACTTCACTCTTTTATTTTAGGAAATAAAACCACACTTTTCTTGTGAAATCATCTATGAAGGTCAGCATGTAGTTGCTGCCTGAAACTGATGTTGTTTGCATCGGCCCACACAAATCTGAGTGGATGATTTCTAAGGGTGCTTTCGCCCTTATGCTTTTCCCTGATGGAAAATTTTCTCTATGTTTATTTCCCAAGATGCAGCCTTCACATAGGCTTTCAGGCTTCTCAATCAATGGTAAACCTCTTACCATTCCTTTTCTGTGCAATAAATTTAATCCTTTGAAATTGAGATGTCCAAATCTCAGATGCCATAACCTATTTTCATCTTTCTCTTCCTTTTGGAAGGCTTCTTGTGTTACAACTGCTATGCTTTCTCCTTTTTCCTTCAAGTCAGCGTTGAGCTTGAGTGGAGACATTCTATTATTGGTCACTTGTATTTCAGCAATGATTTTCTTGCTTGGAGGTATATATTTTATTGTGCACACATAATCCTTGAAAATTACATTGTAACCTTTGTTTATGAGCTGCCCAACGCTCAAAAGATTACACTTCAGACCTGGAACATAATACACATCTGGAACAAATTTCTGCTCCCCATTTCTTGCTCGAATACTAACTCAGCCTTTTTCTTTGACAGAGATCTTAGTATCAGTCCCTGTGGTCACTTCAGATTTTACTTCTTTATCTAGATTAGTAAACATTTCTCTATTTCCAGTCATATGATTACTACATCCTGAATCTAACAACCAAACATCATCTTCTCTATCTTGTGCTACATTACAAGCTAACAGCACATTACTTGGGTTCTTTCCTTCTTTTGCTACATTAGCATTCTGCTTATTTTTCATGTCATTTTGCTTCTTTCTACATTCATTGGCATAGTGCCCATATTTATTGCAATAATGACATTGGACATTGGATTTTTCATACCTCTATCCATGATCATGTTGGTGTTGATGTCCACCTTTCTGGCTATTGCATTGGCCGTGGCTCTGATTCTGATTGTTGCTCCTTCCATGTGAATGTGAAGGGATGTTCCTTCCACCTCTGTTTTGACTTCTGCCTCTTCCTCTTCCTGAAGGCATCTGGGTCTTGAAGGCATGCTCAAGAGATGAATGTTCATCTCTGCTCAATCTCTGCTCATGAGTTATCAGTGAGGCATGAAGTTCATCCACTGTGAACTTTTAGAGATCTTTGGTCTCTTCTATGGTGGTAACAATAACATCAAACTTTGAGGGTAAGCTCCTCAAAAGTTTCTCCACAATCCTTCTTTCTTCAAGAGTTTCTCCATGGGATCTTATCTGATTTACAATACCAATCACATGTGTAAAAAATGTATCAACATTATCTGACTCTTTCATGCAAAGAGTTTCAAAATATCTTCTTAGCAACTGAAGTTTTACTGTCTTAAATTTCTCCATACCTTGATAGGCTACTTTCAGAGTTTCCCATGCATCCTTAGATCTCTGAGTTGTTTCTATCCTTGGAAACACAATCTCATTTACTACTTGATACAAATAATAGAGGGCTTTAGAGTCCTTCTTTCTATTGCTCTTCAATAGGTCCTTCCATGCTTGAGTTAAGGCATTAAAAGCCTGCTCATCAGCTAGTTCAACAAAACCATCTTCTACAAATTTCCATAAATCTTGTGAAACAAATAGGGCTCTCATGGTAATGGCCCAATAAGCATAGTTCTTTCCATTAAATTATGGAATCTGAGTATTTCCAATACTCATTCCTGTACTTGGTCCAGCCATTTCTTTTAAACTGAACTCTGAACTTAAACAAATTGTCTTTCCTTTTATCTAAAAGAACAAACTCTTTTAAACCAAAACAACAACTCTGTTTTCTTTGAGAAATACCTGAAATTTTGACTTCTGTTGAGCTTTCACACTACTGGAGAAAATGCTACAACAAGTCTTCTTCTTCAGCTTCTTTAAAAAGCTTCAAAGAGCCTAAACTAGCTCCGATACCATGTTGGAATTTTGGGAAATTCCAAACAATATTAATGGAGAGAGTAAAACTCCCCTCTTCAACACAGAGAAATATAAAAATTCTTTGACAGGAGACAGAGTTTTCAAACTGAAAGCAACTTCTATTACTTCAACAAAAACTATTACAGATTCTTCCTCTAACTCAGAGGGATACAAAAGAGTGACTGCTGCAAAACACAATACACAAAACTACTCTCTGTTCTCTCAAAAAACACACTTTGTCTCTATAAATCAACACTGCTATGCAAACAAAACAAATGACATTACAATTACTTTTCCTCTCGGGCTCTTTCACTTTTATATGGCGTGGCGGGAGTAAAACATTAAACAAAGAAATGAAAAAAATAACAAAGGAAATACACTCCCGAACATAAAAATTATCATAAGCGTGACGTACTAGTGGGGACGACATTGCAGTCGGCCATCGGCGATCGGCGGATCGGTGGTACAAAAACAAAAATGCGATGGTGCGATTTTGCGATGGCACGATCAAACAAAAAGCGCACAAAGTAACATTTGCGATTTGCGATGGGATCGCATCGCAAATTGGCGATAAAAAATATGGTGAAACACTTTGAGATTTGCGATTGTGAGATTGCGCGATCACATCGCGGCTTTCCACGGTGGTAACATATGGCAGAAATATGCGATGTGCGATTGTGCGATGGCGCGACAATCTCATCGCAACTTTCAATTGGCGGTCACACACACACACACACACACACACACACACACACATATATATTATGCTCCATTCCTTTGCGATTGTGATGATCGCATCTCATCAGAACTCTACCACATCTGCAAGAAATTTAACGTATGTTGTTTGCAATTTACGATTGCGATTATGATCGCATCGCATCGCGACTCCTCATCAACAAAACAATTCACTTCTAAAAATGTGATTTGCGATTTGCGCATAAAGTGGTGGGGACCACTTGTCCTGCCTCTTCAGAATTTAAAGGACTTTCGGCTGTTTTGAACTATTTCATTCATATTTGGTTGTTGAGGGCTTTAAACGCCCGAAATGACTGTATTAATAAAAACTACTCCTCCGTAGTTCAGATCTATGGGAAATCTTCGTTCTTCTGTAAAACATCTCTCCCCATCACCATAATCAATTTCTCCTCTGTGATTTGTGGTTGCGGCCCATCAAAGATTAAATTCATCCTTACGGATTTTTCAATTCTTCTTAAATACAGAGTGCTGTGCACTCAAAGCTTCTGTTGCCTTTGTACTTTCTTCTTCCTACCCAAGGCTAGCAGGTGACTTTAATATTTTCAACAGCTAATATGGGCACCTGTCGCACATTGGAATGCCCGCTACAACTCGGTCGCACATGACACCAACTCGACATGACTTGAACTCGAGGGCGTGATAGATAAATCCATTCAAAATCGTGGATCATAGTTAGCTTGTTAGGGCACTTTTATATTAGGAGTGTGGCTCGTCGTGCTAGAGTATATTGTTGTGACCCATGTCAATGTGTGTGGAGTGTTGAAATTTACTCCCAATTGTGAATCTGAATAGGAGGAAAAAACGTCAATTTTGATGTGAATTTTGAAGGACAGGTGCAACATTATCCTTGTTTTTTTTTTGCAGTCCGCCACGCATTAAGTTTTTGGGTTTAAACCCCTGAAACAGCAATCCTGTCATAGCCCTTTTTTCTTATATGAAGATTTTGGTTCAAACCACGCAAATTGTTCCATTAACCTTACCTACTGCATTTAAATCTTGCGCCATTTGATTTGAATTTAAAACAGTCCACGTCATTTTGGTGGACCCCTTTAGTCAACATCACATCTCCTCAACCAATCATGCCCTAATCACATGAACCCGTCACTTATGTCATCGCCCATCCAATCCCATGAAAAGAGTTGACCCTGCCACTACCACGTCATCCAACATGCAGCCAAACAGAAGCCTATCTCACAATCTTGTGCCTACGTCACCGATCCTTCGCAATCGTGCAATAAGGCATGTCCCACCACCGACATCTCACAAGCCCTCGACCAATTGCCCATCGTCACAAAATCATGATGCCCAGTCAGCCAGTGCGATGATCGATGTGATAAACCATCGCACGATATTTCAACATATTTTGTATTTTTTTGATTTAATGTTTTATGAAATATGGTCTTGTGATATGCCATGACATGTTTTGTTTTTTATAAGTTTAAACTTAGGCTTATAAGTTTTTTTTATATATATGTGCCATGACATTGGCATATAGTTTTAGACTTAAGGATAATATCTTATATATGTATTGTAAACATATATATATGTTAACAATACATAAGACAGATAGAGTGTATGTTATGTATGCTGTGAGAGAGTAAG
Organism: Pinus albicaulis; assembly: GCA_034641835.2. Lineage (NCBI taxonomy): Eukaryota > Viridiplantae > Streptophyta > Pinopsida > Pinales > Pinaceae > Pinus > Pinus albicaulis. The sequence continues at coordinate 330,342 of JAXQQM020088844.1, forward strand.
ACCGTGTAAATCTATAACAGAGTGAAGGAGCAACGTTCCTTTGTAAATCCAGAACAACAATTCTAATGATCTTGTAATAGAAAAAATTTTGATTAATGATAGAAAGTGTTTTATCTTCTCACTGTGTGCATTTTATTTGTTGCTCTCTCTCTCTCTCTCTGTTAGAAGAGGAATTACTATTTCCTCTGTGTTGTTCATGAATCATCAGAAATTCCAACATGGTATCGGATCCAGTCGAGGCTCTCAGCATTTGCTAAAGAGTCTATAGGAAAAGAAGAATAATAATGTTGAAGCATTTCTTCATCAGAGTGAAGGTTTAGCAAGTCAGGTATTTATTAAAAAAAACAAAGTTATTGTTTGTTTTAAGAATACACTCCAAAGAACTATAAAAGAGAAGTCTTAAAAGTTTTAGAGACAAAGGTTATCTCTCCATCAGTGAGAAATTTTGTTTAAGATACATAGTCAAGTTTTTAACATAGTTCTATAAGGCTAGCAATGGCAGGAGCCAACACAAGCACAAGTATGGGAAATACTCAACTCCCACAGTTCAATGGGAAGAACTATGACTATTGGGCAATCATAATGAGAGCCATGTTTTAATTTAAATATTTATGGGAGCTAGCTGAAGATGGTTTTGAAGAACCCGCAGATGAACAAGCATTTAATGCCTTAACACAGACAGATAAATATGTGCTGAAGAGTAATAGAAAGAAGTACTCAAAAGCCCTCTTCTATCTCTATAAAGCAGTGCATGAAATAATATTTCCAATAATTGCAGCAGCCAAGAAGTATAAAGATGCATAGGATACCATCCAAAAAACCTACAAAGGTATGGAGACGGTAAAGACAACAAAACTTCAAATAATGAGAAGAGATTTTGAATTCATTTACATAAAAGAGTCTGATACAATAGACTCATTCTTTACACTATTGATTGAGTTGGTTACCCAAATAAAATCCCATTGAGAGACAATAGAAGAAATAATAATAGTGGAGAAAGTATTGAGGAGCTTACCATTAAGATTTGATGTGATAGTAATAACCATTGAAGAGACAAAGGATCTCTCAATGTTTACTGTTGATGAGCTTCATGTATCTTTGATGACATATGAACAAACACTGAGCAAAACAACAAACTCATCTTTGGAGCATTCCTTCAAGACCAAAATGTCATTTGGAAGAGGAAGAGTTCAAGGAAGATCAAACTATAGAAGAAAAGGTAGAGGCAGAAGCCATAATAGAGGAGGAAGAAACAACCCTGCAAGTACAAGTGAAAGGGGTAGCAATCAAAGTCAGAATCAGAGCCAAGGCAACAACCAAAAAGGTGGAAAAAATCAAGCACATGGACAAAGGTATGATAAATCCCAAGTCCAATGTCATTACTGTAAGAAGTATGGTCATTATCCAAATGAATGTAGGAACAAACATAGTGACATGGGTAATAGACCCAGTGCTAACTTTATTAAAGAAACTCTAAATCAAGAGAACTTACTTTTATCATGTAATATGGCTGAAGAAAAGAGTGAAGATATATGTTTTCTAGATTTAGGATGTAGCAACCATATGACCAGAAACATTTCTATGTTTTCCATGTTAGGTG
>JAXQQM020077754.1:0-146838 GCA_034641835.2 Pinus albicaulis
TTCACTAGATGACGCAACAACACAAATAAAAGTCGCCCCAAAGGAGAGTTTGGTCAATTGTGACGTGGCTCTGGTTGCTTTTCTTTCGTTTATTTATCAATTTCAAAGAAATTGACAATTAAACATATCCACAACTTGATAATAAACCCATTCTTGGTCTCCGTGGCCCTCTTTTACTTTCACTGTATTTATTGTCTATTTCATACAATTGATAAATAAACGTATTTCAAGACCTTTTCATCTATATACCCAACTTTATATTAATAACCACTTTATAAACATTTAGTCCTTGGAACGAGCCCGCGACTCTGGGTCCCACCTATGTATCGACGGCCCAATCAAAAGCGTGTCGTACCTGGGTTATCAACCGGGCTCTTTTATTAAACTTCGCACATCTTCGTAAAGCATCCGCCGTCCGATGGTGACACTCCAGATCGACAGCCTGTACGCATATCATGCGGCATCTTGGTATGAGGGTTAACGTACGATGGCACGTTTTAACCAGTGGTTTTGAAACAAGTCCCTTGCCACGTGTCGATTCCTGTATGGAATCACTTCAATTCAGAAAATACCACCTACACCGCAAAAGCGGTGCGAAAGGGGGGCAATCCGCCTTTGTAAATCCGTCGTGGTTTTGCTACAGTCCTCAACCAAGGTTAAGTCAGGGTTGCGTTCTCCTTCATGATCCTCTGGTTGTTAACTAAGTCCTGACCCCGGTTAGGAACTCTAATATACAAACGTAATTTTCTTAATTAACGGGATTTCTATTACCATTCAACAACCAGGGTATACCGGATTTCTTCTGTGAGTGGAGACTTATTCAACAGCGCCTGTTCAAACAATCTTGAGAGGAACAATAACCAGAGATATACGGAATCTATACAATAGTTCATCTTAATAATTGTATACGCACAGAGTCAATCGTCTCACAACTAAACAACCTCTTCACAATTAAGGATTTGGACAGTTCAACGACTAAATGAGCACATAAATCGTTTAATTGGAAATAGATGTTAGCACAGAGATACAATGATTGCACGATGACTCAATCCAACAAAGAAATATTCAATCGCCTCACAATTTAGCAAATTCCTCTCGAATAGCAATTTAAAACAGATGGACAGTCGACGGAAAACGAAATTCACTTAATTGGAAGCGATTGTTCAATATACAGAGTTTTATTGCAGAAATCTCCTCTCTAGTCTCTTCTCTCTTTCCCCCTCTCCTTTTTCATACTTCCGAGGGTTACAATTATATACATAAACCTATGATTCTTCGGCTCCTCTGAGAGGAATGTTTCAGGAAATCAACAGTCTAATTAAAACAATTCAATTAACTGAAATATGACAGCTAGGCTAACTGAGCTATTCGACTTCTATGACTCTAACTGAAAGAATAATACAATCAGCTAAGGCATTGACACCTAGCTGTGATAATTCGACTATTTTTAAACCCTCCTAGCCACAACATGTGGAAAAAACTCCTACATTGCTGGCTAGTGTCTAATGCCCCTGCATCAGACTCCGAGGGAAATTTTCTTCATGGGCCCCTGTCCATGAGCTCTTCCACTGATCTGCCTATCTTCTGCAACATTTCCTCTGTCATCCAAGTGGCATCTTCCTATGGCTTTTCCTTCCATTTGATCAAGTACTGAAAGTACTCTTGTCCTCTGGTCCTTCTGAATGACCTTTTATCCAATATCTTCTCTGGTTGCAATGGTTGTGCTGGAGGTAGCTGCTCTTTCCACTCAATCTGTTCCTTGTCTGCTGATCCTTCTTCTGCACCATCATCTTCATACTTGTACAAATCTGCAACATTAAAAATGGGAGATATCCCAACATCAGGTGGCAATTCAATCTCATAAGCATTTGCAGAAAACTTTCTAAGTATCTTGCATGGCCCAATCTTTTTGAACTTCAATTTGTTGTACTGCTTCCTTGGGAACCTTTCCTTTCTCAAGTGTGCCAAAACCTGATCTCCTACTTCAAAATGAACTTCTTTTCTACTTAGGTCTGCTCTGGTTTTATATTTGATGCTGCTGCCTTGTAGCTGCTGTTTCACTTGTTCATGTATGGCCTGGATCTCTGAAGCAAATTCCTCACCATCTGCACTTCTCAGTTCTGCCTTCCCCAGATTTCTTAACTCTGATATCCCTCTGGGGTGCATTCCATAAGCAATATGAAATGGGCTCTTCCCTATGCTCCTGTTTGGTGAGTCATTATATGCATATTCTGCCTGGGGAAAAATATGATCCCACTGCTTGGGATGTTCTCCTGCAAGACATCTCAACAAATTTCCCAGACTCCTATTCACTACCTCAGTTTGTCCATCAGTCTGGGGGTGATAAGCTGAGCTGAAATTTAGTTTGGTGCCAAGTTTCTTCCACATTTTCCTCCAAAATTTCCCCACAAACCTAGTGTCTCTGTCTGAAATAATGCTCCTGGGTAACCCATGCAATCTAACAACTTCTTTGAAAAACAAGTTAGCAATATGGGTGGCATCACTAGTTTTATAGCATGGAATAAAATGTGCCATTTTGGAGAATCAGTCCACCACAACAAAGACTGCATCATTCCCTCTCTGAGTCTTGGGCAATTCTAGAACAAAATCCATACTCACCATGTCCCAAGGCCTGTCTGGAATAGGCAAGGGAGTGTACAATCCTGCATTCTGGCTCCTTCCTTTAGCATATTGACAAATTTTTCAATTCTTCACAAACTTATCCACTTATGCTCTCATCTTGGGCCAGTAATAGAAATGAATCAGCTGCTCATAATTCTTATCAGTACTAAAGTGTCCAGCAAGTCCACCACTATGCTTCTCCTTGATCAAATTTTCTCTCATGGAACATTTTGGTACACACAATTGGTTATTTCTAAATAACAAGTCTTCCTGCAGAAAATAATCCAGCCACTGGCTTCTGTCTGTTAAAACAGGGTTACTACATGCCTCAAATGCTTCTTTAAAATCACGATCTGTTTTATACAATTCTTTGAGAAAATCAAATCCTACAACCTCAAAATTATTTTCTTGAACAAGCAAGTGTCTCCTACTCAAAGCATCAGCTACTTTATTGTCTTGGCCACTTATATGTTTCAAAACAAAATTAAAACCTTGGAGATACTCAACCCATTTAGCATGCTTATTTTCAACTTGGGCTACTGTACAATATGCTGCAAAGCATGATTGTCAGAATATAATACAAATTCCCTGGACATCAAGTAATGTCTCCATTTCTTCAGTGCCTGAACAATTGCATAGAATTCCTTCTCATAAGAGGAATAATTTCTTCTGGTTTCATTCAGCTTCTCACTAAAATATGCCACAGGCGTATCATCCTGACTCAACACAGCTCTAATGGCCTCTCCACTGGCATCACACTTTACTTGAAATGGTTTAGTAAATTCAGGCAGAATCAAAACAGGCTTCTCTGTTATCTTTTGCTTCAAAATTTTAAAATTTCTTTCTGCTTCAGTAGTCCACTTAAATGGCTATTTTCTCTTCTTTATTGTTTCAATTATGGGTGCATTAATCTTACTAAAGTTTCTTATAAACTTCCTGTAAAAACTAGCAAGTCCATGGAAACTTTTGACCTCAAAAACATTCCTGGGTGAAGGCCACTCCACAATTGCCTTAACCTTTTCTGGGTCCATCTTCAATCCTTCTGCAGAAACAAAAAAACCCAAATACACCAACTCTTCTTTCATGAATGAGCATTTATTCAAATTTATCAGCAGCTTCTCTTGGTGCAGCTTCTTCGAAACATGATTAAGATGCCTTAAATGTTCTTCTTTAGTTTTGCTGAAAACTAATATATCATCCAAATATACTATGACAAATTTACCAATGAATTCCTTCAATACTTCATTCATAAGTCTCATGAAAGTGCTAGGTGCATTTGACAACTGAAAAGGCATTACCATCCATTCATACAGTCCTTCATTTGTTTTAAAGGCAGTTTTCCACTCATCACCCTCTCTTATTCTAATCTGATGGTATCCACTCTTCAAATCTATCTTTGAGAAATATTTAGCACCACTCAAACAGTCCATTAAATCCTCAATTCTGGGAAAATGGAATCTGTACTTGATTGTGATCTTATTAATTGCTTTGGAATCAGTACACATCCTCCAGCCTCCATCTTTATTTGGGCTCAAAACTGCTGGTACAGCACATGGACTCAAACTTTCTCTGATCAGTCCTTTGTCCACCAATTCCTGTACTTGTCTCCTGATTTCTTCATTTTCCTTGGGAGTCATTCTGTAGGCTGCCTTATTTGGCATATTTGAACCAGGGACAAAATCTATCTGATGGTTGATCTTCCTCACAGGTGGCAGCTCATCAGGTAAATCATCCACAACAATGTCACAGTAATTGTCTAACATCTCTTGTATCTCTACTGGTAAATCAGAAATATTTGTAGAAGTAAGAACTACCTTAGGTTTACAAACCAAAGCAAAGCTTACCTCTTCTTCTTCTATCTGCTGCAGGTATTCCTTCCCGCTCAGCAACAGGGTCTTTGGATCAATCACTCTACTGGATGGCTCTCCTTCTTCCATGGGTATCAATGTATGGGTACCCCATTCTTGAAGAAATTTTAAGTGTTATTCTTGCCATCATGCACTGCTGCTCTGTCAAACTTCCAAGGTCTACCTAGCAGTATATGACACACATCCATGGGCATTACATCACACAAAACTTTTCCCTTGTACTTGCCCATTTGCAGCTCTATTTCACACTGTTCTTTCACAACCAGCTGGTGCCCTTTATGTAGCCAGGACACCCTGTAGGGAGTTGGATGCTCCCTAGTCTTCAGCTTCAACTTTTCTATGACCTCAGTGGAAACCAGGTTGTCTGTGCTGCCACTATCAATGACTAGCTGGCAGCATTTCCCTTGGACTTTGCATATGCTCCTAAACAAAGTCTTCCTTTGTGCAAGCTCAGTGGCCTCTTTAGCTTGCTTCAACAGGACCTTATTTACCACCAAGGATTCTCCCCTCTCTGGAAGAATTTATTCTTCAATTTCTGCCTCTTCTCCAGCCTGGGAAACAACATCATTTCTTGGACCAGCACCCACATTCTCTGGACACTCATAGTGCTTATGTCCCACTCCCTGACATCTATAACACCTCAACTCTCTGCCTCTGCCTCTGTCGCCTCTTCCTCTTCCTCTGTAATAACCCCTTCTTCCCCTTGCATCATCCTCTGTAGATGCATTCTGAGGTGACCTAATGTCAGCTCCATTCCTGGGTGTAGGCTTTCCTCTACCACCCTGACTTCCCTTCCCACGGAAAGTACCTCTCTTCTTGGCAGACTGTTTCCTCAGGAGTTTCTCCTCTGCTTTCAAGGCCATCTGATAGGCCTCTTCCACTCTCTTAGGAGACAGAAGACCAATCTCATCTTGGATCTCCAGCTTGAGACCATTCACATATCTGGCAGTCTTCTCTGGTGTATCTTGGAATTTCCCAGCTCTTATGCTTACTCTGTAGAATTCCTCTGTGTATTCTTTTACTTTCAGCAACCTCTGTCTCAGGTTCTGCATTTGTCTATACAATGTCATCTAGTAATCACTAGGCAGGAATTTACCTTTTAATTTAGCCATCATTCTGGTCCAGCTCTTGATGGGTTGCTTTCCAACTCTCCTCCTTTCTGCCTGCACTCCATCCCACCAAAGTGCAACATGTCCTTTCAGCTTTGTTACTGCAAATTTGACTTTTTTATCTTCACTTATTTCTTCATAATCGAAGCACTTGTTCAATTCATTCATCCAGTCCACCAGCTCTTCTAGATTCAGTTCCCCTGCATAACTCGACACTTCAATCCTGGGCTTAACTGCAGACCCTAGAATAGTTCTAAGGAGCCTCATGTCAAAAGGAATTTCAACATTTTCTTCTGCGTCTTCTGTCTCAGGTTCGCTGATGTCTTCAGGATCTCTAGGCCGTCTTTTCTCCATGGCATCTGTTCTGGCCTTGACCCTCTGCAACATCCACAACACCTCAGTGTTGGCAACAGGTCTCCTTCTGCCAGCACCTCTACCAACTCAGATTGCCATGTCAGCAAACAACTTCAGACCGGCTCTGATACCACTAATGATGCAACAACACTACTGAAAGTCGCCCCAAAGGAGAGTTTGGTCGATTGTGACATGGCTCTGGTTGCTTTTCTTTCGTTTATTTATCAATTTCAAGGAAATTGACAATTAAACGTATCCACAACTTGATAATAAACCCATTCTTGGTCTCCGTGGCCCTCTTTTACTTCACTGTATTTATTGTCTATTTCATAGAATTGATAAATAAATATATTTCACGACCTTTTCATCTATATACCTGACTTTATATTAATAACCACTTTATAAACATTTAGTCCTTGGAACGAGCCCACGACTCTGGGTCCCACCTATGTATCGATGGCCCAATCAAAATCGCGTTGTACCTGGGTTATCAACCGGGCTCTTTTATTAAACTTCGCACATCTTCGTAAAGCGTCTGCCGTCTGATGGTGACACTCCAGATCGACGGCCTGTACGCATATCGCGTGGCGTCTTGGTCTTAGGGTTAACGTGCGATGGCGCGTTTTAACCAGTGGTTTTGAAACAGGTCCCTTGCCACGTGTCGATTCCTGTATGGAATCGCTTCAATTCAGAAAATACCACCTACGCCGCAAAAGCGGTGCGAAGGGGGGGAAATCTGCCTTTGTAAATCCATCGTGGTTTTGCTACAGTGCTCAACCAAGGTTAATTCGGGGTTGTGTTCTCCTTTGTGATCCTCCGGTTGTTAACTAAGTCCTGACCCCGGTTAGGAACTCTAATATACAAACGTAATTTTCTTAATTAACGGGATTTCTATTACCATTCAACAACCAGGGTATACCGGATTTCTTCTATGAGTGGAGACTTATTCAACAGCGCCTGTTCAAACAATCTTTAGAGGAACAATAACCAGAGATATATGGAATCTATACAATAGTTCAGCTTAATAATTGTATACGCACAGATTCAATCGTCTCACAACTAAACAACCTCTTCACAATTAAGGATTTGGACAGTTCAACGACTAAATGAGCACATAAATCGTTTATTGGAAATAGATGTTAGCACAGAGATACAACGATTGCACAATGACTCAATCCAACAAAGTAGTATTAAATCGCCTCACAATTTAGCAAATTCCTCTCGAATAGAAATTTAAAATAGATGGACAGTCGACGGAAAACGAAATTCACTTAACTGGAAGCGATTGTTCAATATAAAGATTTTTATTGCAGAAATCTCCTCTCTAATCTCTTCTCTCTTTCCCCCTCTCCTTTTTCATACTTTTGAGGTTTACAATTATATACATAAACCTATGACTCTTCGGCTCCTCTGAGAGGACCGTTTCAGGAAATCAACAGTCTAATTAAAAAAATTCAATTAACTGAAATATGACAGCTAGGATAATTGAGCTATTCGACTTCTATGACTCTAACTGAAATAATAATACAATCAGCTAAGGTATTGACACCTAGCTGTGATAATTCGACTATTTTTAAACCCTCCTAGCCACAACATGTGGACAAACTCCTACATTGTTGGCTAGTGTCTAAGGCCCCCGCATCAAAATACATAACATTATGAGCTTTGAGGAAATACTGTCTTATGAAGTGGATGATCTCTGCTTGACTTGATGGTGGAGGACGATTGTTTGTAGGATTCCATGGTTTGTCAATGGTATTTTGTTCCTTATATGTTGGTGTTTCCCTTAGTTTATGATACATGTTTTCTATGCTTTGCTTCACAGAGGGGCCAAAAAGAATAGATTTGAGATATTCCCATGGAGTCCCCAAGTTTCCATGATTCATTACAACTTGTTTTCATCTTTCTTGGTTATGTCAAAGAATTCTTAACTTCTCTTTGATATCCTAAGAACTTGTTATCAATTTCATTAATGGTTATTATGTAAGCCGTCTAGTATGATTCACTCGTATGCCCCGCTACTCATACTAATCAAAACTCCATCTCTCGAAATCTCCTCTAAAGTATTGGTTGTCTTAGTTAAGTCAAAGAGGTCATGTTTCATCTTGCCCTTTGTCCATGCTTGCAATCTTATTTCAAAGTTCCCTGAGTAGCTCAAGATATGATGTTTAAGAGTTCCCTCTTCATAGACCGAGTTGTTTTTTTGTCTTATTTGTTTTCCCAAAATTCTCAAGGTGATTTTCCCAAAGTTAGAGGGTCTTGTACTTCTATGCATCACCTAATTGTTTATTTTCTCTGCATTTAATATTTTTAGTTTCATTTATAGTGATTAATGGTTAGCCCTACCACATGAATGTTTTCAGTGAAACTATTTATGCTTAAAACATCTTGTCTCTCACAACTTAATGTCCATCTCATTTCACTTTCACCCAAAGAATACATTTACTCGACCAAATTTGGCTCGGGCACATACCTTATCCATCATTAAGACAAGATCGACCTTTTCGACCCCATAGCACACCGTTCTCACAAAATTTTATCAATTTATCCTTTGATCAGCTCCCTAAAAAACCGAAAAACAAAATAAAACACACTTAAAACTAGCCTAAAATCAAATACATAAAAGAAAAAGTTTACATCCTTTGCATAATAGGAGAGCCCGAGTCCAGAAGGCTAGGTCCTAGGGTCAATGTTGGTTTGATGTTACCTTGTCATTTGGCTTGCCAATCTTCCAAATCACCTGACCATAACATAATGGCGACTTGCAAGACTATGAGTTGCTGACACCCAAGTATACCTTAGGACTTCAGAATCCATCAATAAAGAATATCCATTGATTTAGCCACCTTATCGCCACTCTACCATTAATGGTGATCATGGTGGGACATTGAGTCAAAACATCCCAAGTATCCCTTAGGATCCTCTCAAGATTCACAAACTTAGAAAACTTAAGTGTTGTCTAAAGAGTAGAAACTTACTTTTCACCATCTTAAAGAAATGATGATTCAGCTATATAACACTTTACAAAGCTTAGGGCTGCATATAGAACTCATAAAACCCCAAAAACATCCCTAGATTGGTTTTATCAGCTTATTGGTGGTGGAACATAAACACATCTCTAAAAACAACAAAAACATCCACCTAGAGACTCACAACTCTGAATAGACCTAAAGACTCCAATTGAAGAACTTGAAACATGACTACCATCTAGAAAGAAAAAGCACTCACAGTTTCTATTGGATTCAAGAAATCTATTTTTTTTATCTATAACTATGTTCTATCCTAGTTTGAGCCCTGATCAAGACACCGATAAGATCTACATTGATCATTGGAAAGACTTCAAACTCCGAAAAGATAAGACAATGTGACCATGAGCTGCATTTATACACCTGCTTTTCTACTCTGGGATTCACCTATGGAGAACCTAGTGAAACATGAGCCTCATGCTACCTTTCCCACTCAAATAAACCCCAAATAGTCATAAATCTCTTACACTACCTATATCCACAAAGGTCCTAGAAAGATATAAGCCTCTGATTTACCTCCCATCTCTTCCAAGTTTCTCCCCGCAAATATCCAAAATAAATTACCCAAGATTTGATGGAGAAAGCTCAAAAGTCACCGCTTAAGAACACATCCAAAATATCGTAGAATTTACTTGACCTTTTTGAAATAGAAGAAGATGATGTGCATATTAGAATGTTTTCCTATCATTACAAAGAAAAATTAAGAGTTGGTTTAAAGACCTTCCAGCCTACAAGCATTACCAATTTACACAAATTACCCAAATCTTCCTAGATAGGTGGGTGGTCATGGGTAATAAAGTTCTCATAATAGAGGAATAAAATCATTTAAAAGACAACCAGGGAGACAATACAAGACTTTTCAGCCAGTTCCTAATAAAGTATACCCATGCAATGCTCATAACAGCCACCCTCGGGATGGGCTCTTTTTGCACTACCCAAGTTCCTTTGAACCGGAGAGATGGTTTTCCGGATAAGAAAGAGAGATCCTTTGACCTCTCAAAGAAGTGAAAAAGGATAAGGAAATTGATGTGGAAGTCAACATACTAAATGGGGAGGCACAAGCAGAATTAAGAGAGAAAGACAAAGCAAATCAAGAGAGACTAATATATTCGGAAGGGAAAAGTTGGAAAAATAAATATATAATTTAGCAAACTAATGCTTCTACTTGATAGGAAAGTAAAGACACAAAATTAAGGTTAACATGACGTGCTCACCAACCTACACTTTCATCCCAAGAACACACTCAACCACTACAAGACAAGGGTAACAAACAAAATGGGCCTAATATTCCAAGTTGCAAATAAAAACATAAAGGAATGCTCTAAATAATCTTTCAAAGATTTCCATCTTGAAATCCTGAGAATTTGAAATGGAAGAAAAAAACAAAACCACAGCGGATCTCTACCTTATGCTTTGAGTCATTTCGAGATCATAAAAGTAAAATCTGGCCTCTACAGAATCTACGAAGAGGCAACTCATGAATCATGTGCTTATTGTCCCGAACATCGAGAAAAAGTTGGTCGAGGAGGAAACAAATCAAGAAACGAAAGAGAACCCATAGGATCTCCTCTAAAGGCACAAAGTGGTGATCTCATCGTCTCTCGTAGGTGAGGCCCAAAAAGACATTCATCCTCTTTATTATAGTTATATCCAAGGAGAGATAAAAATGCCTCCATTTTTAACTAAGAGAGAGATAGATCAACTCATTAAACATACCAACTTGACCTCTAAAAACTTCATATGACGATATCATTCTCCTGCTTAATCTTGCATACCATAAGTCAAAAAATAGATTTGTAAATCAAATTGAAGATAAGCAATCGATAGTCCAATATGTATGGTTGGTGACATTAATTATATTGATGATTCTCCAAGGTTTGATCAATATGTTGATAATGATGATGATTTCCAAATAGAAGCTAACTTTGTAGAGTACTCACACTTTGATTTTTGGGAGGAAGCCCAGTTCATCAAACTCTGAGGAAGGTAACCAGCCATTACATAGCCAGGTGTGACGGTGGATGAGGGAAAGTCTCGTAGGCACTGGAAGCAAATGAAGCCTTGGAAATTGATGATCACAAGAAAGTTGTTGCTCTTATTTCTCAGGAAGATTTTTGCCGAGAGGAAGTCTCCTACTCATCAACATGGTGAGCCTTCACATAGATTTCAAAGTCCACTTAATCGTAGGCACATCAACTCAGCAAGAAGACTACACTTTGCAATATATGATGGGTTTGACGGCTCAAGTGATCATGAGCAAGAGGAGTTTCTTTCGAGGAGAGTCCCAAAAATAGCCAAGGGAAGAAAGAGTAGTCACGAATGAAGCTTATATATAAAATCCTCTAGATCGGGTATTATTCCAAGATCCATTTGTTGTTTTCCTCAGAAATCAGAAGAGGAGGAGTGTGTTCTACCATGAGCAGCTTTGCTGCAAAGTATGAGAAAATTTTTTTAAGCACTACTGTCCGAAAAACAAGTGAAGTGGAGCTGGCCTTTTGATTTATGTCGACACATCACTTCAGAAAGAACTAAACCAAGATCACCCGTGCAATCATCTACTTGATTGGTTACATTGGAAAAGAGAGTTCACCAAATAAATGTCTTTCATGTGGCAGGTTAGATTAGAGTAGATAGACATTCAAAATAAGCTCAAACCTCATGAGCATTGAGTTTCTTCCATATTGTTTGAGAAAAGCTGAACATAAAAACAACAAGAAAAGTAGAAAATGAGCGCGCGATTCTAAAGAAATGGTACAACCCCATACCTATATTCATGCTTTGAAGGTGCTGCAAGTCTAAATGCCACTACTAATGCTCAAAGAGATGTCTTGTTAAGTTATCTAGCCTAATCATAACTCGACATGCTTTTAAATTGATTGCCGATAACTTCTCGATGTGAAAGAAGTGATAAAGTCAAAGTGTGTAAGATTGAATTATCTGTGAAAAGTAGATTAGGAAAATATGATGGTTCCACACGCTCAAAACAGAACCAAAGAGGAAAACATGTATGAAAAACAAACTATGTATCCTAGCCCTAATTTTTCTAAATCTCATTTTGTGCGAAAATAATATTTGTGTGTAGCTTGTCTTTTATGCCACCAACACATGACAAATTAGACCATCTAATCCTGATTTGGTCATTTTTCAATTTCATGTTTTAGTTTAGTGAATGAAATCATGTCAAACAGCTTAATCTTGACAGTTGATCTAGCATAGGTAGAGAATCAAAGGAGTTCATCGGTTTAATCTAAACTCCCGGAAGATATAAGTGTAGAATTAGATAGTTTTCCTTTTTTCAAAAATATCATGTCAAATGGTTGCTAGTCCAAGTGCACCAAAGAAGAAAAAATGTTAGGAACTATAGCTGGATAGGTAGAGAAGACTTTGATGCTAATCATGCTGTAAATTTTCAGAAATAGCATCAAGAAAGAGAGAAATTTGTGCCAATGGATAAGGCATTGGTCTTCACAAGCCAGAGATCTGCAATTCTGGACACCTCCTAAAAAGGAGTTTCCCTCCCCAAATGGAGCCACTGTTAATCATTAGTATTTTTGCATGTTTTGATAACTAGAGTCCTTGGCTGAGTTTTCTAGAAGCTAATCTCAATCTGTCAATTTGTCATCTAGAAAACATCTCAAACAATTTTTTGTCTTCCTACCCCTCCTCTTTCGGCCTATGATGAGAATAGTCTTCATTTTCCCTACCTATCACAATTCAGAAAAGCTTCCCTGTCTGTAGTTGTCATAAGTTTGTCTCTCTACCATCAAAATCCCTTGTTTTCCAGCAGCTGCCCATATCCAACATTTAGCAAGAAGTTGCCTCCCTCATCCAAGCAATCATCATCGTAGCAATGTACCTATTTTGCCTAAGAAGGCATTCAAGAGCTGTGACTAAGTCTGTAGGTCTAGGTGGTGGTGTTTTAAGGAAAACTCCTTGGCGAGACTACTTTAAGCCAAAAACCCTATCTTCAATATCAGTCAGCCATTATGTCTTGTTATTTTCCAAAAAAAAACCCTTGTCTATCCCTAGGTCATGCACCATTAAAGAGGTCACTTTTCTTTGTTTCTAGCAAGGCTCAAGTATTTTCAAATCAGGAAAAGAGAAGGAGTTTCCATATTTGAAGAAATATGATTAGATCAGGCATGATCCCCATGAAACATCAAAGAAGCCCTCCAAACTTCAAAAGCATCTATTTTTACATCTCTGTAGGGATGTACTGATTGATGACACTAAGAAAAGTATGAAAAAAAAAGAGCACCTCAGGAGAAAGTTTCATGCTGTATCAGTTTACTATGAAAGTTAGATAAAGTGCAGATTGTGGCCAGCCCTACAAATCAGCCTTACACCGCCAATAGTGATAGTCTTCTGGAAAAAAGAGCTTTAAAGCAAATCAGGCACCAGGATGAGAATATAAGAAGGACAGCTGCTTCTTATACCTTATCATGAACTAAAATTTGAAATTCAGTCACAAACAATTTCACTACCCCTGAAAACACAGTCAAGGGAAAGAGTTGTTTCAAAGATGTCTAGCAGTGAGCGCTCCCCATGTACAAATTGCATTGTTTACTTCCTAAAGAAAAACTTCACAGTGATATGGTGCAAAGAAAAGACATATATTACACAACAAGGCACAGGGTTGAGATGGATGAAGTTTCTATGTTTAAGAGGACCTCCTTCAAATAAGTAGAGGGTCAAGTCTCCAAGTATTAACACTGTGTTTGAGGAAAGTTGTCAGCAATGGGCAGGGTCGAGAAATAGTGTGTTTGAAAGAGTGCATTCACTGACAAAACAAGGCTAGAATTTTGATTAAAGAAACCTCATCTAATTGTTAAAGGAGGTAGAAAAAACTTTGTCTAAAAGTGACTTATGCAACTGATAGAAAGAGAAATTCACACAGGTGATTTATGTAAAAGAGGCATCTCTCATTTAGACAGACCCATTATAGTTTATCAAAATACTCCATCCAAATGATGAGTAAAGGGAAAGCACCAGGAGTAACTTTTCAAAAGCGTAAACAAGGATAACAAGGAGTTTGCATTTTAAGATGCCTTCCATCAAATGATGAGAGCAAGTTTCAAATGTTGAAAACAACCTCTTTCAAATAAATAGACATAGTTTTAAAAAGGGTTGAAACATGGAGTATAGGACAAGCGCCCGGAAGAGTATGTTGAAAGTGCCTCCTTCAGTAATAAGCAAAGGGCACACAGTTGTTTGAGGATATTCAAGAATGAAAAGTGGAAAATATCACATAGATACCCCTAATGGTATATTTAAAAAGAAACAGAGAAACAAGCAGTTTTGTGCTTAGTACCTCCATCAGATGAAAATTACAAGGGTAAAATGTTGAGGCGAAACTTATTCAATTGATAAAAAATGTTGGGAAATTTTATGTTTAAAGGGAAATTTTGAAAATGGTAAAGAAGAGAAGTTACACATCTAGTTTGTTTAAAAACATTCCTCATTTACAAAATAGAGACAGGTCCTTAAAAAACTGTAAGATGTTGAAGCCTAAGGTATACACAGAGCACCCAGATGGTGTTTCTAAAAGGCCCTTTCATGTCAAACGGCATTTTCAAAGACAAACTGTTTCAAAAGGACAAAGTCATTTTGTTTCAATAGAAAGGCAAAGGCAAAAAAATTAGAAATCACCAAAAGGAGAGAAAAGGTTTTCAAAGTATTTTAAAAGAAGAGCTATAAAAGCTCTCAAAGAAGAAGTTCATTTTCTATTGTGCAAACGGACAAAATAAAAATGTTTTTTTCAAAGCCTGGGCAAGCAGTTGGCAAAAATTTTATAACGCGACGCGCCTGTAGTGTCTCTCCAAAGCATTTTACACATGACATGGCGCGCCTGTAGTGACGTGTGACGCGCCTGTGTGTGTCACCCAGCCGGCCCCGCCCGGCATTCAGAAGGCGCCCAGCGCCTGATCCAGCAACACCATAGCGGCGTGCAGGTGCTACGCGCCTATGCATAGGATTGTAGAACCTCTCCAAAGGTCTCCAAGGGTAGAAAAAACCAGTTTTTGTTCAAAATCTGGATTTTTCAAGCACAACAAGGGGTTTCAAAGGTATTTTTCATCTCTTTACACCTTA
Source organism: Pinus albicaulis (assembly GCA_034641835.2). NCBI lineage: Eukaryota > Viridiplantae > Streptophyta > Pinopsida > Pinales > Pinaceae > Pinus > Pinus albicaulis. The sequence goes on from JAXQQM020077754.1 coordinate 15,070, forward strand.
GTTTTTTGGATCTTTGAGAACTTGGAAAGTCAAAATTAAGGAAGAAAAAGCAATGATTTCAAAGAGGAAAAACACAGTTTATTCTTAAAAATACCATGTTTACAAAGAGACCACAAGACAGTGATTGAGGAGAAAGGGCTTTTTGTCTGGTTGCAAAAGGCCTATTGTCGAGTAAGAAGCAAAACCCAGTTTTTGAGAAAGGGATTATTATAAGTTGAAAGGCCTGTTTTGATTAAGAAGCCAAACATAATTTAAAAAAAAAAGAAAAACAATGCTTAAAGAGGAGTTCTATTTTTATTTCATTTTGAAAGCCTGTTTTGATAATAGAGTGAAGGAAAGCCTAAACAAAACTATGCCTCGAAAGAAAGTCAGCAAGGGTGGATTTTACAAAAGGTTTGAGCCTATTACAACTCAGGAAATAAATGGCTACCCTACAATTCTTTTTAACTTCCATGAGGTAGGCTACCTTGATTTTTGCCAAAAATTCCATGAGGTCACCAATCACCCTCCCTTGACACAATTGTTTTCCATGAGGCTGCAAGGAAAACATGTTCACCTAGCGGGCCTTGATTTTGTTTTCACTCCTAGGTTAGTGTCTAGGGTGACCAAGATTACCTATCTCAGTGAGAAATGGTTCAAACAAGCCTACTTGGACCTATACCACTACAAGCCCTTCCTAAAACCAGACCATTAGGATTCTTTCCAAGCTATATTTCCTTTTTCTCACTTATTGAGCAGCTATGCCCCCCTCATGAGAGTCACCATGAAGTATTTCACATGTGAAGGGAGATATTCTCGAATTTATTCATATCAGATTAGGATCATCATGCATTTCACAAGAACTCAGTTGTTGAATCTCCCTTTCTTCCTTTGCAAAAGCATAGACAAGATGTCCTTCCTTGTCCAAAAGAGACCTCTTGCTCAGCAAAAAGCTAGTCTTGTCCATCATTCTCTCATCAAAATCATCACCCTTCACCAGCTTGAAAAGAAAGGAGTGTCTTGGGAGACTTTCATTTCTCATCCAGATTTTTATACTGCCTCTTCATCTCATGGCCCATCTCATATATCCTACTCACCCTCCACTCACTATGTCTCTGCTTCATCGAGTCAAAGTACTCCTCAAAATCAAGAATCTCCTATGATTGATAGTGAAAAAGAGCAGTCCTATGAAAGCAGGTATGAAGTTAGGGATGATGAGCAACATAGGGACACTAAGCAAAGTAGTGAGCATGAACCAAGTGACAAACCACAGAACATTGACCACGACTATACTAGTGATGGTGAAGAATGCTCACCAAAGGATAAAGAATTCAGTGGCACTCATCAAAGTAGTGAGGATGAAGGACAAAGTAGCCCTAAGCAAAACAGTGAAAATGAACATGGGGACTATCCACCCATAGCTAGTGAGGATGAAAAGCAAACTGAGGAGAAGCATGGTAGTGATGATGAAGAGAAAAGGGAAGATTTTCAAAGCAGTGATGAGGAACAACAAAATCCTCAACAAAGTCATGAAACCAGTCAAAGGGACAGTGAGTAAAGCACCTCCCATCAAAGTAGTGACCATGGTGGCAGCCCACACACAGAGTCTAAGGAAAACAGTGAAGATGATGGCAGCATGCAAAATGAAAAAGAAGATAGTCATAATGAGGGAATCCCGCAACAAATTCAAGATAGTGAAGAGGGTAAACAAGGCAGTCCAAGGATAGATAGTGAATATAGTCAAGCAACAGAAAAGTATGATGAAGCTGGCAGCCCTAAACAAACTCAAGACAGTGAGGAAAAATGTCAACAGGGTAGGAAAGCAAGTGATGATGGAGGCAGCAGTGTAAAGGATCAAGTTGAACAAGTGCTAGAGATAAAACCTCCTCTCTCTTCTCCTCAACATTGCCAAGAACATGTGCTTGCTTCCTCTCCTAGGCAAGGGGCCATGATTCATTCTCTAAAAGCACCAAAGGCTAAAAACACCAAATATGCAAAGAAGAAAATCACTCTAGCAGTGACTAGTAATGTCACTAGGGCACTAAGGAGCAGAGGAAAACTACGTAAGAAGAGTATTGTTGAATTTCCAAAGAGAAAAAGAGAAAATAAGTCTATCCAAAGCAAGGGCAAAGAAAAAGTTGAACAACAGGAGAGTAGTCATGAAAAAGAAAGAGAGTTTGACATCATACAAATAAACAGTGATGCTGGAGATGATGAAGCTAGAATTATTGAGTCACTTTTGCAAAATAGAGAAGCCCAAATCCATGACTTAGAAACTGATCTAGAAAGGTCAAAGGACCTCATACATTTTCTACAAATGAAAAATAAACAAATGAGTGGGAAAATGGAAATTTATGAGGCCCGATCATTCAAATACCAAAGGGAAGCATACGAAGCAAAAGTCAATATTGAAGAGTATATGGGAAAATTTTATGATATTGAGGAGGAAGAGCAGCCAGTAAGAAAAATGCCTAAGACTATGGGTCTTAGGAAAGCTTTGGAGAAGCAGAAGGAATAAGAAGCTACCCTTGTTTGATCATATCCTCTCACACAATTGCTTGCCCAAGAGATAGAAAATGAGAAAGAATCATGGCCTGAAAGAGTGAACAAGAATTTGGAGGATAAATTAGATAGAGAAAACAAATACTTGGGTCTACAAAGGAAGATGATCGGGCACACCACTGAAGTATTTAGTATGAATTCTTTGTCGAAGCGTACGAAAAAGAACCACTTTAGCTACGCATAACTAATAGCCCTAACAACAATAATGGCTGCAAAACATCTTCAGATCTGCAGTTAGTAGTTAAAGTGCTGCAACAAACAGATCTATAAATGGAAAGATATTAAGCAGTAAAGTAAAGAGTTTGCTCCATGCATCCAACAGACAAGACAAGAACACGATTTTTGAATGAATTTTATATTACAGGGCACCTGGGAGGAAACAAGAAGGTGTATCCAGATCTCCTCAATGTGATGGGTTTACGTAGTCTACTGCACAAGCCTTAGGATCTAGCTTTCTCGCAGATGTAGGCAATGAAGGTAGGACTCAATGGGAACAGCTGTTAGCGGAAAAGTAAGGACGAGTGTATAGATCTGAGTGATCTAGTAGGCAACAAAAGGTGAGGAATGATGGGGAAGAACCCTCCTATTTATAACAAAATATTGGGTCATTCTAGAACTTGGTGCATGATTAAAATAATGTTAACCAAATCTAGATCCACCTTTATGGAATATTTTATTATTTTTTGTTGGAGGGAAAGGGTGTTTGACTTGGGTCAAATCCCTTGATTAGTGAAAAATAAATAAATAAATGATTTATTTATCTTTTTAAGGAAGTGTTTGGGATATAATCAAATAAATAATGATTTATTTGATTAATGGTGGTTGATTTGGTCATATTTAACAAGGAATATTATTAAATAATTATTCCTAGAAAATAATAAGATAACTATGAGTTTATCTCATTAATTTCTTTGTTTTTGGGTTAAACATGAGTAAAGACTAACAATAATTAGGTATCAGTTTGATGGTGTTCCTTTAGGAGATTTCTAATTATATAAGTAAAGCAGTTTACTTGAGAACTTATATTGGTCTTACATGGTGCACCAGGTCCATACAATGATGAAAGGTTAGATGACCAAAAATGGTGTAACAACGAGAAATTGAATCAATTTTCTTGAAGAAAACTCAAAGTTGCTCAAGAAAGGCTCAAAACTTCCCAAAGGAGGCACCCAGTGAGAAAAGGGGAAATAGACATATCTAGGCTTGAAATCATGGCTTCAGCTTCCTTGCATGCTTCTAAGAACCCATAAGGGGTTTTCTCGCCAAAATTGAGCAAATTTTGACATGATCTTGTTTTTTGTGTTTTTTGGCCCTAATTGCACATTTTTCTAGGCACTGCCATTTTTTCTAGGAGCACCCTTAGCTCATGAAAGTAATGTTTTTAGATGTATTAAATTTGGGGGCATCTACTCACAAATTTTCAGATCCAAAGAATGTGTTTTGGTCCCCCAAAGAGGCAAAAAGCAGTCAAAATTCACCTTTCTGCCTCACATATCAGCAAATGAGGCCCTCCTAAGTTTTTTCACTCAGTCCACGTTTTTATAGACTTCCAAGGATATTTTTGAGAAATATAAAGTATTTTAAGAAAGTATACATCTAGGGCTTTCCAACGAGCTATCACGGGCCTCGTTTCGACATCGGGAAGTCCCTCAAACGTTATCTACAAAACAAGCTTCTTTCTGCTGCTACGCTCCTGTAGCATTTTGGCTAAAAAAGTAGTTTTCTGAATATGAACATCCAAATGTGCATTTAGCTATTTTTAACTCCATTTCAGAGATTAAAATTCAATTTTGTTTCTATTATTAGCTTAAATAGATATTTTTGAAGATATTTTGTGCTTTGGGCTTTGCAAAGCCTCAAGGACAAAATCAGAGATTTGTATTAGGCCAATGGCCTTCTAGATGCTCTAGGAGGGTTTATTTCTCTTTGGCCTATATAATCAAAGAGAATTCATTGTAACCAGAGGCTAAAATTGATGTTATAGAGCAATACATAGCATTACAAGCTTTGAAGAAACACTTTGTCTCATGAAGTGGATATTCTCTTGCTTGTCTTGGATGGTGGAGGAGGATTGTTTGTAGGATTCCATGGCTTGGTGAATGGTATTGTGTTCCTTATCTGTTATGTTTCCTTAGTTTATCATACATGTTTTGATGCTTCTTGCTTGCTGTAGGTCAGTAAAGAATAGATTTGGTATATGCCCATGGAGGCACCTCAAGTTTCCTGATTCATTACAGCTTCTATGTTTTCATCTTTCTTGGTTATGTCAAAGAATTTTTAATTGTTCTTTGGTACCCTAAGAACTTGTTATTAGTTTCATTAATGGTCATTATGTATGCAGTCTAGTATGATTCACGGTATTCCATGCTTACTCATAGCTAATCAAAATTCCATTTCTGAAACCTCTCTCTGAATTATTGGCTGTCTTAGTTAAGTCAAAGAGGTCTTATTTCGATCTTGCCCTTTGTCCATGCCTTGCAATCTTATTTCAAAGTTCCCAATAGCTCAAAATATGATGTTTAGGAGTTCCCTCTTCATATATTGAGTTTTTTGTTTGTCTTATTTGTTTTCCCAAAATTCAGAAGGTTATTTTCCCATAGTTAGAGGCTCTTATACTTCTATGCATCACCTGATTGTTTATTTTATGTATCTATCAGTTTGAGTTTCATTTATTATGATTAATGGTTAGCCCTACCACATGAATTCTTGATGTTTAACTATTTATGCTTCAAACCTCTTTGTCTCTCACAAAATTAGTGTCCATCTCATTTCATTTTCACCCAAATAATCCATTTATCTCAACCAAATCGGCTCTGCAGTAATACCTTGTCCACCATTTGAGACAATCTCGACCTTTTCAACCCCATAGCCGAGTTGATCTGATTTTTTTTTTATCTATTTATCCTTTGATCAGTTCCCCCTCAAAAAACCTAAAACAAACCAAAAAATACTTAACAACTAGCCTAAAATCTAATATACAGAAGCAAACAATTTCACATCCTTTGCATAATAGAGAGAGCCCTCTCTGAGTCCAGGAAGGCTAGGTCCTAGGGCTCCAAAGCTTGCTCTGATGTTACCCTGTCATTTGGCTTTCCAATCTGCCAAATCACGGGACACTAACAGAAAGGATTGGTGTTTTGAAAGTTGTTAAATCTCTCAATCTTTCCCCTAAATAAGATTAATTAAAAAGAAAAGAGTTTCACTTCTCATTTAGATGCATTTAGCATATTTTTGAGTCGAGTCACAAACATCATTGAAGTTTCAACTCCATACCTTTTGTCTTAAGCAACAGCCAAATTAAAAACAACGCTTTAATAATATCAATCTTGATATTTTACATTTTCTAGGGCTCATTTCATCAACATAGCTTAGGATACTGTTTTGGAACAGGTTGTAATTAACATTCAAAGATAGTTTAAACAAACAAGTAGTATCTTACGGTAGGAAAATACAATTGTAGCATTTTTTCTCTAGGAAGCTCTTCTTAAAATAGTCAAGCACAAGATCCTGTTGGAACCAGTGAGGTAACCATACCTATCTCATTGGGAAAGATAGCATATGTGTACGTACTAAAAATGGTAAACCTCAGATTGACCATTGTCGAGGAGCTTGGGGTCACTTGTTGGCAAACCTTGGATTAACCATAGCAAGGAGCCTTCAAGGGGATTGAGCTTGTTACTCTTCCCTTGCGTGAATATCAGATCGTATACTATTCCCCCAGGTACATTTGTTCCTGTTGGTGACCTTAGTGACCATAATCTTCTGGATTTTTCCCAAGGTGACGGTGGAGGGAAGGTTCCACTGTACCTAGAACAGACGTTGGCTAGAATCACTTGAAATTTTCGGAGGGTACTCTTCAATTCGAGATGGAATAAGTGGAAAGAACTGCACCAGATTGTTTCATTAAGCAGTTTGTCGAGGTAACTGTTCCAACTGCCAGTTTTCCACATTAGAATTCTATGACGTTGGATTTCATCACCAACTAGTGTTTTTAGTTTGGAAACATACTTTTTGTGTGTGGATTCTTTCTTAGATTTTGTAGGCGTGTGTTCCATTTGATTTTTTCCTTAGCCACTTCAGGACTATTTTGTTCAAATTTTTCTTTGATTTCGTATGTTAAGCATTTAATCATGGCTGAATTACCGAGACAATCCCATAGAATGTAGGGGAAACCCCCTGAGTACACACCAAGCCAGTTAGAAAAGCTTAAATCATAAAAAGGACAACCATCAGGGACCAGATAAACTGAACAAGAGGAAACATTAGTAATAATACATCCTGATTACGAAGTAGATCAACCTCAAACAACAAAAATTTCTCAAAGAAAACTAACAATTTATGAACTAGTTGAACTTTCTTCCACAAATAGTGAAATATCAACTATTGAGCCTGAAATTTCTGAACTAAAAACTAAACTTGCTACATCTGAGCCTACTTCAGAGTTCATAACCCCAATCCCTGGTTTTCCTCATTCATGTCAAGTGAAGTTTCGCATCACTGAGAACCTTCCTCCTAGCCTCATTAACATTGAAGGGATTACTGACACAGAAGGAGAAGTTCTTCTTCCTTCACATCAAGAATATTTAGATCTTAGGCCATGTGAATCAATTTACTATAGCCCTTTCAAACAAGATCCTTGGTATTCTTAGTTAACCAACTTTCTACAAAATTCTGGTCTCAACTATTCGCCACCTCATATTCCTTTCTAGGCCATACCAAGAGGTAATTACAGACCTTCATTAAATATGTTTGGTGAGTCATACATTTTTTCTACATTGCCAAAAACTTATTTTTATGGTGATCCGTTTGTTCCTCTAGGATACCAGTCCCTTTCTAGTACTTTCTCAGGAGCATCTTCCTCTCCCGAAAAACTAGTAGAATCACTTGGTCCCAATGAATCTCATACCAAAAATTTGAACACGGAACAAGTCTACATGATGTCTGGAAATATTCCTAACCCTGACACTCAAGGTAGCAATTTAATGCCTGGGGGGAAACCTCAAGGTAGTAATTTACTGCCTCAGGGATACCCTCAAGGTAGCAATTTACTGCCCGGGGGGAAGCCTCAATGGCAGTATATACCGCAAGGGCAGTACATATCTTAAGGACAATATCAACCTCAAGGACAATACTGTATTCCAGGGCCACAAAATCTTCAAGGACAATACCCTATCCTAAGGCCACAATATTTCCAAGGACAAAAACCTCCTTTGGGGCCGAAATTTTATCAAGAACAATAATTCTTTCAGGGAGGTCAATATTTTAGTGGAAATTATCCAGAAAACTATCAAAATTACATTCCAAATTATCAACCTGGTTATGGTCTATATTATGCAACACAACCTTTAATGGGAGCTCCATACCCCGTAGTAAACACAGTGTGGAATCTATCACTGACTCAACAGAATTTGCAACCTACCATGCAAATACCTGACAATCAGCTTGGTCAGCCAGTTTCATACACTCAAATCCATCAACCTGCCCAACCTACACTTCAAGTTATACCTTAGGTATCTGCACCTAGTAATGTTCAACAACCAGGTCTGGGTACACCTAAAACTCCTATCAAATTTTTTTCAACAGCCTACCACACCTATCCATGGAATTTCTGGAGCCCCTATTTCTACTGCCCCTCAAGTATCTCAACTGATCCCTCAAGTCACTACTCATCAATTTGGACCCACAGTTCAGACTACTGTTCATATGTCTACATGACAACTTAGTACAAGAACAATTGTAACAAGCCAACCTTATACACGTCAGTTTGTTTATCAACCATATTAGGGGCAGTATCAATACAGTACTGTAGGACAAAATCCAGTATACCAACATCAACTGTACCCTGGTTATCCGGGAGGCATTCCAATCCCAACCGCTCAGGCTATTCCAGGATATCCAGGATATCCTCCTCCTGGTACTGGTCTCGTTCTGCAAGGTTATCAATTTTCTCAACAGGACCCTCATTGTCGGTTACCATTCATTGCAACTTTGGATTTACCAAATTTTTCACTCCTAATGAACGATCCAATTTATTATCTTCCGTTTTGGCCTCCAATGCTGAATAAGTTGCTTAGTGATATTCCTAAATTCAAAGGTAAATCGGAAGAAGACCCCTCAAACCATGTCATGACTTACCACCTTTGGTGCACATCCAACTATTTAATCGATGATTACATTCGATTAAGACTATTTCAAAGAACACTAATAGGTTTAGCTGCAAAGTGGTATATTGAACTACCACGTGGCTCATTTAGTAATTTCAACGCATTAGCAAAAAATTTCTTAACACACTTTCATTTTCTAGTCCGATACGACAATGGCATGAAACTCTTAACTTCATTAAAACAATCTATGTCTACATACATTTCAGATCACATACATGAATGGAGACATAGATGACGTTTAGTGAAAGTTTTTATTCCGGATAAAATCTTGGCAGAATCTTTCATCAAATCATTACTTCCAAATATCACTGAAGATGTGGCTAAGGGAGGTGTTGTTACGAAAGAATAGGCCATAGCTCAAGCATAATATTTAGACCTTGTATATACACAGTCTAATAATTTATACGAAAATATTATTGATTTAATGCGTCCAGGTCAAATAAATCAACTCCTTCAGGTTCTCATGTTGTAGACAGTGTAATTGGTTTAGTTAGTGCTAATAAGAGTAAGAAGAAGTCCTCCAAAACTACTTGTCCTATCATAAATTTACTAGATTCATCGAAAGGTGATTCTTCCCTTGAAACTTCTGCCGACATCCATGTTGTAGACTTATCTACAGCTAAATCTAAAACCGTTAATAAGAAGAAAGGAAAGAATAAAAAGAAACAAATTACATCTTCCAAAGAGAAAACCGAAAAGAATGAACTAAATGTTGAAAAATGGAAACCTCGCTATCCTTGTCTTATCTATGAGGAGGATCACTATACTAAAGAGTGTCTACATCGGTTTAAGGTATCTAATTTTGTCAAAGGTTGATCCACACCTACTGTCTTGAAGGATCCTTTTCCCACTCAAGGTAGAAAAATGATAGGATCTTCTTCAAATTCATTGGAAGATATTTTAATGATGTATGAGGTTATGGTTATGACGTGATCTCAAGATTATGGAACTAAAAATCCTGTAACTGGTAAAGAGACAAAAAATTCTAGTCAAACACCAAAAATCTCTCCTTCAGTGTCTGAACTGCTTCATATCGAGAAACCTAATCCTGATCTAGTAATTAAACCGCCTGCTAAAGGTGTACTTCGAAAGTCAATTTTCAATCCACATGCAAGATATGCTCGGAATTACAACATTGTTGAAGATTTGGTGATATCACATTCAGCAATGTCAACCTTAGAAGTGCTACAATCATGTCCAGCACAAAGAAAATTACTATTATCAGTGATCGTAGCTATTGATCCTCAAGATTCTAACCTCATGGTCTTTTATCTAGAAACTTTTACACTGAGACTCCCTCATCAGATTGCTTTTCAGATACCAGTATTAGTCAAATCCAGATGAGTTTTTTCGTACTATTATTAATGAATGGGTATCCATGTGTATGATGTTGTTAAACTGTTGGAAATCTCTTAGTTCTCCAACACTCAACCAATCCCCAAAAATCCTTAAAGGCTTTAATGGAAGAGGATTTCATCCTTACGGTATACTCTAGGATGTACCTATAGAAGTAGAAGGTAAAAATGTTAATCTAGATGTGGAAGTTCTTGATGCCCCTCTTGATTACAACCTTCTTTGGCTTGTAGTTAGTATTATTCCATGAAATTGTCATTTCCTCCGTCTTTATATTAATCATGTTTCCTCATAAAGGAAATATTGTAAAAATCGATCAGTTGTCATATTATTCGTTAGACCCTGCTTCTATAGATAGAATCCAACACATTGGAAAAAAAACTATCCCATCTGAAGATGTTGGTGTAGGTTTAGTAAAGGACTCCGCTTTGATGGGAACTTTATCTATGCCTCCACCCAACATACCGTGTACCATTGCCAACATCAATATGATCTCATCAAGCACTATACCATTCGATGACACTTGGATACTAGTGCCTTTAGCATCAAAACTATACTCTTTCAATGGCGAGATGCCTTTGATTCCTTTTGAAATGGAATATGTGGCAGTACAGTCATATTCTAACACAATTTCAACTACTCCTAATCAAATGAATGTGATCACCGAAGAATCATCTTCTCTATCAAGCTCAACATTGACATCACTTTCTGATCCCTTTCAACATGTGTTTCACACTGATGAAAGTATTTGACAAGGTTTGTCATCGGATGAATTACAATGGGAATATATCCATCATAGATCTTCATTTTTACCTGATCTTGATATGTTTGAAAATGATTTTTCATCTATTTTAACAATTTATTATGTCAAGGAACTACAGAATCCCATATCGATTACACATTCAGATTCTGAGACTAATTTGGGAAATATTTCTACAACAGTTCCTATCGACATACGAGTTAAACCTGGAATTATTGAAAACATTCAGATAGGTGCTTCTTGTATGATGAAAGAGATTAACACATACAGAGCCCTATTTCAAGAATTTTGAGACATATTTTCCTGGTCTTGCGAAGAGATGCCAGGAATTGATCCAAATATTGTAATTCATGAAATTAAGACATACTTGGATTCCAAGCCTATTAGAAAAATATTACGTCCAATACATCCATGGAAAGGTGTTGCTATTAAAGCTGAAGTTGAGAAGTTATTACAAGTAGGATATATTTATCCAATACCATTAATAGATTGGGTATCTAATATAGTTCTTGTTACAAAGAAACAAGGGACTATAAGAGTATGTGTCGATTATAGGGACATTAAAAAAGCATGTACAAAAGAAAATTATCCTACCCCCTATATCGACCAAATTATCGATGATTGTGCCAAAAAATATTTTTTCTCATTTATGGATGGATTTTCTGAGTATAATCAAATCAACATACTCCCTTCCGATCAACCAAAAACAGCATTTATATGTCCTTGGGGAACATTTTCTTATTGCAAATTACCCTTTGGATTAAAAAATGCTGGTGAAACTTTTCAAAGGGCTATGTCTTACGCTTTTCATGACATCAAACATATTGTAAAACCTTATCTAGATGACTTACCTGCTCACTCTTTATGTAGAGAGGATCATCCTACACACTTGAGAGCTATTTTCCTGAGATGTAGACATTACAAGATTAATTTGAACCTACACAAATGTGTTTTTTGTGTGAAATCAGGATGATTACTACGATTCATCGTTTTGAAAGATGGAATTCGTGTCGATCCCTCGAAGGTTGAGGCCATCATCAACTTACCTCCTCCTTCCACATTTCACCAACTCCAAATTTTGCAAGGGAAAGACATTTTTTTACGTAGGTTTATCCCAAACTATGAGTTGACAAAAGGTTTTACCCGTTTGTTAAAACAAAGTTTTCCTTTTATTTGGGATGAGATTTTTTATAAATCTTTTGATGCATTAAAACACACGTTGACCCATGCACCATTGTTGCATCCGCAAATTTATCACTGGGACTACTTCTTATACTTAGCTGCCTCTGATTCCACCATTGGAATGGTTTTGGTTCAAGAGGTTGAATCTCACAATGAGCACGTGATATATTATCTAAGTCAGAATCTAAACCCGATGGAAATCAAATATTCACATGTGGAGAAATTGGCCTTGGCCGCAGTCCAAGTTTTCCAATGATTTCATCACTACATACTGTTACGTAAAACAACTGTGATATCTAATTACAATCCAATGATGTATATTTTGACAAAACAATTACTTGGGGAAAAATAATCTAAATGGATAGTCATCCTACAAGAGTTTGATTTGGAATTTGAGAAATCCAAATCAAAGAAATCACTGGTGTTTGCAGAAATTGTTTGTGACTCTCCCAATACTGAGACAGAAACTATGGTAGAGAATCCCATCGTAGATGAATCTCTGTTTCTTATTAGTACATTAGATCCATGGTATGGAGATATCATCATATATCTTCAAATGCAAACCTTTTGCCCAAAGCTTTCATGTTCATATCGAAGCAGAATCTGATATCAATCCCAACAATACAATATTGTTGGAGACACTCTTTATCATCGTGGTGAGGATTCTATTTTTCGAGGTTGTATAACTTACGAAGAACCTCACTCGACTGGGGGGGCCATGGGTATATTATTCTCGTTGTAGATTATTTTACCAAATGGGTTGAGCCGATCCCTGCATTCACGACAGATGTAAAAAATACAGCTACTTTCGTATTCAATCATGTGATTGCTCATTTCGGTGTGCCTCAAGCTATTATCACAGACCATGGGAGTAATTTTCGAAATATTATGATGACCGAACTTTCCGATCAACTTGGCTGCGCCATGATAATTGTACTCCATATTACCCATAGGGCAATGGTCAAGTTGAAGCCGTTGATAAGGTTTGAACCACCATGATTAAACAGATTATCGGAATTCACAAATAAAATTTACATACCATGCTTTTTTTAGCATTATGGGCATACCTAACCTCTGCAAAAAATGCTACAGGGTTCACTCCTTTTCAACTTGTCTACATGGTTTAGATGTTATGTTACCCATTGAATGTGAAATACCGTCACTCAAATTGGCCATTGATTTATTACCATCTACTTTTGAAGAGGAAAAACGCTTTCTGTACTTAGCACAATTAGATGATATTCGACGCATTTTTTCCTTGGTTGTCGAAGCTCATAAGAAACGTGTAAAAGCTCAATATGATCAAAATGTTGCTCATGTTTATTCAGAAGGCAATGTAGTCTCAATATATGATCAAGCTAATGATAAGCTAAGTGCTATAAAATTCGAACCAATGTGGCATGGTCCCTACATTGTCAAGTGTGTGCTTGCAAAAGGAGCCTATGAATTTATTGATTATGACGGGGTCTGTTTAGATAAACCAATAAATGGTCTTTATCTTAAGAGATATTATGCTTGACTTTCGTGTGAAGATCTCTTTTGTACAACATTTACCTTTTAGAATAGTGTGCCTTAGATTAGATAAGTGTGCCTAGATTAGTTTCATTGTTACTACTATCTCTGCTTATCTTGATTACTCTTGATATTGCAGATTTTGAGATCCCTTCAAACATATATTGGTTTTACTGATGGCGCCTATCGTAGTACTCAAAATATCTCTTCCGCAGCCTTGGGTTATCTATTCACCCAGTGATGAGTTAGTTTCTATTCATGGGATCGGAATTGTTGGAAATATTGTCATTGATGGAAAAGAAGGAAACAGATGCAGAGACAAGCGAAGGACAACAGCAGAATACAACAGGTAATATTTACAGAGAGCAGTGGAGGCAGAGGTCGAGCAGCAGAGGCAGAGGTAGAGGCAGCGAATACAGAGGAAGAGATGAAACGGTTGAGCAGTAGAGGCAGAGGCACAGCGAAGGCAGAGGCAGAGATGAAATGGTCGAGATGAAAAGGTCGAGCAGTAGAGGCACAATGAAGGTAGAGGCAGAGGCAAAAAGTCAGAGGCAGAGGCAGAGCCGTTATCAAACAGCATCAAGACCAGAATTTATTGATAAGGAATCTGAAAGGTTATATATATATATATATATATATATATATATATATATATATATATATATATATATATATATATATATATATATATATATATATATATATATATTTATATATATATTGGTGCTGGACTTATGTCTAAGTCCAAAACTTCATATAATTTTGACTGAAGATCAACATTATATAGTGTGAGACCTCCCTACATAAATTCCAAGAATCACTACCCCCACTTGAAGATTCACTAAAGACTGAAGCAGCAAAGTACACATACATATATATATATATATGTGTGTGTGTGTGCAGCGCACTATATACGAAGTACCATAAGGTGGGACTCCTCTACATAAAATTTCGAGAATCATTACCCAGTTGGAGGATACATTAAAACAGAAGCAGACGCCTATATATATGCAACGCCTTATTTATGTTGCGCCTTATACACAAAGGTCCAAGGCATATATATATATATATATATATATATATATATATGGAGTGGTTTATACACAAAGGACTAGGACTACAATACAAAGTATATATATATCTATATGTAGCGCGAGATCTAAAGAACCAAAGGTTCTATCAAAGGCAAAGTACCATATGGTGGGACCCTCATCAATCGCATCGAAAAAGGTGACAGCGGATCATATGAATAGAAAGTTTCAATTGCGATTGAAGCCCGGACCCAATGGGTCTATAAATCATGATTAATATATGTTTGAGTTACGGCATAATAGTGTTACATCGCATCGGAGAAAAGTGTGGCAGTGAAGCATGACAATAGAAGTTGCGATTGCGATTGAAGTTCCAGACCCGATATGGTTTAAACAACGATTTATATAACTTTAAGTTCCGGAGATTTGATAGCTAGTGGGACCCTCACCCAATCGCATCGGAGCATCGGAGAATAAGTATATCGGAACATGCAACTGCAAATTGCGATTGCAATTGAGTTTCGGACCCTATGTGCATATAAACTGTGACTTTATAGGTTTGAGTTCCGGCCTAATCGCACCGGCACATTTAAATGAACAGTGGTCAATTGCATCGAAAAGAAGCAGAACGTCGGAGCACTATATTAAAATATTGTGATTGTGATTAATCGCAATCGAAATAACTCGAAAAGCGATTCATCGCATCGACGGAAATCAAAAGACCAAATCGCAGGAGTATTATGAATGTTGCGATTGTGATTGAAATACACGAGTGGAGTATAACTGGCATGTGGGGTCCATCCAAAGATAAGACTAAGAACAGTTTTGCTCCAAGTTAATTAATCCAAAGTTAAAGAGGAAAGGAAAGCATTGCGACACATATATGTATATACAAAAAAAATACATACATATTTCCAATATGTGGACAGTAATGCATCGCATCGGATGATAGAACAAGTTCAGCAAGTGGGACCGTAAGGGAACAAGTTAAAACATTTTATTATTTGTATAATGTTGAGAATCAATTGGCATGATATAAAAAGCACAGTTACATATGTATGGCATATGGCCGTTACCCTGTGACAGTGAACAACGAAACAAACAGAGTTGAAAGGGACAAAGACACAGTCAAAGAAAAGACAAATGCGCAGCGAGCCAAGAGGCCAAATGAGTAAGCTAGAGTTTTCATTGTAATTGAACGTAAATGATTTTTATTTTTATTGTTTGTGATGCATTGGCAAGTCTCGGGAAGGGAAAAAAATTCCCACTGTAATATTAAAGTTAGTACCTACAGTTATATTTTTTCTAAGTGAGCTGAAAAGAAATGAGAAGGTAGAAAATCAAGAGGTATGACTATCCATTTCGAATTCCTAGAGGAAAACAAACAGACATCAGGAAATATCTATAAGTAATATCACCTTGATATGCATAAAAAAAAAGGAGAGAGAGAGAAAATATAGAGAATGCAGACTATAGAATATTGAGGCAGAGAAGATAAGGAAGATAAGAGCAGAAAGAGATGCTACAAAACAGAGCTGATATCTGAGGTAAATCAGCAAACATTTCGTTTGATAAATTGAGGAAGTTGGAGCATCCCTATCAAGTTGAAGCTTGATAGCTGTCAGTTGTAGCTGATTGAGGTTGGAGCATCCTGTAGGTTGGTGCCTTTTGGAGCTTCCTTGCAAGTTGTAGCTTGCAAAATTGAGGTTGGTGCCTCCTGTAGGTCGATGCCTGCAGAAAAACAGTGGTGAGAGGGAGTTGGAGCTCGCCTTTGCATCATAACAATAATAAGATGTGGTTTTCTCCCTTTATGGGTTTCCACTTATATCTGTTGTCTCTATCTGTGTTGTCTATGTGCTGAAATGATTTACCAAATCTGCTTAATTTTTTATGCTCTCATAATAAGTTTGATGTCACATTAATTTAATACTTGCTGCAACTTATTAAGACTGTTCATATACTAAGGTTGGTTATAAAAGTAAGTTGTAAATAAGCTAATGGAAAATTTAAAAAGATCATGTATGTGTTAAACTGATTCACCCCCCCCTCTCAGTTTAACTAAGAATTCAACAATTGGGATCAGGGCAGGTTCCTTTGTACCAGTTTAACAACTGAAAGGAGATTCTAGGTTCTCAGGATGGCTAGTAAAGAAGGATGCTCAACCAATAAAGCCCCTTTCTTTGCAGGTGAAAATTATGCCTTATGGAAAATCAGGATGAGGACATACATAATGTCTCTAGGAATAGAAGTTTGGGGTGTTGTGGAATTAGGATATGCCCCAAAGGCAACTGACTCAGAAAAGGAAACCAAACAAGATTTTGTAGCTAACGCAAAAGCCATGAATGCCATCTTAAATGGATTGTGTGAAGCAGAATTTATCAAAGTAATGCACAAATACACTTCCAAAGAGATGTGGGATACTCTAGAGAACATCCATGATGGAGATAAAAAGGTAAATACTGCCAAACTTCAAGTATATAGAGCCCAGTTTGAAAATTTAAAAATGAATGACGATGAAGATGTTGGCAACTTCTTCTTAAAAGTTGTAGAAATTGTAAACAATATGAAAGCTCTTGGAGAGAACATACCAAAAGGTATAATTGTGCAAAAGATTATAAGATCTCTTCCATCCAAGTTTAATCCCAAGGTGTCTGCAATAGAAGAAACAACTGATTGGGAGACCTTGACCATGAACCAGCGACTTGGAAATCTAACAGCATATGAGATGAGGTTCCCACAGAAGAAGCCAAGTACGAGGGAGGCAACCTTTAAAACAGAAAAGAAGAAAGAAGAAGAGGAAGACATATTCTCTTGCTCGAATGAAGAAGAGGCAAAATTTTTCAAGAAATTGGATAGAGGCTCAGGTAAATACAAAGGTAAAATTCCTTTCAAATGCTTTAACTATGGAAGAGTTGGACACTATGCTTCTAAGTGTCCTCACAAGAAAGTATGGAATCAGGCCCAAGAGTTAGAGAAAAATACATCAAAGAACTGGCAGAAAGGAAAGAAGTTCAGTAGAAAATCCTTCTATGCTCAACAAGACAACAGTACATCTAAAGACTCAAATGAACCCTCAAGTGAAGAAGGAACCTCTGAATTTTTATTGATGGCCATTGAATAACCTGAAGGACTCCTGCTAGAAGATGAAGAAGAAGAAGGTGAATTTGACCTTGAGGGGGAGCTAAGAAGTGCTCTGGAGGAGATTGAAAGACTCAAACTGAAGTGCAGAAAACAAAAGGACATTCTACTCAAGTATGTAAGAGAAGAGAAGAATTTAGAAGCCCTCATGCAGTTGAAGGTAGAGCTTGAAGAATCCAAGAAGATAGAAGACATGTTACTTCACCAAATCAAGGATAAAACTCAAGAACAAGAGAAGCTGGAAGAAGAAGTTGTACATCTAAGGAAGAAATTAGAAAATGCTGAGAAGAAAGTATCTACAAATCCCTCTCAAACAACAAGCTCTAGTAATTTGAATGAAATTCTGGGAGCTCAAAGATCTCCTATGATAAAAACGGGAATAGGCTATGAAGGAGAATCAAGTAAAAGCAAAGAAAAGGAAAAGAGAGAGATTATTTTTGTAAAAGCAACGAAGAATGACAAAGCAGCTCAAACAATTCCTACAAAAGAATAAACATGTAATGAGAAAGACAGAGATCAGAAGAAACCTCTAGTAACAAAGAAGGTAATAAATACTAAGACAAAAGAAAAAGGATCATATGCCCCCGAGTATGTCAAATGTGGAAGCCATTAAAGGAGATTCTTCCCTCCTATGAATAATGCCACCTGTTATGTCTGCCACAAGCTGGGACACATTGCTGCATATTTTCATGCAAGAAGGAGTAATTCAAACCAGCAAAAGTTGCAAATAGTAAAGAGACAGTCTCAAACAAACCAATGGATAAGACAACCTTACATCAGGTATGCAAATAGTTTCTATGGTTACTATTTTTATTGTAAGGAATTTGGCCATAAGATCATTGAATGTAGAAAGTATGGACAAAGATTAATGTTCAACACCTCAAGGAGGTTTATGAATCAAAGAAATTTTGTTCATACTCACAATTCTGCAAAAATTATGATCAAATTCTGTGTATGCAATCAAGTTGGACATATGCCTTCCAAATTTCCTCTTAGAAGAAGTAGTTCATCACCTCACAAAATATACCAAACAAAAGGGTGCTTCCAGTGGATAAAGAAGGTGAATAAATGTGACTTGGCCTTGTTAAGTTCCAAGGGTCAGCCGCGGTGTCGACAAAGACCAAAAGATGAGACAACATAGAATCACTTTCAGACCTTAGGATCTAGCCCTCCTAGGTCCAGAGAGGGATCTCTCTATGTGAGTCAAAGGATATGTCTTTGAAGCTTCAAGTTATGATTTTAGGCTAGTTATAGGCTCATGGTTGTTTTTTTGATTGTTTAG
Source organism: Pinus albicaulis (assembly GCA_034641835.2). NCBI lineage: Eukaryota > Viridiplantae > Streptophyta > Pinopsida > Pinales > Pinaceae > Pinus > Pinus albicaulis. The sequence continues at coordinate 34,033 of JAXQQM020077754.1, forward strand.
GTTTGGTTGGAAGGAATCAGGAAAAGAAGGTCCAATAGAAGACAAGGTTGAGCAAAGGTGAAGCTTAGGCAGAAATAGATAACTCAAAGAACATCAAAGCCATTGGGCTATGGGGTCAAGAAAGGGTTTACTTGTAATCAATGTGCAAGCTTTCAGTTGGGCTAGTCATCTAGAGCATTTGGATCTTTAAAGGGTAGAAGATGGAATGGAACATTAAGGATTGAAAATGAAAGGAGGAGAACCATCTAATTCCGTCTATAGACTGCCGCAGGTCATTTAACTCGCACTGCCAATAACTTAGGGGCAATTACAAGGGATCTTAGAAAGGCTAGCTGGTCGTGCAAAGATCCTAGTGGACAGGGCCAACACTAATCCCCAGTGTTCCCAAACCTTCCAGCTAAATCTTACCAAGAACATCTAAACATGGACTTCATCAATTCATACATCAGAGAGTAGGCAATATCATCCACTACACTGGTTAAATCAATAGAAATCAACATTTAGATACACATATAAGCAGAAAACATAAAGGCTGGGAGAGCAGCAACATAAGGTACCTATCAAGGGTAAATCTTATGCCAAACTTCTGATGCGAGCCTGAAGAAACATAATGAAATGAGAGCAAGTCAATCACAAATACAGAGAAAGGAAAACATCACCAGCTGCTTTAGATCAGGATCCAAAGAAACGTGCTTGTCATATTAAAAACAACACCAATCATGTACATCATAGCCCATAGCTTGAAGATTCAGTCCGAATACATCAAATCTCAGCCTATCTTACAATATACACAGAGAACTTGTCTCAAGAGGAACAATGCTTGCATTTCACTGATTTCTCATCAACAACAATTACAATGTTTCCTTCAGTGCTTTATAGCAAAGGATGAACCTAAGATCGACTAAAGGAGTAGGTGAAAATTAAATGTATCTTTAAACATAACAATGAATGCAGGGCCGAAACCCATTCTGCTTGACATGCTGTATATTTAATGTCTATCACCTCCCTTGTGAGAGAATGATCTGCTCCAAATTTGATCTTGACATCTTTTGGCTGGAGTACGCCTGGATGATTTGAACAAAATGAAATAAACCGCTAGGGCTAACACTAATCCCCAGTGGATAGGGCTAACACTAATCCCCAGTGTTCCCAAACCTTCCAGCTAAATCTTACCAAGAACATCCAAACATGGACTTCATCAATTCATACATCAGAGAGCAGGAAATAACATCCACTACACTGGTTAAATAAATTGTAATCAACATTCAGATACACATATAAGCAGAAAACATAAAGGTTGGGAGAGCAGCAACATAAGGTACCTATCAAGGGTAAATATTATGCCAAACTTCTGATGCGAGCCTGAAGAAACATAATGAAATGAGAGCAAGTCAATCACAAATACAGAGAAAGGAAAACATCACCAGCTGCTTTAGATCAGGATCCAAAGAAATGTGCTTGTCATATTAAAAACAACACCAATCAGGTGCATCATAGCCCATAGCTTGAAGATTCAGTCCGAATACATCAAATCTCAGCCTATCTTACAATATACACAGAGAACTTGTCTCAAGAGGAACAATGCTTGCATTTCACTGATTTCTCATCAACAACCATTACAATGTTTCCTTCAGTGCTTTATAGCAAAGGATGAACCTAAGATCGACTGAAGGAGTATGTGAAAATTAAATGTATCTTTAAACATAACAATGAATGCAGGGCCGAAACCCATTCTGCTTGACATGCTGTATATTTAATCTCTGTCACCTCCCTTGTGAGAGAATGATCTGCTCCAAATTTGATCTTGACATCTTTTGGCTGGAGTACGCCTGGATGATTTAAACAAAATGAAATAAACCGCTAGGAAGGTCTATCTGATAAATGTCTGGCTGTTTTTGAGCTGTAGTTAGGGCAGAAATTCTTTCAGGGATGTTATGTATAATAAAAGTGGTATGGGCACCCTGTACTTTGATAAAGAGAAACATTCTGCTGACAAATAACCCTGATGGTACCTTTTTCTTGTGCGCAGGATCCTTTGATCGATCCTCGGGGTCTGTAATCTGCTGCTTAGCCTTCCCAACTTCGGATTAAAAGCTCAAGATCTTCATAAGCCCGCTTTTAATCTTCCTTTTTCTCTTCACTAAAACATTCTGCCGCTTTATTTGCTTCTGACAGGGTAGTTCGGGTTTTAATGGTGCTGAAAGGTTTTCAGTGATCGAAGTCTACCTTTTGTCCTTGATGCAAATCCTCCCGGCCGCTTTCTTTGACAATTTTATAACAGTACCAATTCTTGGATTTAATACTGTCTGCACAAATTTTCCATGTAGAATCATGGTGGTCTTTACCCTTGGAAACTCTGCAAAACAACAAACTGTGAGGAAGACCATGGACAGGGGTGATGAAGGCGACGAGGACAAGATGTGGTCGTGGAAAATAGCCATGCAGACGGAATGGAGGGGAAAAATTGCAGGGGAAATGGTGAAAAGTAGCTCTGGTGTGGTTGGTGGACGTTGCAGAATGAAAAATGAATGAAAAACATTAAAAAATGCGAGAGTAGGACGTTATATGCGATGAAATGGTTGACATGTATGGAACATGCACGTGGGGTGACGTGGCATACGGACAGCCGAGTGGACGGATGAGGTGGAGGTCCCGGGGCAACGCAATGGTCAATGATGAACAGACAGATCTGGACTATCGATCGGGCGAAGATCGACGGTGGAGGACGACGGAAGGTGGGCCCGCGGGTACGATGGACCGGTATTAAATGGCGCGCAGCTTCGGGAGATGACAGCCGTTGGATGAGGGCCCCACGATCTAACGGTGGTAGTGGATTTCGCTACAAGGCCGGGGCCGAAGGTTAACACGCGGGAAGGTGGTGGTTTTGCCACCGTACAGGGGATAGGTGGCTACTGCTGAATGGAATCGCTGCGCTTCCGGGGAAAAATGCCCTGCGCTCAACGGTGGTGCAGAATTTACCGGTGGGTTTGGAGGATGACGTGTGCAGGTGGGGTCCACCATTTCGGGCACGCTCCGCGTCGTCAGATTGAAAAATGAATGGATGGCAGAGATTTATCGATCAATCCCAATATATTAAAACCCCAAATGCGCGTTTGCAAAGGTTTTGAATGATTCTTCGCATGGAGGCTGATTTGGAGGGACTAAGCGCCCGATGGATTTAGCGCTGGTCATGGCGCTGGGTCTCATGGGAGGAAAAGGAGCGGGGGCTAAGGCCCAATAAAAGAAATATATGGATTTTATTCGTTTTTAGTGCAGTTTGGGGCCAACCAAAGGTAACGGTAGTGAGATGGGGGGGGGGAAACTAGGGAAATAAGGGAGATGGGGGAATTTAGAGGGGACTTTGGGGGATTTTGGGGAGGAATTGGGGGAGAAGACAAAGGGGAAACAGAGGTGACAATGTGGTGCTTTGCAAGAGTATAAAGGGAAATAATGGGCTTTTTGAGGAATGGATCAGCAGAGGGACTACATTTTAGGCATAGCACACAGAGACTCCAAGGAGGATGAATTTTCAGGGGAAAGGCATTCCTTGGAGGCTCCAGAACAAAATAGCCCCCATCTTGCTTGTCAAGAATTTCATAGGGGGGCTAACAGTGGCTCCACATGGGGATGGTTGCTCCTTGGAGGAGTTAAGAAACCAGAGATGATCTTTGGAGTAGGCCAGATGCCTGTTGTCATAAGCCATCTTTCTTCTTCAATTTTAGCTGCCACAGTGTGATATAAACATCGGCAAAAACATTTCCCAACCAATCTACCTACCCAAACTACAATTCTACTATTTTACCTTGGGTGCATTTGAACTAGCAGACCCCTTTCATTTATTTGCAAAACAAAAACAGATCTATTCTAATCCTACCCTTATTGCTCCATGTGGCCAGATTAGACTGTTGGCCTCACATGTTTCTCTACCTAATCTACTACCTGCTAGGATTAAACTGTCCAACAGGTTTCTTCACCTACATTCTAAAACAGGAAATTTAAACACAGCGAAGTCAGGATTAGACTGTCTGACTTGCTGGGCAGAAGCTTGTAGAAAACAAAACTGTGAAGGCACGGAATTCTGCAACTGCGAAACATCCTTCTTTCTTTCTTGTGACTCAGGTTTTGAGCATATTTGAGTCACCCCTTTTCTTTGCTTCAGCTCTGGTTTGGGCATATTAGAGCTGATTCTTCTTTCACTGCTGATCCAAATTTTGAACTTGTTAGGACCAGCTATTCTGCTTCCTTTTGGCTCAGATTCTGATAAGGTTTGAGCCATGCTTTTACTTCAGAGGTTCATGTTTTGAGCATGTCTGAACCTCTCTTTTCATTCTGTTTTTTTTTTTTTTTTTTTTTTGGAATCTTTCTCTTTTTCTGAAAATGAAACATGCAATGGTATATACAATGGAGGTGAAACTGGAAATGGAAAATCAATAGAAGTAATGTTTGAGCATCCGGCCATTGACAGGACCCCCAAACAATTCTGTGCCATCAAGTTCTTGCAGAAAAAATGCATTAGGACCCACAGTGGCTTGTATGATATATGGACCTTGCCACAAACTGTCAAACTTACCATGTTTTCCTTTGTCCTCTCTTCTCGAATCCCATCTCAGAACCTTATCTCCAACCTTGAAATCTCAAGCTTTGGTTCTTTTGTAAAACTGTCTCTTTATGCCTTCCTATACTCTGACAGCTCTGCTATAAACCTGCTCTCTTGTTTGCTGCAGATGGATTGTTTCAATGATTCTCCTTATCATGCTGTCCTCCTCTGATTGGATCTCCTGAAAAAGCTTGATTACTGGAACTCCAAGACTAGTAGGGAAAACTTCTTCAGTCCCATAAACCAGTTGGAAGGGTGACATGCCAATAGATTTCTTTGTAGTAAGTTTGTCTGCCCACAAGGCATGTATCAACTTTTTATGCCATGATCTTTTGTTCTCTTCCAGCAGCTTCTTAATGATTGTAACCAGGTTTTTATTTGACGATTCAGCTAGGCCATTACCCTGGGGGTAATAGGCAGTTGAATGTCCAAGAGCTATTCCATACCTATGACAGAAATCAATCATTCTTTTGGATCCGAAAGAAGCAACATTGTCGGTGATTATTTTCCTTGGACAGCCAAACCGAGATAAGATGAAATCTTCTAGGGACCTAATAATGAAAGAATCGGTGGCACTCCTAGTGGGTATGGCTTCTATCCATTTAGTGAAGTAATATGTAGTAGTTAGGATCCATTTATGTTGTCCAAAGGAGGCAGGATGAATTTCTCCTATAAAGTCTAGGCCCCATTGCATGAAGGGACCTTCTATGGTGATAGGTTGCAGGGGGAGGGGAAGGAGCTTTCTTTTACCCTCAAAGATTTGGCATTTGTGGCAAGTGGTTATCATTTTATGGACATCATTAAACAGTGTAGGCTAGTAGTAACCAGCCCTGAGTATTTTATTTGCAGTGGTTTTCCAACTCAGGTGGCCTCCACACTCCCCAGCATGGAATTCTTGTTTTATTTTTTCAGCTTCAGTTTCTGACAAACATTTCAGCAAAAGGCCGTTTGGATTTTTCCAATATAGACTCTCATTCATAATGCAGTAATTTATAGCTTTGAGTTTTATGAATCTAGCCTTTGTTTTGGATAGTTCTGGAGGGGCATTGAGGTTTGTGAGCATGTAAAGGATGTCAATATACCAAGGAGAGTTCTGAAACTGCTCCTCAACATTTGGATGGGGAAATATTTCCTGCTCATCTAAGGCATTCATCATGTTAATGTCCAAGGCTTGCAAATTTGTTTCAGCCATTAATTGGGCCAGGCCTTGACCTTTGATCAGTTTAGTGGGTTTTATTTCAAGGTCGTATTCCAAGATGTTAGCAATCCATTTGCCTCTTTTTCCATCAAGGTCTTGGGACAAGATATCTTTGACCACTATATTTGGCACATAGGCAATGGTGTGAGAATGCAGAATGTACACCCTAAAGTATTTTAAGGCCTTAATCAGGGCATAGGCCTGTTTTTCCATGATGTTGTACTTTAAGGGTGCATCTCTTAAGGCTTTACTGAAGAAGGCTATAGATTGTTCATTACCTTCAGAATTCTTCTGCAGCAAAACTGCAGCTATGGTGTGTTGGGAAGCAAATGAAAATATCAGAAAATCTTTTGAGAAGTCAAGGATGATAAGGAAAGGGGCCTTAGTGAGTGCAAGTTTTACCGACTCAAAATATTTTTTGGCTTCAACAGTCCACTTAATTCCTACACCTTTCTTTAGCATTTCAGTCATTTTTCTAAGGTGCTCAGCGAGGTTGGGAATGAACCTCCTAAGGAAATTGATTTTTACAATGAAGGACTGTAATTCCTTGATGTTTCTAGGATGTCTAATTTGAAGTATTCCCTCAACTCTCTGTGGGTCTATCTTGATCCCTTTCTCGGATATAATGTGCCTAAGAAGTTTACCTTCTTGCAACCCAAAAACAATTTTCTTAGTATTTAAGGACAGACCATACCTTCTGCATTTTTCAAAAACTTTCCTCAGATGTTTTAAGTGTTCTCCTTCTGTTTTAGAAAAGACAGTCAAGTCATCCAAATACATGACTATAAAGTGTCCAATCTCATCTGAGAAAGCAATGTCCATTGCTCTCTGGAAGGTATCCCCAGCATTCATCAGTCCAAAGGGCATTTTTAAGTACATGAAGGTGCCCCAAGGAGTGGTAAAGGCTGTTTTGAGTTGATCTTCTGGGAGTACCAGAACTTGGTTGTATCCTGAAAAACCATCAAGCAGGGAGATTCTCTTAGAGCCCACTACCTTCTGTAGGATATGCTCCATTCTAGGCAAAGGGTAGTTATCTTTCAGGGAGGCTCTATTGAGGTTTCTGAAGTTTATGCATAGTCTGATCTCTCCTGTTTTCTTCCTTACAACCACTAAGTTTGACACCCAATCAGAAAACCTTACAGGGACTATTATGCCTGCTTCATACATCTTTTTAATTTCCTTCTCTACTGTAGGCAATTGTTTTGGATTGATCCTACGGAGTTTTTGTCTGAAAGGCTTCTGATTTTCCTTTAGTGGTATCTTATGTTGTATGATGTTGGTTTCATAGGCCTTCAAGTCTTCATAGCTCCATGCAAACACGTCAATGAATTCCTTAAACAAGTCAATGTATTTCTTCTTCATGTTTGTAGGTATAGACTTAGCCAGTTTTATCATTTTGGGTCTGTCTTCCGTGCCTATGTTGCATTCTTCTACATCAGAATCAACATGTTCTATTGTGGTCTTTTTCGCTACGTAATCAAAGTCAAAAATGTCCTCTAAGGGTGCCAGGCCTCTGGGTATGTTCTTATTTTTGGCCTGCAACACCTCTACTTCTTCTGTATCTGCATTTTCACCATTTTCGGTTGGATTTCCAGTTTGTTCAGAAAAATAATTTATTTCTATGTTACAAGGTGTTTCTTCTTCATCTGGGGGATCCTCGATTGGGCAGTTGTCATCAGAAACTGAGTCTAAATCAGAAAATTCAAACTCATTCCTACCCACCAGGAAATCTTCGATCTGTTTGTCTCCTTCAAAGACCTGCCAATATTTTTCATTTTCCGGCACTGCAGGCCTGAATTTGGTCTGAATGATAATTTTTTGGTCAGCTGGGGTCTTAGGATATGAACTGGCTAGGCAAGCTAATCCATTTGCAATTGCATTTTCCCCCTAGGAATGAACACTAACTCGAATTCAACAAACGTTTTTAGCAAATCCAGAGTGTCATTCCTGTATGCCCTAAGCCTGGGGTGTTTTGCTGAATACTCACCATTCACCTGTTTGATTACTAACTCTGAGTCTCCTCTCATAGCTATCTTACGGGCTCCTAATTTTTTCAACAGATTTAAGCCCAAGATCAGAGCCTCATATTCTGCAATGTTATTCGTGCATTTGAAATGCAGATTGACAGTGTGGCTCTCTGCATGATCATTTTCAGTGTTATGCAGCCACACTCCTGCTCTAGCACTTTGCCTAGTATAGGACCCATCAAAGTTCATTTCCCACAGGGGTTCGCCATTTACTTCGCTTTCATCCCCTCCCCTACAGCCGGATTCGCCATTATGTTGAGTTGTGAGGTTTGTGCTAGGAGAGGGATCATTTTGTGGTTCATTATGGGCATGGAGATCAGGGAGGTGGCTAGCTTGTTGTCTTTGTTTTATTTCTGTTTCATTCAGAGTTATATTTTCAGCAGTTTTCCTATGGTATTCTTCTTCATATTCTTCCAGAGTAGCCATGATGTTGAAATCCATGGGCTGTATGTTTGTATTTCCATTATCTGATCTTGGCTCTTCTACAGATTGGTCATTGTAGAGGATAAAAGAGTCTAGATCTGTATGTACAGAGTATAATGGTGAGTTTTCAGGTTTCTCGGGGCTACTGACTAAGAATTTCATCTGAGACTCTCTATATAGTCTTCTAAGTTGGCCAAATATAGGGATAGTGGCATAAGAGCCATCCATCTGCATTATTCCCTACAGTTTGGCTCCCCATGATCTTGACAACAGCATGCCATATTTTGGTGGCACATCTGCCACCACAACATCCATGACCATACATTTAACAGGAATCTGGGTTAAACTCACACATAAGTCTTTGATTAGGCCTAGGCATTTTACTCTACTAGAGTCAAATGAGTATAAGTATTTGTAAGGTCTGGTAATTTCTAGGCCTAGCCTCTCCATCACTACCTTAGGCATTAGATTGTGTGATGCACCAGATTCATGCATGGCATTATGGATGATCTTGTCATGAATATTAAGACTGATGTAGAAAGGTGGAACTACCCCTTCCTGAAAATTTCCCTCAATTTTGGGACCAAAGAGTAGGGCTGGTTGATCATCATTCAAATTTACAGAATCATTCATTTCTCCCAGATTTAATGCTTTCAAAATTTGGCCTTTATATACATCCTGAGTGGCCAGCTCAGATAATGGTACAGAGATTTTTATTTTTGCAATCTCACTCTCTAAATTGAAAGTGGACTATGTCTTGGAAATGTTCAATTCTATCTTATTTGCCACTGTTTTGGTGGCTGAATCAGCTTTCTGATTCCCATTATGTACATGTGTATGAACAGTTTTACCAGGAATACTAAATGAAGTGCTAGCACCGCTGGCTGGTTGACTTTGTTTTTCGGTGTCTTGGTTGTCTTTCTCCTCATGTTTACCAGAACTCTCAGCCGTTGTTTTGTTATTTACAGAGGTTGCTTTAGAAGATTTATCAGGTCTTTTCTTGATGGTAACCTCAGGAGTCTTCGTTTTGGAAGTATCTTGGCTTTTCTTGCTCCTAAGTTCATATTTTTCTCGGACCTGTAGCATGGCATCTTCAAATCCTAATCTGTAATTCTCAGTTTCTAACCATTCCTCCTCCCAACATGAGGGTGAGGGCTGGTCTTCCTCTGAATCACAGTTAAGGACTGAGTCCTCTGCTTCAAACATGTTTATTGTATTCCCTTTAGACTCTTCAATGATTCCCTCGTCCTTGTCTAAATTTTTTTCTTGAAACGGGGGAATGATTTGCTGATCTGACTCTCTTTGTCTGTTGGGAGCAGCATTGTTTCTTCTAATGTTCTGGTTCTGGTTTCTGTTTTGGTTATTTTTTTGGACAACCATCCTTTTAATCATTTGCTGTATCTCTTCCACGTTTCGAGACATTTTTTCATATTTGGGATCAGATGTGGAAGCTACGTTGTCATCCCTATATGTTACCCTCTTTTCAACTTTTAATCTTGCCCTTTTTTCCATTAGGTTTTCTTCTATGGTTATGGCTCCTTTCTGCATGTCTTCCAGGGTGGTGTACTCTTTATCTCTAAGCTCATAGGCCATGTCAGCATCAAATCCATCAGGATATTTTGCTAAGGCCATACCTTGTGGAGGTATCATGTGTGGAGGGAGAGCATTGTAAATGTTGTTGAATCTAGTGGTGTAATCTTGAACACTCTCTCCTACGTTCCTCTTAAGGGACATGTATTCAGCTAGGAGCTGGCGAGGGTTTGCTCTAACCTCCCACTTGTTTATGAAGGTTTGGTATAATGTAGGGAGATCTTGAATACTGCCAGGAGGTAGATTTTTAAACCATTTTTTCACCTCACCCCCTAAGCTTTGGGAAAAGATCCTCATTTTGATTGTTTCATCATCAATTTCCATATAATCAAACGAGCCTTCTATTTTATCTACATGTTGCTGAGCTGTTATGGACTCTTTAGTAGTGAAGTGTGGTATTTTTGATTGATAATCATTTGGTAAGGGTAACATAGGCTGAGGTAAAACTAAAGGCGCATACCAGGCTGCCATGTTAATGTTCTGATGAGGTATAGGGTTGGCTTGAGCAGCTGGTATTTGGATGACAGGGATGGTAGGACTAGCAAAATTTGGTTGAGCAGATCTAGGGTGAGAGAGCCCTAAGTTCTGAAGGAAGTGAGAATCAGGTGGTGTGGAAGGAGGGGTTTCACTGTCCCTAGAGTTTAGACCACTGTTAGATGGTGTATTGTAAACTTCGAGGTCTTGCTCGTCTAGATGATTGAATGACCTAGTTCTCGGTAGTCTATTAGGTACGTCTAGGTCAGGGAGGAAGTGTGCTAGAGCTGTTAGGTTTTCTGGTGCAGAATTAGCTCTAGGAACGTGGTTGAAAATAATTGGTTTGCTGGGTGTAGGAGCTCCTCTGAGGATACTCTCTGGATTTTCAACTATTTCTGGTGGGTCAGGGTTGGGATAAGCTCTTGTGTGGATGGTTCTGAAAGCCAGAATGCTGCTTATAAGCCAAGAAGCTTAACCCTACTTGTTTTTCTACCATGGTTAATGTTGTCTTAGGGGCTGGTCTCCCAGTGGAGTCTTCATTATGTTTCGGGTTTGGTCACCCAGTGGAGTCTAATGTGAAACCAAGATGATCAGCAGGCCTACTGATCACCAGTGGATTCTTTCAACGTTTAGGGACAATGGAGTCGCCAGGTGGAGGCTTTAGGATGTTCCTGAGGGGTACATTGTCCACCACAGTGCTCAGGCACTATCACCTTTCAAGAATCTCCTCTAAAACAACAAGCTCCAACCAGAGATTGACTGGGAGGGCATTTACCAGATATGTCACTTCTGAAAAGAGGATGAGATCTGGAGGCTATCTGGCCCTTTCCAGGCTCTGTCTAAGAGTATGGTGGATATTCAGTAATGGAGGTAGATTCAAGAAAGGGGTGACTTACTGTCAACCTGACTAGAGTTCTAAGTTTCTGAGTTTCTTACGAATGTTTAAGGTGAAATGTACTCATAATTCCCCAGCGGAGTCACCATTATGTTGGGGTTCCCATGTTTTGGCCAGGTTGACAAAGACCAAAAGATGAGACAACATAGAAACACTTTCAGAACTTAGGATCTAGCCCTCCTAGGTCCAGAGAGGGATCTCTCTATGTGAGTCAAAGGATATGTCTTTGAAGCTTCAAGTTATGATTTTAGGCTAGTTATAGGCTCATGGTTGTTTGTTTGATTGTTTGTGTTTTGTTGGAAGGAATCAGGAAAAGAAGGTCCAATGGAGGGCAAGGATGAGCAAAAGGGAAGCTAGGCAAAGACAGATAACTCAAAGAACATCAAAGCCATTGGGCTATGGAGTTAAGAAAGGGTTTACTTGTAATCAATGTGCAAGCTTTCAATTGGGCTAGTCATCTAAATCATCTGGATCTTAGAGATGATAGTTGGAATGGAACATTAAGGACTAAAAATGAAAGGAGGAGAACCAACTAATTCTGTCTATAGATCAGGCCAGAGGTCATTTAAATCCAAACTTGCTTGGATAGAATCAGGGGCAATTACAAGGGATCTTAGAAAGGCTAGCTGGTCGAGCAAAGATCCTAGTGGACAGGGCTAACACTAATCCCTAGTGTTTCCAAACCTTCCAGCTAAATCTTACCAAGAACATCTAAACATGGACTTCATCAATTCATACATCAGAGAGCAGGCAATAACATCCACGACACTAGTTAAGTCAATTGAAATCAACACTCAGATACACATATAAGCAGAAAACATAAAGGCTGGGAGAGCAGCAACATAAGGTACCTATCAAGGGTAAATCTTATGCCAAACTTCTGATGCAAGCCTAAAGAAACATAATGAAATGAAAGCAAGTCAATCACAAATACAGAGAAAGGAAAACATCACCAGCTACTTTAGATCAGGATCCAAAGAAACGTCACCATCATAAAAACTCAACACAGTGATTTATCACAACCCATAACCCGAACATTAGTTCGAATACATCCGTCATTCAAACCTGGCACTACATAAAGAACTTGTCTCAAGAGGAACAATGCTTGCATTTCATTGATTTATCATCAACAACCATTACAATGTTTCCTTTAGTGCTTTATAGCAAAGGATGAACCTAAGATCGACTGAAGGAGTAGGTGAAAATTAAATGTATCTTTAAACATAACAATGAATGCAGGGCCGAAACCCATTCTGCTTGACATGTTGTATATTTAATCTCTATCACCTCCCTTGTGAGAGAATGATCTGCTCCAGATTTGATCTTGACATCTTTTGGCTGGAGTACGCCTGGATGATTTGAAAAAAATGAAATAAACCGCTAGGAAGGTCTGTCTCATAAATGTCTAGCTGTTTTTGAGCTGCAGTTAGGGTAGAAATTCTTTCAGGGATGTTATGTATAATAAAAGTGGTATGGGCGCCCTGTACTTTGATAAAGAGAAACATTCTGCTGACAAATAACCCTAATGGTACCTTTTTCTTGTGCGCAGGATCCTTTGATCGATCCTCGGGGTCTGTAATCTGTTGCTTAGCCTTCCCAACTTCGGATTAAAAGATCAAGATCTTCATAAGCCCGCTTTTAATCTTCCTTTTTCTCTGCACTGAAACATTCTTCCGCTTTATTTTCTTCTGACAGGGTAGTTCGCGTTTTAATGGCACTGAAAGGTTTTCAGTGCTCGAAGTCTGCCTTTTGTCCTTGATGAAAATCCTCTCGGCCACTTTCTTTGACCATTTTATAATAGTAACAATTCTTGGATTTAATACTATCTGCACAGCTTTTCCATGTAGAATCATGGCGGTTTTTACCCTTGAAAACTCTGCAAAACAACAAACTGTAAGGAAGACCATGGACAGGGGTGATGAAGGCGACGAGGACAAGATGTGGTCGTGGAAAATAGCCATGCAGACGGAATGGAGGGGAAAAATTGCAGGGGAAATGGTGAAAAATAGCTCTGGTGTGGTTGGTGGACGTTGCAGAATGAAAAATGCATGAAAAACATTAAAAATGTGAGAGGAGGACGTTATATGCGATGAAATGGTTGACAGGTACGGAACATGCACGTGGGGTGATGTGGCATATGGACAGCCGAGTGGACGGATGAGGTGGAGGTCCCGGGGGCAATGGAATGGTCAACGATGAACAGACAGATCTGGACCGTCAATCGAAGATCGACGGCGTAGGACGACGGAAGGCGGGCCCGCAGGTACGATGGACCGGTGTTAAATGGTGCGCAGCTTCGGGAGATGACATCCGTTGGATGAGGGCCCCGTGATCTAACGGTGGTAGTGGATTTTGCTGCAAGGCCGGGGCTAAAGGTTAACGTGCAGGAAGGTGGTGGTTTTGCCACCGTACAGGGGACAGGTGGCTGCTGCTGAATGGAATCGCTGCGCTTCCGGGGAAAACCAGCCTACGCGCAATGGTGGTGTGGAATTTATCGGCAGGTTTGGAGGATGACGTGTGCAGGCGGGGTCCACCATTTCAGGCACGCTCCGCGCCGTCAGATTGACAAATGAATGGACGGCGGAGATTTATCGATCAATCCCAATATATTAAAACCCCAAATGCACGTTTGCAAAGGTTTTGAATGATTCTTCGCGTGGAGGCTGATTTGGAGGGGCTAAGTGCTCGACGGATTTAGCGCTAGTAACAGCGCTGGGACTCATGGGAGGAAAAGGAGCGGGGGCTAAGACCCAATGAAATAAATATATGGATTTTATTCATTTTTAGTGCAGTTTGGGGCCAACCAAAGGTAATGGTAGTGAGATGGGGTGGGGGGAACTAGGGAAATAAGGGAGATGGGGGAATTTAGAGGGGACTTTGGGGGATTTAGGGGAGGAATTGGAGGAGAAGATAAAGGGGAAATAAAGGTGACAATGTGGTGCTTTGCAAGAGTATAAAGGGAAATAATGGGCTTTTTGAGGAATGGATCAGCAGAGGGACTACATTTTAGGCACAGCACACAGAGACTCCAAGGAGGATGAATTTTCAGGGGAAAGGCATTCCTTGGAGGCTCCAGAAAAAACTAGCCCCCAGCTTGCTTGTCAAGAATTTCATAGGGGGGCTAACAGCTCTAACTGCTCAAGACTTGAAAAGCCAGTGGTATTTGGACAGTGGCTGCTCAAAACACATGACTGGAGATAGAAGCAAGTTTATAACTCTTGATGAAAATAAATTTGGCAATGTCACTTTTGGCAATGATAAATCAGGAAAAATAAAAGGAAAAGGCCCAGCTAGCTTAAACAATGGCAGAGGAAAGGCCGAAGATGTATTATTTGTAGATGGGCTAAAAGAAAATTTGCTAAGTGTCACTCGAATGTGTGATAAAGGCCGTGAAGTTATTTTTAGAGCACAAGATTGTGAATTCAGATCAAGTACCACAGGTAAGACTCCGCTCAAAGGAGTTTGAACAGAAAGAAATGTTTACATTGTGAAAGAGGAAGATGAAGCATGCCATCTTAGCAAACTAGAGGAGTCATGGTTATGGCATAAAAGATTAGGACATCTCAGCTTCGATCATATCATCAGACTAAGCAAGAAGAAAGTTGTTATAGACATGCCAGAAATAAAAAGGCCTTCTAATACTATATGCAAATCTTGTCAATTGGGAAAACAGACCCGCACGTCATTTAAAGCCAAAGATGAGTTATCAAGAAGAAGACCACTCCAGCTTGTGCACATGGACCTGTGTGGACCTGCAAGAACTAAAAATCCAAGTGGAGAATCCTAATTCATGTTGATAATCGATGACTTCTCCAGAATGACATGGGTGGCATTCCTCAAGAATAAATTGGAAGCTATGGAAAAATGTAAGATATTCAAAGCATTAGCAGAAAATCAAATAGGATGAAAATTAAAATGCATCATATCAGACAGAGGAGGTGAATTCACATATTATGACTTTGCTGACCTATGCAATGAACATGGGATAAAGCAACAATTTACTATTGCAGGGACACCTCAGCAGAATGGAGTAGTAGAGAGACAAAACATATCTGTACAGCAAATTGCCAGAGCCATGATGCAAGAGAGTAATATTCCTCAAACCTTCTGGGCAGAAGCTGTACACACAGCCATGCATATTCTTAACAAAGCTCACTTAAGGCAAAGAAGTGACAAGACTCCCTATGAACTATGGCATGGGAAACCAGCTTCAATCAAACATTTTAGAATATTTGGAAGCAAGTGTTACATAAAGAATAATGATGAAAATCTTGGGAAATTTGATGCAAGAGCAGATGAAGAGATTTTTCTAGGATATGCTTCCAAAAGTAAAGGGTACAGGTGTTACAACAAGACTCTTCGAAAAATAGTAGAAATCATTGATGTGAGATTTGATGAAGAACTTCCAAACAATACACAAGATATACACTGCAGCAGTCCATCAGACAACCATGAAGAAGAAGATCAAGATTATGATGAAACAAGCAATACAACAGAAGATGCTGAACTGAGCTCTAAAGCCCCTTCTAGATACACTCAGAAGAACCATCCTGAAGATTAGATCATAGGAGACGAGAGAAAAGGGGTCTGGACAAGAAAGCAACTCACTGAACAAACAGAAGAGGTATACATAGCCATGTTATCACAAATAGAGACAAAGAAGTTTGAAGAAGCCAGCAAGGACAAGCATTGGGTGAATGATATGAATGAAGAATTGGACCAAATTGAGAAGAAAAATACTTGAGAACTAGTTCCTAGACCCACTAAGAAAAAATTCATAGGCTCAAAATGGGTATTCAAAAATAAAATAAATGAGGAAGGACAGGTAATCAAGAATAAAGCCAGACTTGTCTGCAAAGGATATTCACAAATTGAAGGACTTGATTACGATGAAATTTTTTCCCCTGTAGCTAGAATGGAAGCCATCAGAATTTTTCTAGCCTTTGCATGATATCAAGACTTCAAAGTATATCAAATGGATGTGAAATCTGCTTTTCTGAATGGATATCTAGAAGAAGAAGTCTACATGGAACAACCAGAAAGTTTCTCTTTAACAGACAAAGAAAACTATGTATGCAGAATGAAGAAGGCTCTTTATGGACTGAAACAAGCTCCTCGTGCTTGGTACTCAAGGCTAGATAAGAATTTGCAAAAACAAGGCTTTAAGAGAGGTGGAGTAGACAACAATCTATACATAAAAACCCATGAAAATGAACTCCTGATTGTTGTAGTATATGTTGATGACATTATGTTTGGAAGCAACAGAGATGAACTAGCAAAAGGGTTTGCTGAGGAGATGAAATCAGAGTTTGAGATGTCCATGATTGGAGAACTCAGTTTCTACTTAGGACTTCAAATTCAGCAAAAGAATACATGCACATTCATCTCACAGGAAAAATACTTAAAAGAAATGTTGAAAAAATTCAAAATGGAGGACTGCGAACCTATGTCAACTCCCATGATCATGGGATGCAAGTTGTGTGCTGATGATGGATCTGCTGATATAGACAAAAAACTCTACAGATCCACGATATGAAGTCTACTGTATCTGACAGCATCACGACCAAACATCATGCTAGCAGTAGGACTAGTGGCTAGATATCAAGTAGCACCTAAACAAAACCACCTTCTAGCAGTCAAAAGAATATTTAGATATCTACAAGGAACAACACAGTGTGGACTTTGGTATCCTAAAGGCAAAAGCTTCACCTTGACAACATACACAGATGCAGATTGGGCCAGATGTGTGGATGACAGGAAAAGCACAAGTGGAGGTGCATTCTATTTAGGAGAAATCCTGGTGGCATGGTTAAGTAAGAAACAAACATCTATCTCTTTGTCTACAATAGAAGCAGAATATATAGAAGCAACAACATGTTGTACACAAGTCATGTGGATGAAGCAAACCCTCCAGGACATGAAGGTAATCATTGATGAACCTATCTCAATCAAATGTGATAATACAAGTGCTATAAGTATATCTAAAAATCATGTGCTTGATTCAAAAACAAAACATATCCCAATCAAGTATCATTTTCTCCGAGAACAAGTGGCTCAGAAGATAGTAAAACTGGAGTATGTACCAACAAAAGAACAGACAGACGATATATTTACCAAACCTCTTGCTAGAGAACCATTTGAATATTTGAGAAATAGACTAGGGGTAGTATCTATAGATGCTACTCTCTGATATGAAGAGAAAGCACAGTTTCAGGGGGAGAACATAAATGAAAATATCATTCGAGGGGGAGATCAGCCAGCAAAGGAAGCATGAAACAGGTCCTTAGGATCAAAGGATTAAATGACAAAATCTACACTATGAGATGTGCAACCCCTTGCCATTGATGTCAAAGGGGGAGGAAAAGCAAGCAATAGGAGAAAGGATCCTAAAAGGCAAACAGAGAAAGTGTATTGCCACAGAGAAAGTGTATTGCCATCAATACCAAAGGGAGAGACTATTAGAAATATTTTCATTGATGGCAAAGAAGGCAGCAGATGTAGAGACAAGCGAAGGATAGCAGTAGAAGACAATAGGTAATATTTACAGAGAACAGTGGAGGCAAAGGTCGAGAAGTAGAGGCAGAGGCACATCGAAGGTAGAGACAGAGATGAAATGGTCGAGATGAAAAGGTCAAGTAGTAGAGGCACAGCGAAGGTAGAGGTAGAAAGGCAGAGGCAGAGGCAGAGCCGTTATCAAACAACATCAAGACCAAACTTTATTGAAAAAGAACCCAAAAGGTTATATATATATATATTGGTGCTGGACTTATGTCTAAGTCCAAAACTTCATATAATGTTGACTGAAAATCAACATTATGTAGTGTGAGAATCCCCTACATAAATTCTGAGAATCACTACCCCTGTTGGAATATTCACTAAAGACTGTAGTGGCAAAGTACACATACATATATATATGTGCAACACACTATATACGAAGTACCATAAGGTGGGACTCCTCTACAAAAAATTCCAAGAATCATTAACCAGTTGGAGGATACATTAAAATGGAAGCAGCCGCCTATATATATGCAGCACCTTATTTATGTTGCGCCTTATACACAAAGGTCTAAGGAATATATATATATATATATATATATATAGCTATTTATTTATTTATTTATATTTATATGGAGTGGTTTATACACAAAGGACCAGGACTACAATACAAAGTATAGATATATATATATATATATATATAGCGCGAGATCTAAAGAACCAAAGGTTCTATCAAAGGAAAAGTACCATATGGTGGGACCCTCATAAATTGCATCGAAAAAGGTGACAGCGGATCATATGAACAGAAAGTTGCGATTGCGATTGAAGCCCGGACCCGATGAGTCTATAAATCATGATTAATATATGTTTGAGTTATGGCATAACAGTGTTACATCGCATCGAAGAAAAGTGTGGCAGTGAAGCATGACAATAGAAGTTGCGATTGCGATTGAAGTTCCATACCCGGTATGGTTTAAACAACGATTTATATATGTTTAAGTTCCAAAGATTTGATAGCTAGTGGGACCCTCACCCAATCGCATCGGAGCATCAGAGCATAAGTATATCGAAACATGCAACTGCAAATTGCGATTGCGATTGAGTTTCGGACCCGATGGGCGTATAAACTGTGACTTTATAGGTTTGAGTTCCGACCTAATTGCATCGGCACATTTAAATGAACAGTGGTCAATCGCATCGGCACATTTAAATGAACAGTGGTCAATCGCATCGGAAAGAAGCAAAATGTCGAAGCACTATATTAAAAGATTGCGATTGCGATTAATCGCAATGGGAAGAACTCGAAAAGCGATTCATCGCATCGGTGGAAATCAAAAGACCAAATCGCAGGAGTATTATGAATGTTGCGATTGCAATTGAAATACACGAGCAGAGTATAGCTGGCATGTGGGGTCCATCCTAAGATAAGACTAAGAACAATTTTGCTCCAAGTTAATTAATCCAAAGTTAAAGAGGAAAGGAAAGCACCGCGGCACATATATGTATATACAAAACAATACATACATATTTCCAATATGTGGATAGTAATGCATCGCATCGGATGATAGAACAAGTTCAGCAAGTGGGACCGTAAGGGAACAAGTTAAAACATTTTATTATTTGTATAATGCCGAGAATCAATTAGCATGATATAAAAAGCACAGTTAGATATGTATGGCATATGGCCGTTACCCTGCGACAGTGAACAAGGAAACAAATAGAGTCGAAAGGGACAAAGACACAGTCAAAGAAAAGACAAATGCGCAGCGAGCCAAGAGGCCGAATGAGTAAGCTGGAGTTTTCATTGTAATTGAATGTAAATGATTTTGTTTTTTATTGTTTGTGATGCATTGGCAAGTCTCTGGAAGAGAAAAAAATTCCCACTGTAATATTAAAGTTAGTACCTACAATTATATTTTTCTGAGTGAGCTGAAAAGAAATGAGAAGGTATAAAATCAAGAGGTATGACTATCCATTTCGAATTCCTACAGGAAAACAAACAGTCATCCGGAAATATCTATAAGTAATATCACCTTGATATGCATAGAAAAGAGAGAGAGAGAAAAGATAGAGAATGCAGAGTATAGAAGATTGAGGCAGAGAAGATAAGGAAGAGAAGAGCAGAAAGAGATGCTACAGAACAGAGCTGATATCTGAGGTAAATCAACAAACATTCTATTTGATAAATTCAGGAAGTTGGAGCATCCCTATCAAGTTGAAGCTTGATAGCTGTCAGTTGTAGCTAACGAGGTTGGAGCCTCACATGGGTTAATTCAGAAAATTGAAGGGAGTTGGAGCTTCCTTGCAAGTTGTAGCTTGCAGAATTGAGGTTGGTGCCTCCTGTAGGTCGGTGCCTGTAGAAAAACAGTGGTGAGAGGGAGTTGGAGCTTGCCTTTGCATCACAACAATAATAAGATGTGGTTTTCTCCATTTATGGGTTTCCACTTATATCTACTGTCTCTATCTGTGTTGTCTATGTGCTGAAATGATTTACCAAGTCTTTTTAGTGTTTGTTGCTCTCATAATAAGTTTGATGTCACATTAATTTAATACTTGCTGCAACTTATTAAGACTGTTCATATACTAAGGTTGGTTATAAAAGTAAGTTGTAAATAAGCTGATGAAAATTTAAAAAGCTCATGGATGTGTTAAACTAATTCACCCCCCCCTCTCAGTTTAACTAAGAATTCAACAGGAATATCTCTTCCACGGCTTGGGTTATCTATTCACCCACTGATGAGTTAGTTTCTATTCATGGGATATGCCTTGGTCAAACAACAAACATTATTGCAGAATATAGCGCAGTCATTGAGTTATTATCTGATGCCATTTCATTTGGTATTCGATGTTTGATCATTAGGCTAGGGTTTATGCGATTAGAAATCGGTATTATTGAGATTATTTTTGAAGGTTCATCTCTTGGAATGACAATTTGATTACATTGAATATCAACATATTTCAAGAAATTTAAACACATTGGGTGATGCATTAGATAATCGTGTTCTAAATAGACATTTTGCAACATTAACATAGTAAACTAAAACAACATTTAGTTCATGTTGAACAAGATACTCGAGATAAAGTAGTATTTTCATTAGTATAGATAGTTTTGTTTTCAAAAAACATTACATCATCTATGATAATAGGTTCAAACACCTTATGATCTAATAGATGCGATACAAAAAAAAATGTCAATCCACGATGATCATTCGCTACAGTGATGATTATCATGGTAATGAGACTATGGCACACACCACCTTGTGCGAGAAATCTCCTAAATGATCCTGGGACACTCGTAACATGTCTTTGAAGGTGGAGAGAATGTCATACATTACTATCTCGGGAATATCTATGGCTAAACTCTCCGAGTTTTGTTCCATATACGCTAGGATCTATGCTACACGATCCTATGAAGGTGCTATAGAAACGTGCTTGACGGCTATCAAGCGATGGAGTGTAGGTGGTTGTCATCGACCAACATACGCATTTAAATATTTTTTTTAAGTATTGGACGATAGAAAAAAAACAAAAAAATTAGATTAAAAACATCAAAATAATTTAATTACTTGTCTCATCCCACTATGCCCTTGGAGGCAATGACATCTCGGGATCACCTCGTAATCCATTCTTGCATTAGGGAAGTCCTCGATCATGAAGAATTGGTTCCTTAACCACACAAAGTATGTCGAAGTAAATAGAACCACTAAAATCCCATCACCACCATGGCGAGCCATTAATCGACCCACCATACATCCAAAGAGGTTCCCCACGATATGTTGTAATTAGGCTGAGGGCGAGAAGTGGGATTCTCTCTAAATAAAATGAAATGAGAATGGTACCATAACCAAAGTTCTTCAACTTTGCATTCTTTTCTCTAGTAAATTGGCCTTTCATATTGGCCAATACTCCTTCACACTAGTTAAAAAATGTCCCCTCCAAAACACTCCATGGCGGTTTGAATTTGGGATTTAGTTGCTACATGTGGAGTTTCACTCTTGCACAATTTGGTTATGGTAAATTCTATCACTTTGAGATCTAATCGCAATATAGTTTTAATATCGATGTGATTATCCTTTAAGTATGCCTCATCCTTTGCGATACTATTGTTTGTAACTCGCAATGGGAAGACCTCCTTGTGCGGCCCCAAACAAGGATATGTTCCCTCCTCTCTAGGACAATTTGGTAAGAAATAAATGTCCTCTAGCTCGATTTCTAGAGCCGGTGGTCACCATTAATGAAGTATTGGTTTTGAAATTCCCATGCATTTATGAGCCACGTCGAAACTCTACATGTGATTTCATACATTGAATAGCCTAGAACTTATATAAACCACAATTATTTAGCACACACATTGTTGCAAGATCGTTCATATCTTCATTTTCTACACCCTCATGTTCACGTTCTCGCCACTCCAACATGGTGAAACAACTGCCAAAATCAATACATTTGAAAGTTAAAAAATGATTTGGATGAAAAAACTTGAATCATTTTTAAGAGAATTTTTGAGTTTTAAAATGTTCATGGTGCCCAGTGGTTTTTGTAAGGAGACGGAGCGGATGTACGCATCGCTCACACAAAAAACCATGGAAGCCCAATAGTTTTTCCATTAAAATTATCGAGGGTCCTTGAGTTATTGGATGCATGACTTGCGGACCCCAGGAGCGCATTTTTAAACATGGAATTCTCCCAAAAAATGAAATTGATACTCAAAAAGAAAAAATGAAACGAGTGTAGAAATAAAGATTAAGATGATGTGGATTTCATAGTTACGACAATTAAAGAAATGGATGGTCGGTTCTCTGATAATTGCTCTAGGAACTTTTTAGCCAAAAGCTCTCAATACACTTCTATGAACACGAGAAGGTGAAAATTAATTTGTTTAACTTTTTACGAGTTTTTGAATGAATAAAATATTATATTTTATTTATATTTTTACTTTAAAAGATGAGTTTTCAAATATTTTTACTTCTTGGAAACAAGTATGTGTAATATTTTGAGTTTTTGTGCGAGGATATAGGATTTTTTGGTGAAAACAATTATTTTGAAACTAAGTATACTTTTATCACTTTTTCAGGGCTCTTTAAAATTACGAAAAAGTGAAACCACTGGAGTTCTCTTTTAAGCCCTTTTAGAGAATCTATAAATATGAAAATACTTGCCGAGTACTTGACTATTCGAACTCGCTAAATTAAATGAACGGTCATCCTTTCAATATAAGTTTATCCCTTTTTCGGATTGATGCGGAATAATTACGAAAAAAAGTATACATTAACTAATCATGGTCAATATAGTTCTCTCTGCATTATTTTATCCTTTTTTTGGGCACGAGAGATTAATTTTATGAATATGAACAATCATGGAGTTTTCTTATGTTTTTCTTCGACTCCCTAAAATTGAAAAACGCCATGTTTCTCCTATCTTTGGACCCATTAAAAATTTAATAGTAAAGGACTTGTTGATTACAAATAGGACGAAACCACTCCTTCTTAGGGTTTGATTTTAATACTAAGATGGACTCATTCGAAGGATGAGCTTATATAAACAAGCAAATGTTATCCTTCTCAATCTTGTCAAAAATAAAGAGGTACTTGCGAGTAATGGTGGGGAAAAAGAGAAAAAAGAACCCAATTTTCATCCTTGTTTAGAAAACGGCATACCACTCTTGAACATGACAATTGGTCACACTTGTACACTGGGTTGGGAAACCCTTTTTCTAATAGTTAATCGAACCACATTGAAAGTCTTGACGGGATTTTTGGGTATTAAATTTAGGTCAATTGTTGCAAAACCATACGGAGTGTCATTATGTGTTCAGAGATAGTTCAAATAAACCATTCATTGCAAACATTTGTCTCCATTCACGTTGACCATCCATGATTCGAGTCCTTGTAAAATTTTCTTCCAAACTTGATCTAATTGTTTTGTATCATGGGATTTCATACGAAGGGTCACTTTCTATCGACGTCGGCTCATCATCTAGAAAGTTGATCCGAATCCTATCGGTGCCTTGGGCTCGCATGCCCTAATGGCGGGGTTTTTCACCTTTGACAATATTTTTCATCATTCACCTTCCATAGAACGATTCTATGAGTCTTCGTTGCAAATCATTCATTCACACTTCATATATTTTCTTGGAGTACTTTGAGAGCCATTGTCATCATTGGTGTTTTCTCTCACACTTGTTAACGGTTCATATCATTGACCCATGTAATCAAGACCCTGGATCTAGTTTCCACCATCAGGCTATGAGGATTTTATTATTCATGATACGGTAGACTACTCATGACATATGGATGTGCCCATCTTGTGTCTACTTTTGATGTAATATTGAAACCATATTTGCACCCTAGAACATTTAGTTAGTTTTGATCTAAGTATGGGAATACCTACCTCGGTAATGATATATATATGTGTGTGTGTGTGTGTGTTTGCATCGAATGTTTTTACAAGTTTCGACAGGTTTCCCCAATCCAATCCTCGGAATGATAAATCAATTCACTCTTTAGAAACACCTCGGACTTTGCACTTTACGAGGCAATCTGTTACAAGTTATTTTGTCACCATGACATTTGAATTTCCATATGTGTCTATCACTACCTATATTGTGCTCCCTTAGAAGTCAAAAACCCTAATGTTCCTAAACCAATTCTTGGAATTGGAGAAAAACTCTTTAAAACCCTTAGAAGTCTACCTCCGCACTTTTTCTAGCCTTTTCCTACGAGGCTCCACGGATACTTGGTCTATAAACTACGGAAACCCCCCACAGATTACGCTGCTAAAACCTACGGACTCTGTAAAAAATTAAAATAAAAAGAAAAAAGTAAATTCTGAGAATCATAGGTGGTCGAATATTCTCCCAACTAGAAGCTTCTAGAGGCATGATCAATTCGAGCTTTATTCCTCCACTCATGGAAGCTTCTCCCTTGGTCCATGGAGCTCAAATCCATTCATGAGGAGGAATCCATCCCCCTCTTCATGGAGCTGAAGATACCTCCATTTCCCTATAAATTAAGCTCAAGTTTTCGGGTCTCAAGGGCAACTAGTAGATTCTACATACATAGTAGACATACATTGTAGTTGCTAAAGAAATTCCCAAGAGTGCATACTCTCTACACTAGTTGTTGATGGCATGAGAATGATCACACCCTTATGTCCATAACTCAATGTTGGTATTCAAGGAGGAAGGCTTGTCAAATTGAAAGAGGAACGATTGTTCGGGACCACTGGGAGAAACTTGTACAACATCGAGGCATCGGGTTGTAAGATTACTCTTTTTATACAAGATAATACATATGGATATATTTTTCTCATTGAGTTGTTCTTATTCATATTGAATGCGATCAATACTTAGACTCCTTGATCACTAAGTTGGATTAGATTTTCTTGATTATTATATATTTGTTGCGCTATGTAACAACCCCCCATTTTCATTTTTAAAAATTGTTTTAAAATTTGATAATATAAATAGGGACCCTTCTTATAATGTATTTTTCATTTTGAATAAAAAAAAATCAAACTCCAAAACATTATTTTTTCTAAAAAATAAAACAAAAAACAAAAAGAAATTAATAAATTCCATTTTCATATCTTTGTGATCACCCTATCGCAAATCGCATCCCGCATAATCACTTTTCCCATTAAAAGTTAAGCACAAAACGAGAAAATCTGATTTGCTATTTTCGATTTGAACTTAGAAAGTGGCATCATAAATCACACATCACACATAAAAATTCAAAGCTGAAGACATGAATTATCAATATTTCGATGTTGCGATATCACGATAAAGCGGATTTTTCTATTTTGCGATTTCACGATATCGTGAAATTGCATATCACATAACGTAAAGCTTGTTAAATAAATTCGCTTCACAAAACAAGTTCAAAAAATACCCAATGCGACGGATCTAATAGGGTTTAATAAAGGTTTTAATGTGAAAATAAATCATATCGAAAATAATTAAACATGTTTCATCATTCCAATGCGAACAATTATTGTTTTGTTAAGACTAATTAATGATACAGCTGCTTCCCAGGATATTTTCTTTTAAAATCAATCATTTCACTATATATTTCATCATTTAATAATTTCTACTGTCTTAAATAGGGAATTTTCCTCAAAGAGATGTCCATATGCAAGATAATCGCGAAAGCAAGACAAATAAGCTATTACGAGAATTTGAATGTACATAAATTTACGTCCACAATCTCGGATATTGTTTGCCTTTGGAGATGGAGGTGCTAGAACATGGAAATCCATCTATACTATCCTCGAAAATGAAAAACTTGGAGTAACGGAGGGTCAAGAAGCGTTGATGATGCAAAGCCCTCATATTTACGAGTTTAAAGATGCCGCATGCTCCTTCCTTCATAAAATAAGCGACAAGGGTTGGGCTTTTATCATACAGCGATATGATAAGATGGGTGGTTGAGAATTAAAAATTAAAAGGCGAAAAATTAGAACCATTAGGAATGAAATATTAGGTTCTTTTAGAGTTGAATTTTTGAGAGTCATGTACAAACTACCCGACAAACAAGACATCTATGATAACCGGGTTTGTCAAAAAAAATTTCAAAGAATAATGAAGACCCTTTCAAAATGATTCAAGGTTAGAGGGAAAATGGA
Source organism: Pinus albicaulis (assembly GCA_034641835.2). Classification (NCBI taxonomy): domain Eukaryota; kingdom Viridiplantae; phylum Streptophyta; class Pinopsida; order Pinales; family Pinaceae; genus Pinus; species Pinus albicaulis. The sequence goes on from JAXQQM020077754.1 coordinate 60,354, forward strand.
TAACAAGTTTAAGCATGATGAATCGGTATGTATCCTATTGCTTCACTTGCAAATCCCTACAATTTTGCAACATCAATCTTTGTGTGAGATTATATGGTCTCACTGATAACACCAAGTTTTCTATTAATTGGGTTCCCTTGATTGACTCCTGTGTTAATTATCATATCATGAATTGGGAAACCATTCTTTTTGAAAAACCTAGCCAGCGATTACTAAATATCTCTAGGCGAAGTTATGTCTTCCAAAACCATCCCCCAATTTTTCATGAGCGCACACATTTTTGATGCCATTTGTTTCTCCACCAGCTTTCCAATTATGGGTTGGAAATGGACTCTCGAGGACCCTACCCCTATTCATTTAAGTCATAAACGAGATATGGGAACATCATTTTGTACCACACTTCCATAGGTTATGTTGTGGGGTTGTATTACCATTACATCGGTTAATGTTTGATAAAGAGAGCCCCCAGAGTTCACTAAGGAAGCCATCATAGATCTCCAAATGATAGGAAGATGTTTCATTGAAGAATAATTTTCATACATCGAGTATTCGGAAGCTGCGATCCTCCACATGTGCCTCCTTTGTATGTTTTAGATAAACTATGGAAAGAGAAGTGGCTTACCAAACTATCGGCAATGAACTCACTAAAACTTTGAAAGATAATAAAAAATATTTATGCCCAAGTTTCCCAATTCAATGTGGTTCATTCTCCCTCATGAATTTCAATCATGCGTCAAATTTTGAAGCTCCATTTGTTCTACCACCAAGGAAATTCGACCTAGAGAATATTTCTTATAAATTTACTCAATCGGTCAAAATCAAACCTATCATGCACACGGAGATGATAGATTTGAAGACGTTTTGTAATCCATTGAAAATTTTGAAGAAATTCATAACATTGTCAAATTGAATCTAAACCCGGAGGAATTACAAATATTCCAAGAGTATAGAGAGAAAAGACTCAAGCATATTCCAAAATATATATTGATTACTTGGTTATATGTGAACCATGCAAGGTGATCAAAATAGAAGAATTAGACCCACGAGAATGAAGCGAGCTAGAAATATTGTGGAATTCGATTAGTAATAGATCAATGGATACCCCCAAGGGATCATCCACATATAAAAACATAGGATTTCAAGCCCCCCACGGTCATATAGTTTCGACAAAAGAAAGCCTTTGGAAGATGCGGAGAAGTTATTCTGCGTTTCTATTGCTTGAAATTATTCTAAAGGTAGCTGATATTCGTCCATTTTCTATAGCCCTCTTCATAAAGTTGTAGTAAGGAAATAGAGAAAGAGAAGAAGGATTGAAACACCCCCAGAGTAATGAGGTCATTGAAGTTGTATGGAAAGACACCACTGTCAAACCCAATCGACAACCTAACTACGGCTATCACAATTTGTTGGAGCATATACTATTGTAACAATGGACAAAGCACCAAAAGTATCCATTTTGGTTCGAGAGAAGGATGATAAAATAATGCAACTACAACCACAAATGGATGAAGAAAGGAACAATTTGAATCAAAAGGTGAGCAACAACTCTTTAAATTACGGCAAGATATGGAGAGTACTTAAGATAAGTCACTGAAAATGACTTATCCAACAAAGAACACAGCTGATTAAAGATTTAAGATAAAATCTTATAAAGTATGAAGAGCATTCCTACTTTGAGAGGAATTCATTAAAGAAGCATTGACATTAAATGGCCTATTCTCAAAACAACAAGACTTGTTTCTCTTACAAATGTCGAGACATAGTTCCACATTTGGAAATCGGTGAACAATCAACTAATAAAGTCATTGATTAGAGAATTGAGTTTAATGAACTCAATAACAAAATCTACGACTATATTGAATGACGAGTTCGGAAGGAAGGAGAAGATAAAAATCTCCCAAAGATCAAAGAAACTTATAAAGATATTCTCTTTTGCTGGTTCGGGATATACGAGGTAAAACATGCGAAATTGGCAATAGCTAGAGCATCGAGACATATCAAAGAGCATTGTCACAACAATCAACCACATATTACATACCTAGGTTTAATTAAAGAAGGAGATCCTAAATCAATTCACGATCTCAAAATATTGGAACAAATTTGGAAAAATACGAGGTTAAATACAAGAAGAAATAATTGCATAGTTGAAAAAAAACTAATTGGGAAGCATAATGAAAATTCTTGGTTAAGCCTCATAGTCAAATAATGACATTAAATTGTTCTCTAGATTCCATACAAAAATTGTTGCCACTTTTACTTGATGCTATATTCTTGGACAAATGAAGACATAGTTCGGGAAGCCTCCACAAGTCCAACCAATGCCCGATATTTGTGAACATAAAAAGCGGAGGCTGGCATGAGCCGATCATCAAGCATGATCATGAGTTAATTTTTTTTGACAATTTTAATTTTAGCAATTAGATACTAGGAATGAGGAAGGGTTTTAGAAACCTCCTCATAGGATATTTTGTACAATCTATTTTTGTAAGTAGTTAATGTAGTATTTAAACCTTTCTCTGTGCATTTAGAGAAGGGTCCGGGATTTTTATTAAGAACATTGATAAAGAATGCATTACTCGTATGTTTGTGGATGTCTTGATAAGATAATGGAACATGGTCTTTTCAATTATATATCATATTGGTTGATCATTGTTGATGCATTATTGTATTCTCTAAAAGACTTATTGATAGAAGATTGATTGTGGCCTATTATCATTGGTCGAGATGAGAAGTACAACGCACATACGGTACTATTATCGTGTATGCTAAACTTTGTTTTAACATTAGTGGTAAATCTAGCTTTCGTGAATTATGTATGAAATCAATTATTTCTATTTGAAGTATCGGTTTGCACTATTGTATGATATCATAATACAAATTTATTTGTTTTATATATTCTCATCATAATATACTGCGATATGTTTCACATCTTTCTACGATTAACTATTTTTCAAAAGGATTATCTTACAAAAGTGTTAATTATATTAATTCTATGATTGATATAAATCATCGAGAGACTCAATAGCCATCATTTTAGATCGCATAAAATTAGCATTATCCTAGGGTTAGATTAGATCATATTTAATTCAAATTTTTTCATATTAGAATAAAGTTGTCTTAGTTTTTAGTTATTCTTCTTGCAAATCATTTGAAGAAACCCAACAATCATATAAAACCCAAAATTGGGAAAGCTGGTCCATTATCTCCCGAGTCGAGCCACTATCCCAAATGGAAAAGGAGTTGCTTTAAGGTCCAGTGGGTGGTTATCCCCCTTGTTGTTGCCACGGTTTACCGAGGCCTCAAAATTTTAGGCGCTAGTTTGAGGGCATGACTTTGAATGGCATACAAATCTAAACCTAAAACTAGAAGCACTCATAAGAGTCGATCTCCCCAAAAAGCATCCTACATCTTCTCGATCGAAACTCTAAATCACGAATCATAAATCAAAAATTGTAGAAACCTTCCCCTCATCCCCTAAAATATCTCGACAATCATACGCGAATATACTCCCGAGTCTCCCAAAGTTCATTATTTAATTTAGAAATTAGAAGGAATATCTATTTACGCTTTGAAAAGCATATTAATCTTGAAGTTTTTTACATCCATATCTAAAGTCGAGATACGAGTGAAGTTATGCCATCTTTTCCCTTCGATTACTTCCTCACATCCTCCTACTCAATCTACATCTTATTATTCTTCCATTTCTTCTTGTTAAGTCCCTATATTAATAGTGTATTCCCTTATTATGTTAGTCTATCCCCCCCCTTATTTTTATTTTTGTACCCTTGTAACCCCCCATATTGTTATTATTGTGCCCTTACATTATTATTGTTAGGTTAGCTAGGATTACATTGTGGCCCCATGGACTCCTATATATAGAAAGGAGGTTTTGTCATTTGTATCATCCAAGAATTGTTCATTCATTTAATGTATTGGAGGTTGCCCCTCAAAGTGGCTTATTTCTAAGGCGTTGATATCTCTTTTCTTCTCTTTTTGACCAGTTTCACACCATTTGGTATCGAGCTTTGGATTCTAGGGTATCACTACTCCAAACGAGTCATCGTGGAATTTTATCTATAACTTTGTTTCTACGAAGATTCAAAAGCTCAAATTTTTTAGAGTACGAAGCCAAAATCCGGAGGAACGCCATCGCAAAAGTTTAGAGCTTAGTTACACTACTTTCGGAGATATGATTTGTGGAAGTGAGGGCTTTTGTGCGGGCTCTTGAATTTAACCTAAACGAGTCATCACGAGAAGTTTCACTTTAAATATTTTTATACAATATTTCGAAGCTGAAATTTTCACAAAGCGACGTTGAAATCACGAGGGAACCTCTTTGTACAAATTTTAGATCTTGGTTCAGCGATATTTTTGGAGATATGATGCTGTGGAAGTTAGGATTTTTTCGGGATCCGAATTTCATCTCAAAAAAGGTGAGTCAGTGGGAAAACATCATAACTCTCTCTGCGAGAATTTGATTGAGATTATGTAAAAAGTGGCCGAATTTACACAGTTGTGGTTTCCTATCTACAAATTTCGAGCCAAAGGAGGAAAGCGTCGATGACACGTGGAAAGTCGTACAAGTTCACTCTGCGAGACTAGTCCATAATTAGGTCATTGTGGGATATGGGACATAACTTTGTCTTGAAGAGTCAAATCGGGTCGGACCTATGGCACTCAAAAAAGGATTCATAGGGCTACCTTAGTACCCAAATTTCAGATATTGAAGATTCAATATCACGGAGATAATTTAGTTTCAATATCGAGCTCCTCAAAAGCAAGAAAAAAAGGTGTGTATTGTTTTTGAATTACATAAGTCTCATTTGAAAAAAAATTGGTTTGAATTTATTCCAAGAGCATATTGAAGAACGGATATCAATATTGGGTTCTAAAATTCCCCCTAAAAAAGAATTCAACACCCATTAAGCATTTAGAAGGCTCTACTATGACTCATGAAGACGAATAAATGCAACATGAGATGTCAAAATTACAAGAGCAAGTGCACCTATCACAAAGTGCAGACAAAAAATTAAAATGGAAGTTTTGAAGAAAAGACGTAGAAAATAAGATGGATGGTTTGAAAAAAAGGCATGGAAGCTAATATGGAGGGCATGGAAGTTGGCATGGAAGCTAAGATAGATGACAAAGGAAGCTAAGATCGATGAAAAAATGGAAAACATGAAGAATGATCTAAAAGTAGACATCGAAGGTTTGTCAAAGATGATACAATAAATGTTTCCTAATGGCGAAAAGATAGTAGAGGAAACTCATGATGAAGAAAAAAAATAAATGTTAATCGTGATTTCATAAACTATAATGTTGGATGAAAGAACCACCATATTCCAAAGATGGATATGAGGAAGTTTGATGGCAAGGATCATAACATGGATACTATAGATGGAGCAATATTTTGATCTCAATAATGTGAAAAACTCACACAAAGGTACGCATTGCAACTTTACATTTAGAACAAAATACATTTGTATGGTATCGATGGGTTTGCTCTCATAATTTTTTTCACTTGGTTAAATTTTTAGGAGGAAATGATAGCACATTATGAGGATACAAAAAGCAATACCTTCTTTAGCCAATTGATAAATCTCAAACAAAAGGGTTTAGTGGCGGAGCAAATTGAGGACTTCAAAGAAATTGAATATAAAGGGTAAGCTGATATTCCGGAGGAAGCAGAGGATTGATGCCTTCATAGGGACTTTAAAGGATAACATCCAACATGAAGTTCGAGTTTGGGAACTTGATTTGTTGGAAAAGGCATTCGAGGGTTGGCAAGAAAAAATGAATGTAAAATTATGGCAACAAGGAAGCCTAACACTCACATATATAAAGATGGAAGTGTTTCTACTCCTAGACTTCCACAACCTACAAGGTTGACACCACAACAATTGGAAGAAAGTGAAAAAGGGCTTTGCTACGGTTGTGATAGAAAATACACTAAAGGTCATAAGTGTCTTGAGAAGAAATTGTCTTACATAGATTGTGAAGAGGAAGAAGAAAATGAACAAGAATCTTCGAAAAAGAGGATATACACGAGGAACCAACCCTAGAAGAAGAAATGAGTCGACCATATCATGTAATGCATTGGCGAGAATGCACCACTCACAGAAAACTCTCAATATAGAAGGACATATCAAGAAGAAAAAAGGTAATAGTGTTGATTTATTCGGGTAGTACCCATAATTTTATTTATTGTAAGGTAGCCAAGGGATTGGATTGTTTCCTATACCCAACACCAAAATGTCAAGTGACGGTTGCAAAGTAGGAGGAACTATAAATTGTTTTGAAAAAAGCCATAATATCCCGACTAACCATGGGAATATGTATTTAATAGTCGATGCTTTCCATTCCTGTGGGAAGGTGATGATGTTGTACTAGGAGTACGATGGTTACAATCTTTGCCGGTGGCTTTTTAATTTTCAAGAATTTTCTTGAAATTTTTTTCGAGAAGGAAAAGGATGTCGAATTATGGGGTATCGCGGGGAAGCTAGGAAAGATAATGAGCTCTAATGTCACGACAAATCTTCTAAAGAAAAAGAACAACGACGTGTAATTGCACAATTATGCTCACTAGAAGTTCCAACATCAAAATCAGCGTGATCATCTGCGAGATCTCCAAAAAAGTCTTGGATAATCATTCCAAGTTGTTTAGAAACTCCAAAAAGGACTCCCTACCTATTCGCTTGATCATGATCATGCTATTCTTTTGATTCCGGGAAATTGTTCCATCCAAACTTCATGCCTTATAGATATCCTTATGTCCAAAAGAGTGAAATTGAACATGTGATTGCGAGAAATGTTAGAGAAAGCTAGTATAATTCAACCTATTCAAAGTTCCTTCTCTTGCTCTAGTAGTATTGGTGCACAAGAAGGATGGATCATGGCACATGTGTTTGGAGTTATAGGGAGAAGCTCAATAACCTCACCATTAAAGATAAATTTCCCATTTCCTGTGATTGATAGGAAATATGTGATGAATTACATGGAGCAATTTTGTTTCACCAAGTTGGATCTTCGCTTGAGGATGTCCAGCAAATTAGAATGAAAGGCCCAGAAGATATTCTGAAATCAACATTTCGAACTCACATGAGGGTCATTATGAATTTTTGGTCATGCCTTTTGGCCTTACTAATGCACCTTCTACATGCACAAGGGTTGATGAATTCCATTTTCAAACCCTTCCTTAGAAAATTTCTGCTAGTATTTTCTGATGATATACTAATCTGACGAAGTCTTGGAAGGATCATGTTCGACATGTTGACAAGGTGCTCAAACTATTGCAAGAGAAAACAATTATATGCAAAAAACATCCAAATGTTTCTTTGGAGTACGAGAGGTGGAATACTCGAGCGTACATATTGTGTCTCACGAGGGTGTTAAGAGTGAGACCCTAAAAAATTAAATCCATTAAGGAGTGAAAAGTCCCCACGACCATAAAGAAGTTGCACAGTATTTCTCGGGTTAACGAGGGTATTATTGCAAGTTTTTTAAGGAGTATGGGGAGAATATCAACACCTCTAACAACGTTGTTGAAGAAAGATGCATTTTCATGGACTCTTACCAGAAGCAAGCTAAGGGCCTTTGAACATCTTAAAGAGAGAGACAGCTAGTGCCTAGCACGAAGGTCTTAGCTACTCCAAACTACACAAAAACCTTTGTTGTGGGGAATGTGATGCCTCGGGGAAATGGAATTGGTGCTTGTTTTAATACCAGAGAAGGAAGACACATTGCTTTTGAAAGTCATCCAATCAAGAGAAAGTGTTTACAAAAAGCTATTTGTAAGGGAGAAGGGAAATGTTAGCAATAATACTACATGCACTAAATAAATGGCGACCTTACCTAATAGAGGAGAGAGACAACTCCAAGGTAAAAATTGATCACGATAGTCTTAAACACTTTTTGGAGAAAATACTGTCTTTAGAAGAAACAGCTTGATATTGATCACCAAAGATGTTGGGTTGTGGCTTGTTGAAATAATGTACAAAAAATGGAAGCTAAATGTTGTTGCGGATGCACTCTTAAGAAAGAATGAAGAGAGGTGGAAGCATTGCTGCATGCCCATTTCTATTGTCAGCAAATTGGATAACCAAATCCAAGGGATGAATGGAAGAAGGACAAAGAAGTATGAACACTCATTCCAAAAGTTGCGTGAGCAAGATCCTAGTACATACGATGCATTTATTTGGAAAAAATGATTTCTTGTGGTACAAAAGACCAAACTTACATATTTATAATAATTCCCAACTAAAACACAATATTCTTTTGGAATTGCACACTTCTCCTTTGGGAGGACTCTCGGAGTTTTTAGAAACTTACCACGGGGTGAAGAAATGATTTTTTTCGGATTGGCCTTAAAATACTGATGTTACAAAATTTTGTGTAGGCGGAATGTTTGGTTTGCCAACGAGAATAAAGTTGAGACAATTAAGACCTTGGGTCTTCTGCAACCTTTATCCATTCATAAGTCGATGTTGGGAAGTGATTTCAATGGATTTTTATCACGAAAGGTTTACCTAAGGTTTGAAGGAAAAAGTGTCATCGTGGAGGTATTTGATTGAGTGCCAAAGTATGTACACTTTTGTGCATTGTCTCATCCGACTCAAACGAAGTACAATTGCTACTACATTTATGGACACAATTCCAAAAGCTACCTGAGGGAAACTCAAAGGTTATTGTGGTGTGGGAAGATCATTTTACTAGAAATTTTTGGACGGTTATTTTGTTTTTGGGTGCTCAATTAAAATTGGCCTCATGGCTCATCCTTGTCATCCTCGATGCGATGAGCCAAAGGCGAGATAGTGAATAAAATTTTGGAAGGATATCTTCGTTGTTTGTATACTGATAAATAAACACAATGGGTGCAGTGGTTACCTCTCGTTGAATGGTGGTATAACACTTCCTTCCATCTTTTGCGGCAAAAATGACCCCATTCATGGCACTTTTAACGATGTCATCCCTTGTCCATCACAACATCTTTAAGAGAAAACTCTCCGGGTTCAAACGTACGGAAGATCACATCGAGCATCAACAAGAAGTTCTACAACTCTTAAAGGATAACATAAATTTGGCACAAAATCGAATGAAACGATAGGAAGAGGAATCCAACATCGTAGTGAGAGAAGTTTTGATGTAAGAGGCCGGGTATTTTTACGGCTACGACGTACGAAACAAATGTCCCTCGAGCAACCTAAAGAAGGATAATAAATTATTGCCAAAGTACTATGGTCCTTACAAGGTGTTGCGAAAATATTGGTACTATGGCATACAAATTGGAGCTTCTTGATTCTTCGAAGTGCATCCCATTTTCCATGTTTTCATGCGTAAAGAAGGTTATAGGTAGAAAACCTTCCGGTTCAAACAATATTTCGAGGAAATTGATGAGGACGGAAAATTAATATTGGAACTCTGAAGCGAGTCACGAGAAAGCAAGAACTCTACGGCTACGAAGTATCGATCAGTTTTCGAGAGTGTCTCATCGAGTGGGAAGAACACCACCCGAGAGATTCTGCATGGGAGGATGAGAATTTTATATAGAATCACGTAGCCACCTCGAGCGTTGAGGACAACACTTTTTTGAAGGAGAGGAGCATGTTAAGTCTCTTATTATGTTAGTGTGGCCTCCCTTATTGTTATTTTTTGTGCCGTGTAACATATGTTATTATTGTGCTGTACATTATTGTTAGGTCGGCTGGGATTACATTGTGGCCCCACTAGGATTACATTGTGGCCCATGGACTCCTATATATAGAAAAGAGTTTTTCATTTGTATCATCACAGAATTGTTCATTCATGTAATTGATTGGAGGTTTCCCTCGAAGTAGCTTATTTCTAAGGCATTGATATCTCCTTTTCCTTCTCTTTTTGGAGCTAGTTTCACAGCAACTTCTGCTCAGAGCAATCGGTACTATCACAAAGTGGTATTGTTGCGGTTGTGAGTTCTAAATCCACATTCCCCCCTACTTCTAGATGCGCTTCTATATCTTCACAAACTTGAAATCCAGTGTATGCCTAGCTCGGCGTGTGGACTAATCTTGGTGTCTAGTATTGGTTGCAAGCTATGCATGCCCTTCCGGATAATCCGGAGAAATAGCTGCCTAAATATAATCCATATGATGGTATTCACTGTTTCGAAGAGCATATCAATAATTTTATGTTGGCATGAATCTTAGTGGAGGTTCCTCATGAAGATATTGTATTAATATTGTTTCCTTATACCATACAAGGATCTACGGGGATCACTGGTACTTTTCACTTCCGGCGGGATCTATTACGGTTGAGGAAAATTTTGAACAAATTTTTCTTGCAAAATTTGGAGATGATAGAAGCTGTCGCATCTTTAATCAATGATATTTCCAATATAAAAGAAAACTCGGATGAAAGGATCAAATATTTCAACTCCGAGATGCTGATAAAGTTATTAAACAAAATCCCAACCACTTCCAGGTCACGTTGTTGATGCTTTCAAATAGAGTGGTATATTCTTCTTGTTTGCCTTCTAATATAGCTATCATAGAATGAAACTTGTAAAAGCTACCCTTTTAGAAAACATGAAGAAGATTCGGCTATAGAGAAAAGAATCTTAGCTTTGGAAAAAACGAACGGAGAGATAGAGAGACGGAAATCAAAGAAAAGCTGACATTTACTCAAAGATTCCCAAAAATAAAGTATCGAAAAGATCCATGTGATCAGTCAGAAGGTCTTTAAAAAAGTGTTACAAACTATGTCAAACAACACTTGAGATAAAGAGACAAGTCGATGGAAACATCGGCACCTAAGAAATCATATCGCCCATATAAGAAAAAATCCTCTTCACGTCTCAACCTCCAAATGTGATTTCAAATGCTCGAATCCGATCGAGATATTGACGGTCCTCACCCATGTGAACGGGAACCTTGAGAGTCACGAAAGAATAGTTTGAAGCCCGAATGGGTTGTGGGACTTCATAACATTCTCCCTACAAAAGAAGAAGGAGAAGCTATGCTGTGTACTACAAGAAAGTGAAATCTCCTTACGGTTCAACTATATCAAATCGAGAAACATAAATCTCTCTCGGAAAAGGAGAAAAACGGTGGCCAAAAAATCTAAAATTGTTTAGAAAGCAGGATCCTTTATTTCACTAGATCCTCTTAAAACTTCCAAAAGCGATTAATGGTTCTGAAACAATGGAATGCAATCGTAGTTGAAGATATGAAAAAGGAACAAAAGAAAATGTTCATTGCGCGCCGGTGATAAAACTCGGAGCAACATCGGTGAATCGCTACTACGGAGAGGAACTCAGAGCCAATCCTCATAGATCACTATACAACAGCCGATTATAGCCCAGGCTCAAAGATATGGGAAAACCTCAGCATCATCTTCAAACAAAGTAAATCGTGATGATCTTGTTTTAATTGGTGAGAAATATCTGTTCTAAAAACTCCTCCTTTGCTTTTGAATTATGAGATTTTGGTCAAAAGAAAATTCATGTGTCTTATTGATTCGGGGAGCTTCTTCAAACATCATGCAAAAGCAGGTGTGCACAAAAGCCCGAGATGTCACTCCTCAAAAAATGTTTATTTGTGCATGTGGTTCGATTAGATAGAACAAAAGATCGAGGTCATTAGATAAATGTTGTCGAGTATCCATTAGATTATCATCCAATCCAAAGGTACTACAAGTGACATTGTTTGGTTACGCTGTTATCACCGAGTTTTATGATGTCTTATTTTAAGCGAGTTGGTGTGCAAAGTTACATGGATATTTCGCTATCGATTGGTCACATATGTGGTTACCACTGCAAAGGCTAAACCAAACCAGGATCAGAGTTGATAGCGAAAAATTTATGAAACATACAATCCTTTGAACTTGAAGAAACAAATGAATACACGTAGCTTTCACTAATAATATTATTTGAAATTACTCATATGAATAATTTCTTGGATCGTTCAAATGCCCAGTTCCCATTTTCAATAAATACGCTATTTCTCAAATTGAAAATTTTCTACGAAACATATACTTCTAAATATGTTAATCTTAGCGATAAAAATTTGAAAAACATTCTTTGTTTTGGAATTTATGCTTTGATGGTTCAAAAAATCGAGGAGGATGGTGCGAGGAGCGTTGCGTTTTAATCGATGCGCAGGGAGAGAGACCGAGCTTGCAGACTCAGATATCAGTAGCTCGAGATAATACTTGTTGAAATATGAAGCAGTGATGCAAAAGTCTTGTACAAAGCTATTGGATTAAACGTTAAATATTTATAGGTATATGGAATTCGAGGATAATTGTTAGGCAAGTCGAGAAACACAGTGTCATTTGTATTTCTGAAGCATTTGAAACACTATTAAGATTTAGCTCAAAAGCCTTACATCCCCATTTAAAACCAATGTCTCACGTAAGTTCTTAGATTACAAAATGCAAGTGCTTGATTTAATTACTAACATGGCATCCTAGCTAATACCATACGAAGAATTTAGCCCAAACATATTTTCAATTGAGTTAATTTTTGAACCTTCCATTCACTGATAACATAGCAAAGTTAGGAGAGGTATTCCAGTAACGATGAAGAGTATCTGTGAACTTTCTTACATGAGAAGAAGGATCTTACGAGGGTCAAAATCTCGTAGATGAACATGAGACATGAATTACTGATTGAAAAATAAACAAAATGCTAATCCGATTCCCAAATACGTAGTCAAAATGGAATATCTCTGTGATTTGAAGGATGGGTTTAAGAGAAGATTACCAATTCAAAAACCCGAGTTCTGCTTTAAAATTTGGGTGAGGATTAATCTTAAAGTGCCCACCGAAAAACCTCAGAAAACATTAACACTAGGCCATTAGTTTAAAATGCTGAGAGAAAGGATGTCATTGATGGTATTGTTGAAAACTTTATAAAAATATCTTTGCATGGGATTATTCGGATCTCGAAAGACATGTCGATACTTCTATAATTCAACATGCCATACCGTGATCTCGAGATGACAAGCTCATTTAGAAAAAACTTGGAAAGATCCACCCAAACTTAGAAAAGTCGGATTAGATGCGAGATTAAACAAAATGCTTAAAGCAAAAATTATTTTCTGTTGAGACATTCAAAATGGGTGTCGAACATGGTCCCCGAGTTAGAAGGAAGAATGGAGACATTGGGATTTTCATAGACTTTAGAAATTTGAATAAATCCTGCCAAAAAGATAATTTTCCTTTCCCTACCTTCTGGAATAGATATTGCGATCCGGTTGTGAGGATGCTGAATTGATGCATTTTCTCGAGCAGGATTTTCGAGGGACCACAATCAAAGCTATGGTACATCCGGATGATATATTAAATAAAACATTCAAAACAAAGTGGGGCATACATACCAAAAAATGCAATTTGGGCTAGTAGTGTTGGTGCTACATTTCAGCGTGTTATGGATATAGCTTTCGAGAGGACTAATCAACAAATCGGTTGTTATATACCTAGATGACATTGTCGTCTACCTCCAAAGCATATAGAAATAATCATGTTAATCACCTAGGAAACGCCTATGTTTTGATTGAAAGTGTAAAAAATTCGTATGGCCTTGAATCCTAAAAAATGTTATTTCACACCTGAACGAGAAAGTAAATTATTAGGGTTCATTGTCTCCAAAAAAGGAACCCATATTGAACCTAATAGGATTTAGGAAATCGAAAATATTCCTCTACCATACAATAAAAAACAATGCAATCGTAGGACAAATTAATTTAGTAAAAAGGTTTGTTCCTCATTTTCCAAAATCATCACCACCCCTACAATCATTAATGATCAAGAAAAACTCATTTTTTAAATTTGGGGAAAGAGATAGAGAGAAGTGGAGTTGATTAAGAAAGTCATCATGGAAGATCCTTCTTTAACAACTCCCAATTTTCTCAAGCCATTTGTAATACTACACATTCTCTTACTGATATTTCATGCGCAACGGTCTAGCCGGCTAAATGATCAAAATATTGAAGCGCTATTTCATAAAGTTCTAACCTTCAGAGGTCTTTGAGTTAAAGTGTTGAAATTTGTGGAAAAACGAGCTTTGGTTGTGTTTAAAAGCCTTGAAAACATTTTAAGAACTTTTTTTCTCCTAAAAACACATACTAAAATAATAGTACCTTACTCGGTGGCTAAAGGCGATTATTAATCCAACGAGAGAGTAGAGAGAGAAGAGAAAATTAGGTTACCACCCTTCGAAATATGATGTGAGAGATACATCGTTGCTAAAAGTGTTAAAAGGTCGAGGTCTTTGCGGAGATGTTAAATGGAGGCTCTCATTAAGCTTAACGAGAAGAAGATCAATCAGATGAAATACAACTGCTCCAAGGGTAAGCCTAAATGATTCTCGGTCACCGATATCGATACTGAAATTTTCTTAAAAGATGGATATGCTTTCATTATATCTCAATTACACGGCAAAGTGTGCTCTAAGGCTTAAAGGAAAATCAATGTCAACTCTACATCGATGATGTGTTATTTAGGAGGAAATTATGATTTTTGTGATTTCGTATTTCTATATCAAACTTAAGTTGAAAAAGGTAATGTAGGGGTACATGATGGACTAGGCTTGGAGGTCATTTCGGAGGAAACACCACGGCTCATAAAAATGCTTGCCTGTCGAGTTTACCTGTTAGCAAGCCTATTTTAAAGATGCACATGAATGTGCGATAAAATGAAAAGTGTGTCAAGCTGCCGATATGAAGAAAGGAAGCAACACTGTTCTGCAACCAATAAAGTATCCAACAACCATTTGAACAATGAGTTGAGATATCATAGAGTGAAATAACTCACAAACTCTTCTAAAAAAGCACAGATATATTATATACTGACAACAGTTATTTTCATGGGTACGATATATACCATTAATGGTGGTTAACACACACAAAATATTACATACTTTGTGATCGAGTTCATAAATACACGGAGGTTCGGTCCTACGATCAGCTATGATATTTGACTGATGCACATCTTACTTTTACGAAAAATGCCTATGATAGAATTATCTTTGAAAAGAGGTTTTAAAGCTAAAATAATCGACTAACTATCATCGCGATGAGGTAATGGTACGGTTGAATCTACAAAGAATAAAAACCTTAATAGAATCATCAGAGCAAAATCACAAAAATTGGTACAAAAGCACTGTGTATTTTCTCTCTGGGAAGATAGAATCACCCGGAAAGGCCTCGATAGGTACTTATCCATTTGTCATGGTTGTGGAGAGGAAATCAGTTCTACCCATATAACAATACTGCATCATTTGCTTTGAAGTGAAATTTATTAATGAAAATACTTCTTCTTCTTCAACTTAGAGAGAGCCAAAGTCGTGAAAATGGAATAACGGAGAGAAAAATCCAAAGCTATACATACTCATCATCAACTGATAATTCTGACCTAAATTTAAGCACAACATCTAGCGAGTCCAATTTTTTTGTGGAGACCTTCGTTTTGAAATGGGATAAGGCACGTGAGGAAAGAGGTCGCTCTGCCCAGAATTCCAAAGACTATGGCTTGGTCCATTTCAAATCATAGAAAAAAATAGGCTTATCCTAACTTTTTGTTACTGAAGACTTATTAGGTAAGAAAGACTCCTTGCTGTGAATGGTCAAATTCTTAAAAAATATTTCTCTTATAAATCAAGCTTTAAATTTCACTTTTAGCTTTGGGAAAATAAAAGTTCAAAATAACATCATTTTTGGTTGGTTCAAACTTTTAGTACTGTTAGAAGAAATTTATTTAACCTTTCGCTTCTATGAAATAAGTAAAAAGATGATTATAACTATGAGAATTTAGTAAACCTTATTTCTTTGAAATATTTTGAAATTTAATAAAGACGTTTCCTTTCCAAAAGGACTCTTAATGTCATAAAATATAGATGTTATGTATCATTCGATAAAAGAAACCTTTAACTTATGCAAGGATTCTCTACGAAAAGCTATCTACCAACTCTACAAATTACTCCTCCACAACTCTTAGAAGTGAGCTTTAATGATTCATCCCTTACGATAAAATTTCTTCTTCAAAAGTATAATTCCTAAAGAGAAAATAAGTATATATAATATACTAAACTCTAAAATAAATAAGTCTCATCACGAGCTGTCATACCATAGAGAAATAATCTGAGTGAGTACTACCAATGTCGCATGCATAATGAGGGTCAATAGACTTTAAAAATGACTATAATCAAAAGACAAGGGTCTCATCATGAGCTCGGCTTGTTCGGTCTAGAGTACTACCAATGAATGGCATTGTCACTGTCGAGGTCACGCTTTGGAAAATGATTTTGAGAATGTGTTAGAGAAATTCGAGTTATATTTTAAATTAAACTTTGAAATAAGAAATCAAAGTTCGGATGGGACCATGAATCATTGTTGGTTGAAGAGATAACACTGTCGAGGTTATAAACGCTGCTGGCTCATTGGCTCTATCTCACGACAGGCAATGAGTAAAAATCTATGAAACCAATTTTTAGAGAACACCTACTTTATATTTTTAAATGCTAGTCTGTGTGTGATATGAACTCTGTGTGTCTATCAGCGCACGAAAGATTAAGAAAAATGAGGATAGGTTAAATAAATTATATTATGGCAAAAACGTTGTTTAATTCTGTGAATCATACTTTACGTTATTCTCATAAATTTTTTTCTTGTTTGAAAGGATTTAGAAATATCAAATAAACCAATCGAGAATGTACGGATTTCTCCCAAGTGAATCGCCAATTTTTTTGTGTTGTGAAAACAGCATTTTCATTTTAAAAATAGTTTAAAATTTCGTAATATAAATAGGGACCCACTTCTTATAATGTATTTTTCATTTTGAATAAAAAAATAAAACTCCAAAATCATTGTTGTTTTGGATTAGTAAATTCCATTTTTCATATCTTTGTGATCACGCTATCACAAATGGCATCCTCGCATAATATTTTTCCCATTAAAAGTTAAGCACAAAACATGAAATCGATTTGCAATTTGCGATTTGAACTTCACAAGTGGCATCTTAAATCACCATCGCACATATACATTCAAAAACTTAAGGCGTGACTATCGGTATTCCGAGTGTTACGATCTCCCAATAAAGGCGATTTTGCACCGAATTTTGTCATTTCACGATATCGTGAGATGCGCATATCGCGTGTGTTAGCTATAAAGTGCTTTGGCAAGAAAAGCGCTAAAATGTTGTTGAGCCTTCAAAGAATGCATTTCCCACTGACTTGTCATCGCTTTGACCTCCTTGTGCCTTTATCCTTTGATAAAAATCCTCTTGCGATTTGCATTATGAAAGCCTCTTTGTTTGTGAAAGAGAGGCCCAAAGGCCTCCTTCCTCCTCTCTTGTTCATTCCTACTAAGCATTTGTTCTCATCTTTTGTCCTTCCCCTTCTAAATTCACTTACTGTCAAATGCCACACACACCTTGTTGGGGTAAATTTTCTTTTCCCCCCTTTCCGATCATAAATTCGCATTATAAATCACTTTACATACAAATGTGATTTGTGTGTTAACCACTTCCCTCACATGCTTGTTAAAAACCTTATATTTCAAAGGTTCATATATATATATATATATATATATATATGCTGCTTTGTTGTAAAACCACTTCGAAGCCATACCCGTAGAGAACTTTATAATAGAAACTTTGTATTATAAAGTCCCGCCTTCTAACCACTTCCCCTTTCCATCACAGCCGTGTATATGCAATAAACTTTATTATAAAGTTTATATTATATATCAAAACCCACCGCTTGGAGTCACAATCGTAATCGTTTCCAATGAAACGCAGAGTGTTGCTTTGCGAGAGTTCACGATCGCTCAATCGCAAGTGTTTGACGGCGTGATTAATCGCATACGCATTGCAACTGCGATTGTCGATGCCGTCATCGTGCCATTCGCTCCGATTCCTCGATCGCCTCTCCATCCGATCATCGCAATCGCACTCCCTTTTCCCGATCTTCGTCGTGTCCTCCCTCCGATTGTGCGATTGCCGGTCGCAGCACTTCCTTACCGGTCGCCATCGCAGGTCCTTTCTCGGCGTTGTGATTGCTCTGATTCTAATTTATGATTGTGATGCATGCCACCGGTCCTACCATATGGTCTTTCCGCCATTCATAGCCAAATTTCCTTTTTTCCTTTGTAAAAGTCAAAGAATTCATTGTGTTTGTTTTTACAAAGGGTTTTCCTATCATCGCGTCGAGTTTTTGTGTTACTGTGTTACTCGCTTGCCGTCCGCTCCCGGATTCCGATTGCAATTCTCGTTGGTTATATATTTCTCCCCTCTGCTGCTCCATTCCGATTGCAATTGTATGCGGGTCCCGTTCCTCTCCTTTCCCTCCGCTATTGTTGTCCTTCCATTTCACGCGGGCGTAATTTCATTCCGGTTGTATTGTAGCTGACATTTATAAAGAGTTAGTTTGCTGTGAGGCTTACAACATGGAGAAATGAAAGCTCGGCGTCGGCGGAAACGTTTTCTCTCGAGAGTATGCCTTTCCTACGGTGCTCTCCGCTGCTTCCTACGAGCCCTCGAAACGGATAGAAAGTCACTAACGAGAAGCTTCTTAAGACTATCGGAGGCTGACGGTAATGGAGGTATGGAGGGAGAGCCCATGGAGACTTTAATCCGATTGACGGATTCGGAAGGCTATGCGCGGTGCCGAGCAATAGAAAGGATTTCAAGAAGGACACATACGAGGTCGAAAATCGACACGACGGAGGCTTCGAAGCAACCTCTGATGCTACGGCCACCGAGTGCATCAAAGCCATACCAAAGATAAAGTGCGAGGGTTAAAAAAGAATGGGCTTCGGCCCTCTCTCTTTATTTTACGAGTTTAATGTTTCATTTAGTTTCACCACTACCTTCTCGGCTCATCTTCTGCTATAAAACTCATAAGAAAATTATTATAGAGGTTATTGCAATGTTCGGTGTTCTGTTGATGTTAGAGGATGCGACAGGCTTGTTAAGAATGGTCTTGGGAGAGAAGTAGCATAGTAGTTGATTGTGGTAAGTGGTGGAGGATAAGTTGAGAGCTGTAACAACCACGAGCTCAGAGTGTATGTGGATTGGACCTTTTGCATCGATTCGTCAAAGCACATTTCTACGAGGATCCTGAGTCTCTGACTACTATTAAGTGATGTTTTCTAACCCTTTTTATTACATTTTTCATAATGTTCATTTTCTGTTAGCTTGCATCGGAAATATGGTATGGGATGCTTGTTAGGTACCCTATGCTACCTGCTCTCTTGCCTTCTATGTTTTTACCGTCAAATGTGTTATACGGGGTTGATTTCGGTCAATTTCGCACGGTGTAGTGGATGTTATTACCTACTCTGCGATGTATAAATTGGATGGATCGGTTCTTATATGTTCTTGTTGGTTTTAAGGTAGAAAGATTTGAGGAACGTGCTTGAGGGATTAGAGTTAGCCCCGTCCAATAGGATCTTTTTGCACGCTAGTTGGCGCTTTCTAAGATCTCTTTGTTAAACTCATTCTGTTTTTCCCTTGGAGCATGCTAAAAGCGACTGCACAGGTTAAATGACCTTTGGTCCAAATCTATAGAAATGCCCCTTTGTCCCTCCTTTGAGGAGTTTCCTATACGTGTGCTCCAAGCGAGGTTTTCGGAGTTAAATGACCTGCTGGCCCGATCTGCCAGACACTTCAGTGCGATTAAGGTTGCTTTCCTTCTCTCACTTTCTTTCCTTAATGTTTCCATCCCACCATCTAATCTAAAGATGCTTTAGTCGTAGATGAATTTCCCTCTCCCAAGCTTTGGCTGGTTGTTGCATTGTAATCACCTTTCATGACTCCATAGCCTCGATGGATATGGCCACTTTCTTGACCTATCCTCTTTCGTGGAAACATCACGAGTGTTTTGTACCTTTTCCTTCCATTGCTTTCTCGGTCTGTGATCTCGCATGCCCGACCTAGCAGCCATGCCTACCAAATCATTTTAAAACCCCCTTTGTGCTTCATAACTAGCCTAACATCTCATTTGAGCTTTCCAATTACATACCATTCTTTGTCTTCGTGGAAGATCCCTCTCCCGAGGTCCCGAGAGCTAGATCCTGGGGCGAAAGTGGTGTGATGTTTGTCTCATCTTTTGGTCTTTTTCCAATACTGGCCAAAGAGACGGGAACCCCAATAGCACGACGTAAAAGCTCGTTGAGCTAAATTCGCTCGACCGACGAGTTTTAAAATACCGATGTGACGGATGCGATAGGGTTTAATAAAGGTTTTAATGTGAAAATAAATCATATCAGAAATAACTAAACATGTTTCATCATCCCAATGCGAAAAATTATTGTTTTGTTATAGCTAATTAATGATACAAGTACAGCTTCACGGATATTTTTCTTTTAAAATCGGTCATTTCTCTATATCTTCCATCATTTAATCATTTATGGGTCTTCAAATTGTGATTTTCCACAAGATTATGTCCATACGCAAAGATATTAGAGAAACACGAAAAACAAACTCTTGCATAATTTGAAGGTACATAAATGTCATCTATAATCTTGAATGCGGCTTTGCGATGGAGGTGGAGAGTGCTACAACATGGAAAGCCATCTGTCTCTTGTCCCTCGAAAATGAAAAAGCCTCGAAGTAATGGAGGTCGAGGCGATTGCGATAATGCAAAGCCCTCATGATTCGTAGTTTAAAGATGTCGGCAGTGCTCGTCCTTCACGGAGACAGCGGCTTAAGGGTGGAGGCTTTTATCCTATGCTAAACGATGTGATAAAGATGGGTGGTTGAGAATTAAAAAATTGAAGGCAAACAATTCATAGCATTTAAGAATGAAATCTTTGGTTCTTTTAGAGATAAAGATTTGAAGGTCATGTAAAACTTCACGACCATAAAAGACATCTATGATAACCGAGTTTGTCGAAAAATTTGCAAAGAATAATGAAGGCCTTTCAAAATGATTCCAAGGTTGGAGGAAAATGGATAACGAGATTTAAGCACGAGTAAATCGAGGGTATGTATCCTATTACTTCACTTTGCAAAGTCTACAATTTTTGTGGCATCAATACTGCTGCGATTATACGGGTACTCCTTGAGTAACACCAAGTTCTCCATTAATTGGGTTCCCTTGATTGACTCCTGGCTGTTAATTCTCCCATCATGAATTGAGACCCATTCTTTCACGAAAACCTAGCCCAAAGCCGATTCTTGAATATCACCCGAGCGAGAGTTATGTGTCCAAAATCTTCCCCCAATTTTTCATGAGCGCATATGTTTTGATGCCATTTTGTTTCTCCACCGGCTTTCCAATTATGGGTTGGAAATGAGACTCAGAGAGACCCTACCCCTATTCATTTAAGTCATGTGCAGATATGGGAACATCATTTTGTGCCACACCTCCATAGGTTATGTTATGAGTTGTATTACCGTTACATCGGTTAATATTTTATAGAGAGAGGCCCCAAGTTCGGTGAGAATCCGTCACTGATCTCCAAATGATAGGGAAGATGACTTTCATTGAAAGAGACGGTTTTCCTACATGTGAGTATTCGCTAACGAGTCCTCCCACATGTGCTTCCTCTATGTGTTTTAGATAAACTAATGGCGAGTGAAGTGGCTTGCATGCTGTCAACAATGGACTCACTAAAACTTTGAAAGATAATAAAAAATGTTTGTGGCAAAGGTTTCCAGATTCAATGTGGTTCCATTCTCCCTCATGAATTTTCCAATCGTGCGTCGAAAGAATGCTATAAAATTCGAGCTTTTGAAGCTCTATTTTACCGCCGAGAGCGACGTTCAACCCAAAAATAAGATTGTTTGTAAATTTACTCGGTCGATCAAAATTCAAACACGTCATGTACACACGGATGATGAGATTTGAAGACGTTTTCAGAAATCTGCTTGAAACTTTTGAAGAAGTTAAGAAACTTTGCTTAAAATTGAATCTAAACCCGGAGGAGATTACAAAAGATTCATGAGTATAGAGAAGGAAAGACTACAAGCATGTATCTCCTTAAAATATCCTGACTACTGAGTTGTATGGTTTGAACCGAGCGAGGTGATCGAGCAGAAGAATGAGACCCGACGAATGAAAGTGAGGCTGAGATAAATTGTGGAATTTTAGTTAGTAATACTGTTGTGATGGATACCCAGAGGGATCATCCACGAGAAAAACACGGGATTTCGAGACCGGAAAATTTTAGCGAATTTTGGCCCACGAGGGCGAATTTTAAGGGGTTTTAAATTTTGATAGGGAAATTTTTTTATATAAAACTTGTTTCTATGGTTTTGTAAAGTTAGCCCTATAATTATTTTTAAAAAATAATTAATTGTTGAATATTATTTGTGCAAAATAAATTTCATAAAAATAAAAAATGGAATTACGCTCCGCGATTTTCTTTGCTTGGAGCAGTTTCAGCGGCATTCACTCCAATTTTTTTGTTTGGAGCGATTTCGATAGCGTGCGCATGAGGTGCTGGGTCGAAGGAGAGGCTCTGGAGTGATTTGCCCCATTTTTTTCCTTTGGTTTGAGGACTTCGGAAGTTTGAGGTGCAACAAAAATTTCGCCGGATTTCTTTGGGTCGGAGAGGTGGTTGGGGCTTGGAAGGGGCTTGGAAGTTGTGTGCAACGATGCTCATAAAAGCGGTGATGCCTTTCTTGAAGTTCAAGGATAGAAACACTTGTCGTTGGCCACAGCCTCGAGCACACTGAGATGTAAAAACTTCATTTTGATGAGATGCAAGTGTGCAAGAAAATGTCGACTTAATCAAAAGGCGAGATAGGACTTGAAAATTTGGATATTTTTTTATAACGAGACGAGTAGTGCTCAACGTAAAGGTAAGTTCATATGTTTCGGTGTTGCGATAGACTCTCACTCCTTCACCGGAAATCCAATTGCAATTTGTTGCCATTTCATTTCGATCCCGGCGTCTGCGCCGGAGCCGCGGGCGTGGTGTCCGCCTGGCCGCAGATTTTTTCCCGAGGGTTGAGGTATAGAAGACAAAATTACTGTCTACACCATGTTTTTAATTGTTGTCATTTTTTCTCTCTTTGTAGCTGATTGAGAATCATTGGATATGTGAAATGATTTCTTGAGTTCCTAAATACGGTGTTTGAGTCGGGTTCGATTATTTGTAAATCGTGTTCATTTTTAAGAATTACAAAATTTCTCTCTAAATGGTTGTGCCCATTATTTCTAGGGTGTTTTCCTAATGAAGCATTTATATCTTTGACCATGTAGTTTCTTCGCTACTTGTTGTGAAATGTATTGGAGATGTCTCTATAGATTTGGAGAAATGTATGTGGCAACACTTCTTTACTGAATTTGTTTTCTTAGAATTTGTTTACACCAATGGATTGGTGACTCCACAGTGCTAGTGAGTCACCTGAGTGTGTGTCGTTGGATCAGCTACTGACCATAAGTCTTTTCTCTGCTGGTGTATGTTCCCGTAAATAGTTGAGCTAGCTCGGCCATAGGGAAGTTAAAAGGTGTTTATCATAGTTGTTGATTGATTTTAAGATCGACATCTTGCGGAACTACTTGCTACGACGATCTTGATTTCCTAGAAATTTCTAGCTGCTTTAAGTCGCTTGAACATGAATTTTGCTTCGTAAGATCTTCTAAATGAACCCATTTGTCCTCCATTTCCTCTTCGAGTAGCAATACAATCGCAATACTCTGTGCGTGACAATATGGAATTATGATACGTTTACATGATGCGCAAAATGTTTGTTATTTTTGAGATGTAGCATCATATGAGACAACCTTTGCTCTTCTCTTTCTTGATTCCCGTAGTGTACCCGAGTGTATGGATCGTTGGTTCCTCACCTTGTCACGTAATCGGAGTCCATTGATTCTATCAAGTACGGACATAATCCGGTCATTTCTTGTTTACTGCTGCCCGGGGGAATCCTACTGTCTGAGTCAATTGTGTGTATCGATTAAAGTTGCCTAGAATTGAAGAGTTGCATCTACATCACAAAAAAACAAAATAAACAATATCCACACACATCTACTCTCTCAACTTAGCACATGACATGTATTTGTCCTTTATTTCTTAATTGTTCATGTTAATTGTATGAAGAAACATATTTGTTATCTCACCGCCATTAGCCTTTCTATTATTACTTTTACTAGAAATTTTCAATTGGGAAAAAAAGTGCCTTTTCTTGCTTCAAACCAACAATTATTTTTGCTCCATGAGCCTACTTTCCATTTTTCATATGCATGCTTAACTAGCTTTGCTCCTGGTCACTTACCTCTAATTTTGACAAAAAAATTATTGTTTGATAGTATGCCAAACCACGAGAGAATAATGTGTAGAAGGAACAATGATGACGCCACCACATGCTTGACAAAGAGGATAAGGAAGATAAGTATGCATGCCAGTGTATTCTCTCTCCCAACAAAGTCACATTGAGTCCAACGCTATACCTCTCAATCTAACGAGCAAACCACCATTCCTTCATATTAGTCCTCCCTCCCCCATCATCCACCCCACCTCTTATGTTTCCTTCCATTTTCACCCCTTAAATTAATCATTTCCAAAACTCTAGCAACTTTCATCACCTCCCACCTTCCATGTGCAATCATCCCCATGTGGCTTCCTCTTCAACTTCCCAACAATTCCCACAGCAACCACTTATCCATCTCATGCACATACGTTTCCTTTCGTGAAAGGATTGATGCACTTAACCACGTGCGATTATGCTCCACTTTTCATGAAGCAGGCACCCTTCCATAAAAGCCCAAAGAAAAAATTTCTGAAGTAT
Source organism: Pinus albicaulis (assembly GCA_034641835.2). Taxonomy (NCBI): domain Eukaryota; kingdom Viridiplantae; phylum Streptophyta; class Pinopsida; order Pinales; family Pinaceae; genus Pinus; species Pinus albicaulis. The sequence goes on from JAXQQM020077754.1 coordinate 85,068, forward strand.
CATTATCTATTCATGTTGTGCACTCTAGCGACCTCTCGTCATTTCTCCTCCTCGCAAACGACATGTAACCGGACCCTGTTGCTCCTCTCCACTGCCCCAAATCAATTTGAAGAGATGCTCATTGACCACTATCGGCATTCTTTTGGAAAAATTTTCCACATTATTATAGAGAATATAATATTCATTGACATTGAGATGCGAGGAAATAATTATACATTGAAGGCAGAAATTTGCAACTTTGTTTTGCGAGCTTCGAGGAGACTTATGATTCTTGGGCGAAGAGGGTGAATAGCTTCTAATATTATTGCGAGAGGGTACTTTACCACGAGGTTGGACGGTACTAGGTCTAGAAAGTTGCAAAATATTGAACGAGGTTTGGAGAGTCTATTTGCGTGAAGTTATGAAAAGAAGAATTATTGGTAACACACCAACCCAAGTTATAACACACCTCATAGAGCAAACACCTAAATTATGTTTCGCTTCTTGAATGGACAAGGTGCGTTGCGTAGCATTAGGGAAGAAAAACAAAAATATCGGTAGAACGTTAGTTGTTCGAGAGTATTCATGTGTGAAAAGGTTGTGCGATGACCTCTACCGGTCTCACATCGTGTACTATCTGATAAATCCACAGGTTTGTTCAAGGTAATATTGAGGGGAAAACTAGATGTAAATAACCGAAAGTATCCTAGTCGATCGATTGTTGCAAGAGTTGTGGATTGATTTGGATTATGATTTTCTTCTTTTGAGTATTTTATGCTCTTCGTTCTAGCACAAGTCTAAAGAAGGAAATGATGTACAAAGATAAACTCTTTTTACCAATCAAGTGATCATGGAGGGTTGAAGCAATGTGCGATAATTTTTTTATTATATACTCGAACAATGTTCATTATTTTCCAACCCTAAGGAGAACACTTTATTATGCGCTCCAGCTGATTGACTGTTTGGTTTTTTGATTGATTTGTTCGATAGGCTTGAGTTGCATTGAATTCAATGTCTGGTTGAGTGGAAAAATATTAGTGTGTATGTGAGATCAATGTGTTAGTGGTGGAGTCTATTTATGTGGAGTTTACTAGTGCATCATTCTTACCGAGGAGTTGAATTAATTTTCATGTATTGGATTGGTAGTGACAAAGTTTTCTTTCTAATGTTGTTATGTAGCAAAAGATTAAGGTCTTAGGCGGAGAGTTTCTTGTAGAATTTTTTTAATAAGATCACTCACTTGATTGTGCCTAAATCTAAATGCTGCGCGATGGTAATTTTAATTGATTCATTATATGTTGCTTATTTTGCATGTAATGAGTGAAGATGGGGAGATTGAATAACATTGTGCTGTTTGTTCGAAAAGAATTCGACAAGTTTGACGTTTGTTTTCGAACTAATCATTGAGAATTCAATTTTATTCTCCGGCGGTGGACTTCTACTTCACCATTTGTGCTATTGGTACAGCACAAATATATTCTCTGTCGACACATCGTGCCAACAATGTTGTGAATGAGAGGACACCAGTGGCATGCAAATATTCCTCTAACTATACAACTTGTCCCGAGATTTGGACGGAGCCCGAACGGAACGAGATGGGATTGCAACACTCCGTGGTACTTACTTCCATAATTCTCCCCAAACATATAAGAAGATCTAGCGAGGGTCCACCAAAAGCCAAAAGTCTACGGTCAAAGCAAGAGCACAATTTTAGAACTTCATGGCTTACAGAAACGAACGAATAGTGGTTGCATATTATTACATGCTAGAATTGGGGAGGCTGCTCAATAGTCACGGCTCCCTTATAATCCCGATCGAGATGCACTCCAAATTTTAGAAAATCAGCAATCGAGGAAATGTAAAGATCAGGCACATGCTCGAGTGGTTATTAAATGCACGAAAAGAAAAATGAAGAAGAGAAGAAGGACAAGCTATAACGAGAAACAACATAGTCCACAGAGAAAGTTTCCTTCTTCGAGAAAAATGAGATTGAGGTATCTCTTCACATAATACTGAATTAGAATTAATCCACATAATCGTTATATGATAATTCGGAAGTATCTCTTCTATCCTTCGAAGTCATATGGGAAAAGCTCTTGAGACCCTACTAGCTAAAGAAACTAGAATAGTGGAAGCTGGTGCTAAGATATCTCATTTTCAAGGTGTTGCACCCCAAAGATGCGGGGAGGGTGTCTTTGATGTTGGTGCGAAGTATGGGCTATGCTATGATCCAGAGGCAACATGTCCACGAGAGTTCGATTCAGGGTCGAGAGTGTAGATGGCCTCCCAGTATCACAGCTGCGATGGTTTGACATGTGCCTATAAAAGCACGTACCCCTAGCTGTGAGGACAACGAAAAACAAGCTATCAATTGAGCTTCAGCATGTCGATCTACATTGCGGTGGGAAAAATGAACAAGATCCGAGTCCGAAGGCCATCCGTGTGTAGGTGCCAAAACATCTCTGGTCCTAAAAGGTAGAAGAAAGTGGATAGGGGGAGTTCGAGGGACTCCCACAAAGATAATAATATTTTCCTTTGATCTCATTGCGAGAGGAACCCTTGAAGATGAAGTGCTCCTCTGTCTTGGTGTCATGACGGATCGAGGTTGTGGAAATCCTCTTCCTAGAATATGGTAGCCGGTTTCTCGATGCAAAGACAATGAGAACCAACCTAAAACTACACCGAAGGATACAAAGATTATGCATGCGGTGTCGACGTACATGTGAAAGGAAGTCAAACGATAAAGTTACCTCTCTGCGCCCAGCGTGACTTTCGTAGAAGACCATCTTGGAGTTTGCATATTTGATGCCGACATGAGGCATCCACATTTCTTCCACAAATTTTCTCTTTCCTTGGGATTGTGCCAACATAATTATACAAGATTGTACAAATATTTGTAGCATTGTAATTCTATTGCTAATAATGCTTTTGTTTGTGATATATCTTACATACTTTAAGGATTAGTTTCCTTCCATGCTCTACGGCATTACTGTTGCATCTGCTCCAACAAATCCATATTTTTCTCTGAAAGTAACCACATTCGATGTACGCTGTTCTCTCTAGATTTTCCTTGCCGGGAGGGCATTCGGTAAACTACGATAATAAGGATTCCAAGCTCTAATCAATCTCCTACAGATTTGTACTTGTAAGATGTTGAGAGACCTCTAGTGCTCCATTCTAAGAATTCTATTAATCCATAGCATTGAAAATGTAAAATGGAATAGCTAACTGCGCCATGATTATCACTGAAGTTACTTGTGCTCTTTAGTTTTCTTCTTGGACCACGAAGACGGGTTTCCCTACTAGGTCGTATCCATACTCTTTGCAGACGAGCAATTTATGCATTGTGCAAAGATTTTTCATCTTTCCTCTACCTTTCGCACCTTGTGCGCCGTGTGGCCAGTGTAGCTTCTACGAGCCACATATGTCGAATCGTGGTTTTCCGGGTTTTAGGTCACAATGATTCAGGCGATTACCCTGTTTCTTGTCTTATAAGACAATTTGACTATAATAAATCTCTTCGTGGCCTCGAGAAATTCAACTAGTAGATTCTCTTTTCCACGACTGCAATTCCACATTTCATTGAATCGACTTGGAGGGACTTTATTGAAAGCCTAGCGACTACGCGTGTCGACTGCGTGTTTGAGCCCGCCGACGAACGATCATCTTCACTCCATGTAAATGGATCAAAAATTTGCTACTACGCAGTGATTGTACGGATCTTTGCTTCAAAGAAAGTAGGCAGACGAGCTTATCATTTTCACGAGCCCTTGTTTATGTCAAATCTTCAAATTACCTCCAATCTGTTGACAACTTTACATCTGTCGAGTTTTAGAAATCTTTAGTAAAACTTGTAAAGTGTTCAAATGTTGATGCCCATTTAGTAGCGTAATTAAATTGCAAGTGGGAGAAGCTGCGACTTTCTTGTTGAAAATATGTGTGCTAGAGAGAAGATCGGGTTTAACAAAAGAACAACTTCTACATTCAAAAAGCCTCGTTTTCAACAACACGGGTACACTTCAGCAAAGGTGAGGGGCGGCATTTGTTTATAGAAGTACGCTTCCATCTATTTTGAGATTGCAACATTTTCGAATATGTTTTTTCTAGAGGACAATGCAATAATTTAGTGCACACATGCATCATCCGCACATTTACTGTTTTGAGTAATTGTTGTATAAAAAATGTCCGCATGACGAGTTCCCACTTTTCCTTTAAATCTTCGAGAAATTGATTCCTCCTTGATTTGAAAAGCTCGGTGAACGTCCATACTACCACCTTGAAATTAGCATCAACAATGCAGCTTTCAGCAGCCCTTCTAACACTTCCTTGCAAAATATGTTTTCTCTGTTACACTAAAGCAAAGCAATGCAGAGCCACGTGCGAAGTGCAAGATTTGGTCTGTAGAGTGCTAACTTCACATGTGTGCCACTTTCATTTTCAACCTTTATCCCACAAAGCAGTTGAAAGTATTAAGAACTCTGTGTAAAATTCTCGATTCGGGTCATTTGTGGGTCCGACCAGGCAATATCTGGATGGAAAATCACTTTTCTCATTCATCTGTTGGAATAAGTAAAGGCGGTTACATCCCAAACCTAATTCTCTAGAAAATATGTGTCCAGGCTGAAATTGTAGGCCTTCGACAATGATTTTATGAGACATTTTTGTGAAAATTTTCTTCACAACATTTATTTATACTTCAGGTAGAGGCCCGACATACATCATTTTTCAGCGCAGATAAACTCGGAGATGATTCATGAGAAAAACGCAAAACTCCCGAAACGAAATTTTATTTTCCTTCCTAATACATGATGCTTTCTTGAAGGTACTCTTCTTTTGCAACTTCAAGCTCTTGGTGAACATTCACTATATAAACACGTACCTACAAAACCACTGGAATTTCAAATAAACAATTGTAGACACAAAATCTATAAATAGAAACAAAAAGACTATTTTTACTATTATCCTCATGGTATGTAAAAAAGGAAAAAAATTTAAAAATAGAAGAAGCACTTATGTGTAGAAGAAAAATACCAAGTGATTTAACAAAGTACCATAGCAACCTAAAGCCTCTTAACAATTCTATATATTCAAGCATGATGTTCACACAGCGGCAAGAAGACTTGAAGAAGCTCATGACATCAACGGCAATAGAGCTATAATAACCTATGACAATAAAAAACATTTTAAGCTTTTCATTCACAGTTCACACGTTTCTTCACAGACTCAAAAGGTTGAACGTAATGTATGCAACGACAGCATTGGCATGATGATACGCTGAAAGAGATAAAGAGGTATGGACGGTATAAAGTTCTGAAAGTTCTCAAATGTCGGATCAGCACATCGTGAATTGAGGCAGAATCAACTGTTACCGAAAATTATAGTTTCAAACTTCAAATAAGCGGTGGGTATACATGAATATTTAAACACATAATGCGATAAAAATAATATCTGGCAGAGAAAACTCCAACTTCTAGTTTCCATTACCCTGAAAAAACAACTGTAGTTCAAAAAAATGGTCATCATATGCTACACAAACCATACATTATGCAGAAAAATAAAATTTCAAAGGAAGATACCAATTCTGATTTCAACAATCCTTTCTGAAAGTCCTGAGAGTTCCAACACAACCAATTCCCAAAATCTGAGTATCTTCAAAATGTAAACGGTCGAAGATAGGTTTGATTGTTGTGAAAAGCACATACGCAAAGATTTGAGCATGTTAACATACTTATTTTTTTGTGACAGCAAGAAACTTGTTAAAGCGTGAAACCTTACGAAGCTATTGCAAGTATACCGAAATAGTTGGTTATCGAAGTAAACCCTGTAGACATTCCCTCTCAAGTATTCTTGTGTTACAACAGAATACGTGATATCTTAATAAATCCAAATATTTCCAAGCGGGAACAGACTACTACCGAGATAGCTCTTGGTTTTCGGTACTTCCTTATGCCTTCAAGCTTTTGGTATTCGGAGTACTTCCTTGTGCCTTTGAATCTAGGCAAGTTAGAATCAATCAACGGAAGAATTTTAACCTCTTACTCCGGGGAGGAAGCATGTTAGCATGATTACCCGAAGCAAACTGTATAGTTTCACTTAAATTTTACATTTTCTTCTCTTATCTAAGTGTTAGCTAAGGGTTTGGCTTTCTTTAGAGCAACAATACGCAAAATTCCTAGCGAAAACGACTGTAATTTCAATGCAAATACACACACTTATATTTCTGAGATCAAGAAATAAGGGCTCGGCTTCACGTACTTGAGACTACGAAAATACTAGAGCCAATTTGCTTCCATGATAAACATGTTTGATGATTCATTGAAGATTGGGATTGATCATTTTAGAGCCCAATTTACTCAAAATCAAACTAAAAATCCTAGCATAACAATATTTGAAATGGTTTTGCAAAACATGGTTGCAATCGATTCATTCGACTATTTCAAAAAAGACAACTCAATAAAAGTCAATTTTAATAAAGTAAAACGAATGTGTTTTGGTTCCCCACGTCATAAATACTCGGTAAGATTCTGAACATCTCATCCCACGGAGTAAATATATAAAACAAAGAAAAAAAGGAAAATGAAAAATCGATTTATTGCACTATTAGCTAAGAGAGTTTACAAAATATACAAAATTCCCTGAGGTATAGTGAAATTGTGTATCAAAATGAAAATATGGCATATGAATAATAAAATCAGTTCTACAGAATGACCATTTATTGGGTTTCACAGTTGTCAAATTTGGATCGGAGAACTCTGGAGAAAAGTGAAAAAACACACAAAGTATGATGAATGCACACCTAGTCTTTGTATTGTAGTTGTTACTCTTGGGAGCACTATTGAATGCGAATACATGGCTTGTTATTGTGAAACATTGAGTTGTTGAGCTCTTTGGTACGTTCTTATTAACCAGATACGAGAAATTGTATAGAATTTTGTGAATGAGAGACAATCACACTAGTATTATCTCTTGACAAGAATAGGAGTGATAGTCTCACCTTAATCAACGGTAAACCTTGCTTGGAGTTAATATCTTTTAAGATGGGGGGTTCTTGGTCTAAGTAAATTTGGTATCTATGCATCGGACAATAATGCATGTGTCAATCGTCCTTTGATACATGTGCGACCAAAATCCTGGTATGTAAGTGACATTTAGACAACATGTCTGTGACAATTTGTTAATAAATGTACGCAATAGATATGGTGGACAAAAAGTGGAACGGTGGTATGATGAAGGAGAGAATGCCAATAAGAAAATTTAGAATAAGTGGATGTTGAAAAATGATAGTATTAGCGAAACGATGGATTATGACAAAATGTGATGATATGATTTAGATACCAATCTGTGACATATGGCGAAAAAATGGAACAGCAACACATATACCTTATTAGTTATATATGGCATTAATTCTAATGGCTTCTCGGCATATTCCAATTTTTTTTTTTTTTGTCTGGTATGTATAAGATCATTACGGTCTGAGTAGCCGGTATGTTGTAGCCTCGATAAATTGGTGACAATTTATATGTTTGTTCATGAATTTGTGAAGAAGACGATTTAACCTTTGGATAGATTATATATGATGAATAAGCTACAAAGATGCTAGTAAAATAAATTGCGGTGTAGCACACTTGAAGCTTTCGTAGCCAGAAGAACTCGAAGAATAAGAACATGAAGCCCTTTGGATCAGTTCTTTATAATAACCCTTATCGACATGAAAGAGGTACCATGAAGAAAGTGCATGAAAAAATTCTATGTCTTGACAAGAATAAGTCCTTGACTACGACATCTTGATTGCATTGTGCCAGGTCTCATCAATAATGGTTTTATAGATATGGATGCTCAAAGAATTCACCTCATGGATTGGATAATTTGATGCGTAGCAAGGCTAAAAGAGGTATAAAATCCATCACTTTGACTTTTCTTGCCCAATATTTTTTATGACAACCGAGTATGATGGCTCATATCCATGTTACATTAGAGGCTGAAAAGAAAGTAGAAGTTAAAGATCTAAAGACCTAGCCCTAGCCACGATGCACTTAAAGATATGATGAGATGGAGAAGTTGTTGATCCACAGCGCTCTTGATAAACACCTATCGTATGTCTCTTTGTGTGGATCAATACATAGGGATAGTTTCTTGTTGAGATATATCTATGGTATTCTTTTATGGTCGGAAATTCTTGTCGGGATATAGATTCCATGGATATTCTAATACTAGCTAAGTTGGCAGTGTAGTGAATGCACACTAGTGTTATATTATTGGATTCTGTTATCGGGAGCACTATTGAATGCGAATACATAGCTTATTATTGTGAAGCTATTGGTTCTTGAAGCTCTTTGAGAATGTCTTTGGTGTAGTAGAGGGTTTGTTACCATCATCATCAAACTGCTATACATCCACATGAATAGTATCATCCCAAAGTTGGGCATCACTACGTGCAGGAAGGAGAAGCATTGCTAGGTTCTAAACCTCGAGATTAAGTACCAACAATGATGACCTCTTCTAGTAAGGGAAGGATGGAAGAAACATCAAAGGATAGGATTTACTAGTTGATGAAGTAATCCCTTTAGTCCACGACTCCCCATAGACTATTAAATAACTACAAAGGATGAACTCAAAGAGTCTTACATTTGTATACGTGGACCAACTTGAGGATGGAAATGTGGAAAGGTTCCATACAACAAGTTGCAAGTCATCGACGAAACAGCAACAAGAGAAGGGTATGTTCATGGATACATGTTGAGAGTCATCACGAGAGGAGGCTATAAAAGAGATCCTAGAATTCACCATGAAAAGGCTCATCGAGAATGGCATCGGGATGCTTAGTCACTTGGTGAGAGGAGGTCATAGAGATGATACCCCACTGAAAATGTTCTGTTAACAAACCAAATTCCTATGAGGATTCTAACGGAGCCAATTGATATATGTCATGTCTTTCATGATACGAGTGTGTCGATCAAAAGAACTAAAATGTGAGATAGAGGACTTCACCATACAACTAATATGTTTCGGCCTTAATTTTGCATCCGGGGAATAATTTGGGCTGGTCGTAGAGCAGAGTATTATCTACAAAATATTTAATGTTGTAGATCGTCACACCATTTTTAACTACCATGGGGAAACCTTTATTATTTTAAAGTAGTGAGCCTTGAATGTAGTGAGCTATGAAATTACCGGTTAGATATTTGATGTCTCAAATGATTATGGGAACATATGATTTTAATTTTTGGTTTTTAATATAGTTGTTGTTAATCCAAATATTTTAATGAGATATTGAACTTAGGTGTTGGGTGAAATTCTATTTCAACGATCTCAAATACTAGGCATCCAATTGGGTCTACTATGGAGGAGGTCGAGAATATATCGGTGCTATCCCAAGGATACGATCACACACTAAAATTTGGATAGAGAAAATTACGGTCAACGAGTTTGATTATCATTTCGGGGGAAGAGGCTCGGATAAGGGTACACAAAATCTCGTGTAATTGTTGATATTACAATTCATGCTAAGCGAAGAACTTAGGAAAAAGTTTTTGTGATGCCATAGTGACATTCCACGTCAACATCTTCGTACTATCACGGTAAGGATCTCGGTGTAATTCGGTGCCACGTGGTTGGTCGTTACGAGTTTGGTGACTATCTAGGTCATGATGATTCTAGAGTCTTGGGCCTTGGCACCATGATGCCATAGATCTCGGTTCCATCCAATTCATGGTGTTTCGCAATCTCGGCGTTATCCCAAGGATAAGATCTCAATGCTATCTCGGTGCTATCCCAAGGATAAGATCTCAATGTTATATCGGTGCTATCCAAGGATAAGATCTCGGTGATAATTTGAATGTTATCCAAAGTGATGTCTCGAAACAATTATAGAACCCATGATTTCACTTTGGTTTAATATGGTTGTGGGTAATCCAAATATTTTAATGAGATATTGAACTTAGGTGTTGGTGAAAAATCCTATTTCTACGATCTCAAATACTATGTTGTCGGTGGGTCTATTGTGGAGGAGGTCGAGAAGATGAGATTGTTCATCATCGACGGCAAGATGTGGAAATGTCGGTCTAGTTCGATACCTATGGGTATTTGAAGGTTGAACTTAGTGATTATGATAGATTGTTATCATTGATCGGTGATAAGGGGTTTTATGGGTCTTGTCACGTGGCTTTATATTGGACCAAGATCATCCTAGGAAATGGCCATTATGTGGGGCCATTAACATTCACGAGAGCTTGAGAAGCCAATTTTAATCCCTAATAATAGGAATTTTTTTCTAATGCGGTAGAATGCATTCCAAGGAATTATTGTTTCTGAAGAATCTAGAAACACGGTATAGCTTCATTTTGACCTCATATTGTGTAGAAGTAGGTAATGGAAGATGATATTGTTCATCATCGGCAACAAGATGTGGAAATATCGATTATAGATCGGATACCTAAGGATTTTGGAAAAGGGGTGAAGTTAGTGGTTATGATGGTGTTATCGTTGAGGGTGATAAGAGGGGTTTTACGGGTGTTATATATTGGCTTTATAATGGACCACGGTCATCTTGGGAAATGCCCATTATGTGAGACCATTAACATTCACAAAGCTCTAAGGAGGCAAGAATTTTTTCTGTTGTACGATTGTAAATCTTGTTTTACAAACAATACCTACCACCTCCATATATGCTCAGCCAATATTGGCAAATTTTCATAAAATTCCTCAAATTGAAGGTGTTAATTTAACTCCCACAATGACTTTGTATACTGCTGTCATTTAACTCCACCAGCTGCAACTCACTATCATTTGAAATACAATGCCTTTTAACTCTTCTCACTTTTCTTTTACATTATCCCACCTACCATATAACATGAATGCTTAATAGAAGTTCTCAAAATTCGAATCTCCAGGGCTCCCAATTCTTGAGTGTTCCACTTCAACTCACCTACATAAAAAATTCAATGAATTCGGGATGCATCGAACGAGCTACACGGCGGGATCGAGTTATAATATCATCTTTCTTATTAAAGTCTTGAGTCTATCTGAAATAATATGCGTGACCAAGATGATCAGAAAATTTATGCAAAAATAATATTTAAGCGCATGACACTTCTAATTTTGTTGTGTCATTTTTCCCATCTCTTGTTCATCGATTCTTGGATGAGCATGAGTACACAAAAAAGTAAAAGAGATTAAATTGGTAAAAAGAGAAAATATTTACATCCTTATACTCGTTACAATAGATATAAATTCAACATCAAGTCTAAGAAAATTACGAATCCATGTTGATGTTAATGTGGTGTAGCACCAACTACGAGTCAATGCTACGGGTCAATTAATTCTTTGTTAGAAAGGAAAAGAGGAAGTGTTGTTAAGATTAAAATAAATTAAAACACAATAAAAATGTATCTAAAAAGGTGGCATATCCTTCAAAAACAAAATTAGTTATCTAGGTTGAAGTACGGAGCACCTAGCTATAGAACTTCATAAAGGGGAGTCGTTGAAAGATTCTGAAATACAACAAAAGCAAAATTAAATTAAGCGAAAAGTATATATATCCTTCAAATAGAAAATTAGCTATCTAGGTTGAAGCACAAACACCTAACTATATATGACATAAAGGAGACCGTTGAAGTATGTCAAGTGGAGGGATGGAAAGTATTGGGAGAAAAAGATCGGATTAATTAAACATATCAAAGGTTTATGTTGAGCTTAAAAGATTTAAATATACGAAGGGTATGGATAGCCTAAAATAATTTCATATCATCGACTCTTTGAAGTTAAATTCACATAGCAATCGGTCATATTTTTTATGGTTTCTTAAAAAGTAGCCAAATGGTGTTATAACGAGCGGATATGTTGATGAAAGATAAATAATCATTTAGAAGAGCTTGAATGTTTGTTATTTAATTGTAGCTTGATATCGAGTTAAAATGGGTAAGAACCCAGAATTTTTTCATGCTATATTTATTCTTTGCGCCAACGGAAAGGTGCTTGATATTCTGGGGTGGAGATCCCCATGTGTGGTTGTGTCGATAATAATAAAAAATGAAAAAAAAAAAATAAGATTCGACATCTTATTTATTTAAAAGAATTCTTATAAAAAATAAAAATGAAATGACATCATATTTTATTTCAATTTCTATATTTAAATTTTATGAAACTATATTTAACATAATCCATCTTATCCTTGGATTTATTAAACATCGGTAGGGATAAAAGAGCCTGAGGTGAAAACATCAAACATTTTTCTTGCACTAATGGATATTGTTTTAACTAAAATTAGGGGATTGTAGTTGTACCTATAAAACTTGTTACAACAAAAAAATGGAGGTATATCAGCAATACTCATATCCGTCCATCTCCATCTCGAAGATGGGCGGGACAATGAATTTGTTTTTCACAAAATCCATGCTCTAAGTTCTAACATAGCTACTTGGAAACTATTTTACAAACTAATTAGATAACAAGATACATAGATAGATCAAACCTAAATTTTCGATAGGCCTCGAAGAGAGTATCCAAACTTGGTGACCAAGGATTGTAATCGATGCTTTGTTCCATTTAGATTCTTGTTCTTGCATTTATTTCCATATTTCCTCCTCTCATGATTGGTATAGAGCTTAATGTTTATTTAACTACCTTTCCTAGTGATAGTTCTAATGTCTTCCTTTATTACCCTAGGCTAAAGGAAAATCTTCCCTCACTATCTCTAATCGGTGTTCCTCCCATGGATTATAAATTTTATTTGTTTCACCATTTTTCCCTGTGTTCTTCTCCCATTTTTGCATTTTTACCTTTTTTATTTTTTTCACTTATCTTCTTCCTATCAATATTCTAAGGACTTCTCGTGGCTCATTCCCCTCCTCGCTCATATCTTTATATACCGATACATTATAAAAATATTTATATTTCATATGAGGAATATACATATTACGGTCCTCGAGGATTGCTTGGAAAACAAGGTTCATAGCCATTACAAAAATACTCATTATGAGTTCATCACTTCGTCACATGTAGGATTTCTACCTACCACCTATGCGCTAAACCTAATTGGCTTTATATTCCTTATATTCCATATAAGGAATATACTTATAAGGAATATGTTGTTTTTGGTTCTTGATGAATTTCTTAACGAAACTTGAGTCACTACAAGAAATAATCATTATGGGGGTGCTAGCCTTTACGGTATTATTTAGTGAAATATTCGCAAGATCTTCTGGTTATAATTCGGTGAAAAATTTGCCATGATTTCTGAAGATAATATATTTAAAGTGAAGATTAAGCAAAAGTATATATATATATTATATTATTGATGTATATTCCATTTTTCCTATGTATCCTTAGAGTTTTCCCATTTATTATGTATAAATTTAGGGGGGTTCTTAAAATTTATACTGTTTGAGACACAGGGTCCAGATAGTTTGACCAGAAAACTACCGAAAGTCTCGGGACAAGCTCCCCCAAGATGTAGAAGTTATTCTTGCATTTCCCTCTTGTTGAAATTATTCTAAAGGTGGCCAAGTATTCCTCTATTTTCTACGGCCCTCTTCATAAAGTTATAGCCGGAAACGAGAGAAAGAAAGAAGGATTGAAACACACCCGAGGTAATAAGGTCATGCGATTTTTTGTGTAAGAGCACTGCGTCAAACCCAATCGAAAACCTAACTCGACTATCACAATTCTTTGGAGCATATCCTATCACAAAAAATGGAAAAAAGGAGGCGAAGTATCTATTTTGGTTCAAGAGAAGGATGATAAAATAATGCAAATACAACAAAAAGCTGAAAATATTGAATGGAAAATATTAACCAAAAAATGTGAATATCGATCGGGGGAATGTTTCCATTCAATATACTCATCGTTTGATCGGAAGATTTGATCTACATTAACACCGAAGAGTACCGGAAGTTAGAGATTTGTTTTCAAAACGGCCCAGAGTGAATTTAAAGTGGCAGGTGCGACCATATGATAGTTGGCAGGTGAAAGAGAATTTGAAAAGGATCGAGAAGATAGTAAAGATAGGCATTTTTAGCATGATTCTACCACAAAAGCTCAACAAGAATAATGGACACGGCACTTGGTCTCAAAATGATGACCGACCTCGGATCCTTCATGCAACATAGCTCGGGGTCCATCACCTTGAAGAGCGAAGAGGATCTGACTTGGACGGATAGGTATAAAACATATCCCTTCTACATTTGATAGTAGCAATTCACACGCATGCTCCCAGATCTTGACCCATTATATTTGGGAAAAAGTTGGAGTCAATATGTTGACTATCAATGTAAATCTGTGATCCATCCTACGACGTGGAGATGAAAACGAGGAAACTGTGACTCAAGAGTAACTACGTCATGGAAATATATTCTCTTTTTGAGATTTCATTTTTAGCTAACGGCAAAAGTAGTAACATGGGATAATACGGTAGTAATCGGTTTTACCGATTTATAGTTTAACGAGAAAATAGCGATTTTCCTTGTCAAACTGTAATGCATTTTAAAATTTTGTTTAGATGAAAAAGATCGAATCGGAAGCATAGATCTTGCTAGGCGATCCACTTAGGTTTATTTTTAGAAACTTTCAAAATCCTAGGTACTTTTGTTAAAATGGAAAGGTTGATTTATCCTCAAAACCATGTTTTTATGTCCAGTTCCGGAAGAATTGCATCTTAGGATGAAGTTAAAAATCCTAGTGTATATCTATCTAAAATCCTTGTAATCTTTCTTGTATATTAATGAAGATATCTTTCTATTGCAAGTAATGATAAATGCTTTTTGCATTAGAATTGGTATTGATAAGATACTTCAAGCAAAAAATAAGTGATCAATATTACTTTTCACTTTCTTGTGGTTTAAAATAGGTACTTACTTTTGGAAACTCGGATGAGATATCAAGATAAGCCGAAAATCATATCCGGCTATTACGAATTAAACTTCACGGCCATCAAACTAAGTTGAGAATAAAGCCCTTGATCCATGGCAGGCTACTTGAGTACTTAGATATCTTGTAATGACAAACGGTATGTCTTATCAACATTGGCTTTTGAAAAAATCTTTGATTTCACTAAAACTATAAAATTGTCTAATCCATTAGGTATCTCAAATAAGTATTTCAAGTTTCAACAATGGAACAATCCTGAAATACTTGTTGCTAAGCAAGTGTGGATGTAAAAAGGCCCCAAACACTAGTATTTAGCTTTGCTTGGTTTATGATTCATTTCGTAACATTGTATCGACAAGGAAGTTAATAAAATTTACCGATTAAGTCCCCTCTGAAAAAATATTAATAAAGAAAATACCCAAAGTGAACTAAACAAAAATGTGAGGATCTACGCAAGCTTCTTTAAGTCCCATATCATATCATTTAATTCTAGATGCTTATAGTGAGTAATATGCAAAACCGGGAAGGTTCTTGAGAAGAGTTCCTAATGCGATCTAGACTTTTGATAATGGAATAGTGGGATAATAGGTTCATGTTACTCAATAATTTATTTCCTTTTTTTCTCAATCCGAAAAGGTTTTTTAAGCAACAAACAGGAAAAGTAAAAACACCTAAAAATCAGGTCACATCACCTTGGGTTACCATGTACATGTTCAAAAATTTGTTACATCACCTCCACTCTTACCATGCCGCCTCTGAATATCATAATATATAGTGACAATGTTACCTTGAATCCTAAAAAATGGAAAAAGCATTTTAGCAATAAAATGTCACTACATGTACGCACACCAATTCAACCTTTTCAACACAATAATAAGTTTGTAAATTTTTATTGACACTTGTAGATATTTTTGGAAACCCCACGGAGGAAGCATCTTACGGGTTTCCTGGAAAATATAAATTTTTCACAACTAAGTTACGATGTTTCCCACGATTTTGTAAACAAATGCCATGGAAATTAAATGGATTTTAATAATTATTCTTAAATATTAAAGGTGGAAATAAGTGGTATGCTCAAACACGTTTTGGTTCGGTACTCTGTGATGTCAAAAGAAATCCCACATTGGTGCATCTTTTGTAGCGCAAGAGAATTGGAGGAGCCGGTGAGGATAATTTTTTTGGTGAAAAACTTAACACAAAAGACTCTATTTTTAAATTTTTAAAGCATAGAACCTAGTGTTACTCCCTAGAAGTACTTAAGAAAAAGTCATATTTTCGGGAAGCTAGTGTGCGCATGGTTCAAGAAATCCAATACAATATGATAAAAAGAAATTATTTTTGTAGTCATGGTGTGCGAATGTTGTTTGTGCGGAGAGAAACAGCAATGCATTTTACGGGATATGAAAAATGGACTTATCTCAATAGAAAATGAGTTACTTGGTAATATTTGCTGAAATAATCCCTCAACAATATGAAAAGATTTATACAGAAGCAGGTTACAAATGAATAATAAAGTTCAATACCTAGAACAACAACCCCGATACCCAATTTAGGATGAAGATAGGTACACGACCACATTATCGCATCTGTGACCCTTTGAGGTTGCTTTTCTGCAACCACATTTATAGGCGAGAAAAATGGTGATGAAGGGATGAGCACTGCGGAATATCTTTAGTTATCCTTATGCATGTCAAAATTCCAATGTTCCAAACTTTGGTGGAAAAAGGTTTGAATCAATTTGAATACGCTTGTAAGAAACTTTTTGGAGAAAGTACAAGGTGCTTTGGGGTGACTCCTCTATGCTTCACATGGTTTGTTGACAATCGAAGCAGCTGTTCCTTGACCAGTCAAGGAGGAGGCCATAAGGTCCAATATAGCATTCAATGCATTAAATAATGTTAAGAAAATGGGATATCTAAAATAGAAAAACACATTTTAGTTTATGAAAGGTCTTAAAACAACTATTTTGGACTATAATATGTGTATTGTCCTCTACGAAACAATTCATTTGATTCAAATTTACCACATTACGAACAAAGCATGGAGTATGTAGATATCCATAGAAATGGGTGTGTTGTGTCATCACCTTTGATATGGGTAGAAGCTCTTTACCTCCTCTTGAACAAATTGAAGAAGGAGAAATTTAAAATTTTAGTGAAATCTGTTCAAAATGCGGAAGTGGCGGTATCTGTTAGTGTTTATTGGAGAAATGGTTCCACGGAATCCATTATAAAGTGAATCCAAAAGATCCTTTGGTTTTCTAGCTTCAAGATGATTTCTCCACAAATGAATCATCTGTTGTATGGATAGTAGTACGACATCACGATGCGAGAGAAATTGAGAAAGTTTTTGCCGCAATACTTGAATTGGATTTTCTTACGGGTCTTGTGCACATGAAAGATATACGGGACCTCGAGATATGGAAATTATATCGAGAGAAAAAAAAGGATATCTATGATAACACTAAAATAATTTCTCCTGTAATTTCTTTCATGACGCCCTTTTTATTTTGTGGCTATGCCAATATTAGTCGTGATGGAGCGAGGGATGAATTTGATGGATCTAAGAGAAAGGAAATTGGTCGAGGAAGCCTTAGAGGCCACTATCCCAAACATGGAAAAGAAGCTTGCACCATTGGCTCCATCATGTACTGTGCTGGTAGTTTAAGGTCATATTTTGTAGACAAATTCATGTTTGACAAAAAATTGTTTGGTTATCTAGTGGTTTGCGAGACAATCCAAATAGATTGGCGAGGTTTAGCTTTGAATCACTCCACAGACATTCAGTTTGGATACGAATGTGATTTTGAATTAGACTACAGACAACCTTGGCCTAAAAGGACATGTTTTACCCAATCTCGTTGATCCAAATTTCTATGTGGTGATGTTTTGGTTGAAAAAAATGGGTCACTAACACGAGAAGAGGTTCGTAACCAATGTGACAATGGATCATGGGACATGTTCGAAAATTTTTATATCAAAATCCTCCTGCGAATGGACACTCCACCTCCCGGACATGATGACCATTATAAACTGGTCCTTTGGAATCACTAATAACGAAGTTACAAGTTCCATTTGATATCCAGGTAACAATAGAATTTGTCTATCATGTGATTCTGCCTCTTGATTTAGATCTAACTGACAAAAATAGTTGCATGATTCTTTGTTTGCTTGTTAACATGAGTATCAAGCTTTAGTCATTACATACCACGTCGAGCATCAAGGTCGATATACGGCTTTAGTGTATTTTCCCAACCCATGTACGAGTGGAATGTGTTCACGAGAATCACACTGTGCAACAACATACCATTAACCTACCCTTAATAATTTTCATTTTCAAAACTTCATAAATCTAGAGAGTTGTCAAGAAAGTAATAATTCAAATGAAAGACAAACGGAAAATGTGCACACGCAGTTTTTTCCTATCATAGGTTTTGGCATCGGCATGAGAATCCAATCACGGCCAAATGTTTAATCTCATTTTGTTGATAGGGGAAATGATCCATCATTTTTCGGAAGAACTATACCTTCCACCAAAAATTTTAGCCCAACAAATAACTCTTGATTTTTGCTTACGGTTGTCCTTGGGCCCCAGTTGGCATAATATATCTACCTCAAAGAAAGCTAATCTCATCAATAGAAGTACATGTTTATCAGCTTTGTCCATATCGAGTTCATCGCTTCCCCTATAGAGCGCGGATTCTAGATAATGCGGATGGGGCAATCCACGGTCAGTACGATCCTGAATAAGAGGAAAAAACCATGGAAATGAGTGAATTATTCATTGCTATGAGACATAGGCCCAGAAATAATATAGACCATTGCGACATTGTCTATATTTCAAGCACGCTCTCCAAAACGGATACTTACCATCTACAGGGGTTACTCTATAATTCTAGTCATCATATAATACTTCAATAGAGTCACGGTCGGACATAGTAACTAAAACATAAGTTATAATCATGACAACTAGTTTAAGTGTACCATAATCATAGCTTTGAATTTCTAAAGTACTCAATACTAATATCACTATTTTTTTACCCATTGAGATTCCATTCCCCTCTGATGGTTCACCCAAAAGATTTAGATGCGCGATTGGGGAATTCCATCGAGTACGGTGTAAGAACACATTTCTACTAACATCCCCATATTTAATGCATTCCTCGAAAAGGAGGGTACAAGGAAAGTATCCATCATGTCTGTTGAGTGGCTTTGCATCATTCAATCAAAATCAAAATCAATTCAAATTTAATGTTATGTTTTCACACTCAAAATTAAATCGGTATAGTTATTTCTTTCATACGGGCTTATAACTATCATCAATTACACACTGTGAATTAAAGTCATAACGAGTGTGGTTTTTCAGGGAGATCATAGGCGGTGTAATGTTTGCAACGAGACGTGACTTTCAATTTCAAAATGAGGGATTTGGGTGATCAAATGTCTAACATAGTTCACGACATGTCTTGCCAACAACAAAACAATCCTCCCAGAGTTTCAGGCACACCCCCCATCTTGGATCTCTTAAAACATTAATGTTAGGACTCCAATATGTCAAGCCTTCCAAGCCAACGTTGTGCATAGCTCGTGCTTCAGTGGACACCACTTGCATTCAATTCTATTCTATTCAATTTAAAGTCTTAATTTTCATCCCATAGATCCTTTCAAAAATAGTCTAGAATTGAAATTTCTGATTGGGCACTGGGTGCTGAAATGTATACTAATTAATAAACAATTAGTACTTACCTCTCCAATGGTTCTCCATATAGTTTCATTAAAAGAAGCAGTTGTTACAATGACAAGAGGAAAGCTCGTTGCAGCAGACACAGGGCCTTCAAATTTGACACCAGGACCAACGTTAGACACTCCATGCAATGCCTCAGACCACCATTCATATTTAGGAACTCCGAGCCTCTATATTCCAGTAGCAGTGTTTCCCATCTGGTTAGGTTTCTCAGCCAAATTCAACCTACTCACCAAGTCTTTTTCACGCTCTGCAAATGGAAATGATTTATCACAATGTGCCAGATCCTTCGTATTCAATCCCAAAGCTTGAAATCTCAAAGGATCACACAAATATTGGGCAGACGCTGCTGTGGCATATTCAGCCCATCCGAGTACAACAATAACTGCTAAGAACGCAGCCATATAACTCCGAGCCATAGTCAAATTGAATGACTAGATTTTGCAAAGATCAAGCAATAGATTCAAAGACACACCCAATAAACATATGGATGCTTTCCAAGTTTTATGGTTTATGGTGGGCTCGCAATTCCAGTATCTTTCAGGATAAGGAAGTCCATACAGTGGTAACAACAGGTCTCATTGAAAAGCTTTCCAAAGAGTATAGTATGGAGCCAAAACAAAGGAAACAAAGAATTTTGCTAATCATGCCACGTACTTGGACATTCCATGGGGATTATTCAATGGCGCAAGCGAGGGAAAGCCACCCAAATGCGGGGTTGGGGTAGTCTTACACTTGAACCATAATCGTTATTTCCATATTTCGTATGCCATTGGAAGGGGCACAAACACAAAAGTGGAGTTCACTACACTTTGGACTCTTCTATACCTTTCTAACAGGAATGGTATAAACAAAAATCAGGTTAAGGGAGATTCTAAAATAGTCATTGATTCGGCATGCAAAAAAACTGTGATGGAGAATGCATTCCTTTGTCCTTTGTTGCAAGAGATTTAAAACACTTTACAATTTTTTCAATGGACGTCCTTCAGACATGTCTACAGAAATTTGAATCAGAAAGAAGATGAGCTATCAAAGGAAGCATAGACAATGCATTCTACTTCTTTTGGCTTTATGAATTTAGGGATAGCCAAGATCCTGAGGCCATGGAGTTTCACCTTTAGTTTCTGATCTTTTTAGATAACAATTTTTCAATGGAGACTGTATTTCTTTTTAAGCCTATGTACCAAAAAACTTAAGTCAGTCCTATTTTGGGTAGCTTGTACCAGTTTTGAGTTAACGTATGAAGAAAATTTTCAGTTTTTTTTTTAAGTCTAAGTCTGATTTTAGGTAAGAAAGAAGAGTCTCGGAGCGAGTATGGTAAAAGGTACGTTAGGGAAGCTTTTTTATGATCAATCCTGGGTGGATAGTAACATGTGTATTCATAAATACAAATGAATTTTTTTCTTTTGGGTAAAGAAAAAGAAAAAGAAATAGTGACGGGTAGAAGAATTGAAATAAAAATACATGCATTGGAAAACAGTAGCTTTCCATTAAATTCTGGCACAATGGAAAAGTTATAACACAAGAAAATGAGTAAAAACATTTGAAAGGAAGAAAAGTAGTCTTGATGACCATGGTTAGAAGAAATCCTACTTATACGGTTGAATGAGGAAATTTTAGCTAACATGCATCCCAGGGCCATTGTGAACCACTGTATTCATCCCCATCCAATTCAAAAATACCATAATCATGGCCAACCTTCTGCGAAATATCTACCACCATAAATACAAATGTATCTCTACCTGCATTACAAGTCCCAAACAGGATTTAGGAATTCTCTTATTGGATTTTCTCCATACTAATAGGAACTGACAAAAACATTTTGGGTAGAAAACACTTAACTGCAGATATAAGTATCATCCAAAACTATTTGACCGAGGAGAAATAGTACAGTAGTCATGCCCGTGAGTGTACTTCTGTCTAATTAGCATTGTTTGAAAACCCCTTGTTGAAATATTGCTTTCTTATAAACCAAGCAATATTGAACGACGACCCATTCTCTATCCTGGAACTCCAGCCTTTACAAGAGATTCACCATAAAAATAAGTAAATATATACAAATTAAAGAAAGCCACAAACCAAAGTTTAATTAAACAAATTGTTCAACGGGAAAAAAGGAAGATAGATAATTTTGATCTCAAGTTCTTAGCATAAACTTGTTCAAAGAGGAGTTAATGTTGATCTCTAGTTATTTACGCATAAATTGTGAAGCAACATTTAAAAGGATCCCTATTTTCAGCTGGTAGGAAGAGTGATGTGTGATACATAGAACAGGTATTGTCCAAAAAATCTAGATAGTTATAATAGTACATGTTTTGTATTCCCTTCAATCATGCCCTTCCTTCGAACAGTGTTGACCAAATTTTCATGAGTGCTTGAATCAAGGATGAAGCCTTTCTCCATCATTTGATCCCAAAGTTTACAAGATTTGCTCAGATTTTCTTCTTGGAAAAGACCTCCAATGACCAGACTATAAGTATGCTCATTCGAATAGCAACCACTCTCTATAATTTCTTCAAAAATTTCAACAGCCTCACTTATTCTAAACGATTTGCAAAGCCCATTTATTAAAGCATTGTATGAAGCCACATCAGGATTAATTCCCTTTCTTACCATCAGATAGTAGATCACAGGCCTGGTCAGTCCTACCCATCTTGCAGAAGTGATTAATCACAGTGGTATAGGTAATCACATCATGCGTAAAACCTTCTGTCCACATCTCATGGAAAAGCTCCTCTACAAGGTTAGGATGACCTTCTTCAAAAAACCCATTTATCAGCGTAGTGTAGGTGACAATATCTGGAACAATACCTTTCTTTAACATTTCACTCAGCAGCTTATAAGCAGTACCAGTTCTACGAAGTTTTCAAAGTGCATTAATAAGTGTGTTGTATGAAACAATATCACCTAAGCCAGCAACCTCCATCGTTTGAGATACTAGCAAATAGCCTTTCTCCAATTTGTTTTCCTTGTAGAAGCGAACAATTAGCTCATTGTAACTATAGCTTTTAGGAACAATACCCTTATTTGTCATTTTAAGAAACAGCCTCTGAGCCTCATTCAGATGGCCTTCCTTGGAGTGATATTTGATCAAAGTATTGTAAGTAACCACATCTGGAAGGCAACAATTCCTCTCCATAAAGCCAGCAAGAATTTCATCTTTGGACCCTTTGCCTGCTTTGAAAAAAGTGTCAATCAAGGCATTATATACAGAACCAGGACCAACATTAGACACTCCATGCAATGCTCAGATCACCATTCATATTTGGGAACTCTGAGCCTCTGTATTCCAGTAGCAGTGTTCCCCATCTAGTTAGGTTTCTCAGCCAAATTCAACCTACTTGCCAAGTCTTTTGCATGCTCTGCAAATAGAAATTATTTATCACAATATGCCAGATCCTTCATATTCAATCCCAAAGCTTCAAATCTCAAGGGATCACACACATATTCGGCAGACGCTACTGTGGCATATTCAGCCCATCCGAGTACAACAATAATTGCTAAGAACACAGCCATATAACTCCGAGCCATTGTCAAACTGAATGACTAGATTTTGCAAAGATCAAGCAATATATTCAAACAAACACCCAATAAACAATAAATTCCTAGCCACTACCTCAAAATTGGCTAGGCCTCAAAGATCAAGCAAGGCCCAGGGTCTTGAAATCCATGGTCCAGGGCCCCATCCGACAGGAGGAGGAGGAAAGTAGGATCCAACAACCATGGGCCAACACAAACTAGGCCAACCAGGGGCAAGACCAACAACAACATCATTCCATGTTGGGTTTGGAAAATTCCACCCATATTACCAAGCACCTCCAAAAAAAACGCAGCCCCAGCAGACCGATTCACCCATTTCGATGGAGGATCCATATGTGGCTGAAGGGTTGCTGGATTGATATGAGTAGACATCTCTTTTCCAGACTGACTCAATTTTCGACTCCAACCCTGTAGCCATACTGGATATTGGGGCGAATGCAGTTCCAAAACCCTCAAGCCTAGTAAATCGAGGCGAATATAAACCAAAACTGTCCAAACCAGTAAATGTGGAGGTGAATCGAGCATTTCATGTTTTATGCGACCTTATTTTTTTGGGCTAAAGCATAATAATTATTTATTTTTAAAATAATTTTGGGACTAATTATACAAAACTATACAAAAAGGTTTTATATAAAACATTCGCCCGAATAAAATCTAAAACCCCTTAAATTTTTCCTTCGAGCTAAAATTCGCCCCTAAAATTTTCCATGCTTGCCTTATACTTCTCGATGTTCCCATCAGAAACTTGCTTTACCTTGTAGGTCCATCTTAATCCTACAACAGATTTACCCACTGGCCTTGGAACAATATCCCAAGCACTGTTTCTAACAATGCAGTCATACTACTCCACCATGGCATCTACCCATGTGGGCTTCTCCACTGCTTCTTCAAAAGAAGATGGCTCTATCATGACACACTTGCTCATAAGAGCCATGTATCTAGTAAATCATTCAGGTGACTGTCTTTGTCTGCGGTGTGATGTAGGGACTCCTACATTGTGTGCCGCATCAAGCTTTAGTCTCTCAGCTTCTGTGGTACGGTTCCTGCTAGTTCTGATGTTTGGTTCTTCATGAGTGGACTCCTCCACTCCATGAATCTCCTCCTGTGGCAGATCCACATCTAGAGGCTCATATTTGGGAGAAAGAATTTCCTCCTTTGCATGCAAGTGTAGCTCCCTCTCAAGCGACAAATTCATGGCTTTCACCTCATTGAATTTTATATCTCGTTGCACCACAATCATCTGACTGTCTGGAAAATACACATGATAATTATGGGGTATTTCTGTGTACCCCACAAATATCCCAACTTCTGTAGTTGGCTCCAGCTTCTTCCTGGTGTCCTTTGTCACATGAATGTAAATAGATGAGCCAAAAATATTCAAATGAGAAATATCAACCTTCTTACCAGTAAAAGCTTCTTCAGGTGTACTCATGCTAAGTACTCTATGAGGAAAACGATTTTGCACATAAAATGCAGTGTTGCATGCTTCCGTCCACAAGTGCATTGGTACACCCTAGTCATGCAGCACCCATGATCATTATGTTCTTCCTCTTTGTGACCCCATTCTACTGTGGGTTATGAGGCGCTATGAGTTCTCTTCGAATTCCTTCTTTGCTACAAAAGTCTTTGAATTCGCTTGAGATATATTCACCACCATTATTGCTCTGTAGAGCTTTCACTTACTTCCCTGACTCCTTCTCTACAAATGCTTTAAACTCAAAGAAATTTGAGAATGTTTCACTCTTCTTTTGCATGAAGAAGATCCAACATCTATGAGAATAGTCATCAACAAATATAACATAATACCTGTGTTTTTCTGTTGAAGAAACTGAGAAAGGTCCACACATGTCTGTGTGAATTCTCTCCAAGATCACCGAAGCACAGTTCTCCTTCTCATGAAAGGTGGTCTTCACAAAATTACCCATAGTACATCCCTTGCACTAATTTGACTGCGCAAGAGTACCCTTGGGAAGTCCAGTAAAAATCTATTGCAAAATCTTCAAAGCGCCATGGTGAAGATGGCCCAATCTCCTATGCCATAATTCACCCTCATCCTGGCTCACCACTTCTTCTGCTTTGCCTATCATTGCAGCACAGCCATCTACCTCCAGCTTGTAGAGATTCTTAACTTGAATCCCTATCCTCTTGGTTTGACCCGTTGTTTTATGTCGCAGGAAAGCTTTTCCATCACTAAAAACAACGTCATAACCTCTGTCTTCCAACATTGCGACTGAGACCAAGTTCTTCTTCAGATCTGGAACATGCATAACATATTTCAACAGAAATGTATTACCTAACTCCTTCTCAAAGGTAATGGTCCCAATGCTGGTCACACTGTATTGACCATCGTCACCCATCTCTATATGCATTTGGAGATCCTTCTCCTCCAAGTCACTAAAAAACTTCTTGTCTCCCATCATATGGAAAGACGCACAACTATCAAGATACCACAAAAATCCCATTGAGCTTGAAACCAAGCATGCAATCAAAGATAAATCAAGTTCAAATTGCGAGGCTAAGGCCTCACCCACTGCAACTCTAGCAGCCTTCATGTTCTTCTTCTTCTGTGGGTAGTTAGTGGTGAAATGCCCATGTTTGTGACATTGAAAACACTTCACCTTGGACAAATCTTGATTCTTGCCTTCAGCCTCAGATTTTGGAGGGAATTTCTTCCCCTTTCCTTTCCTTGCTTTGGTATCCAAAGAAAAATTCTCTTCATCATCATTCTTCGATGAAGAGCCATCCCTGGTACTTCGCCTTATCTCTACCTACACAAGATCCGACCAAAGTCGCTCCCAACCCAATAGTTTCTTCTGTCTATTGACAGAGTCTTCGTAGCTATGCCAAATCTTCAGAAGCCCAAGGAGAGACAGGCTCACCAAGTCATCATCATGAACAGTAATCCCCACACTTCCCAGTTCATCCCTATAGTGGACAAACTTCGTGAGATATTTTGGAATACTATCGCCCTTCTCCATTTTTATTTTTCTAAGCTTATCTTTCAGCGCCAAATTCCTCTGGTCAGTGCTGCTTTGGAACAAATCTATCATAACCTTCCACATTTCAAATGGAGTGGCTTTCCCATGAAGGTTGGACACAATATGGTCCTTCACACCTTCCAACAGAATTCTTCTTGTCTTTGCTACCTTATTTTGTCATGCGTCAAGTAATGCAGCATCGCTAGAACCAAGCTTAGGAACATCACTATCAACGAACTCCTTCAGTCCATTATCTTCCAACATCGCCTCCATCCTATCCTTCCAGGCTATGTAATTCGAGCTTCCATAAAGGGCATACTCCAATCTTAACCCATTCAAAGACATTTCAATTAATACTCAATTGTCGCACCAAGAAATTTCTGCAGCAAATTCGAATTGTCCACCAGCACAAACTCAACAATTCTTCACAATTGCAATCTTGAAGAATTAACACTTCTCCGATACCATGTAGAAATTATATAACATATGCATGTATATATCCATATTCTCCTGATCTAACAATATTTATCTTCTTCTTAAATACAGAACCCTTCCACTGTTAATCTTTTGCGGAAATTTAAAAACTCAATTGCAAACACATGACGCAATAAAAACAATCGCAGATAATACAGTTGTTTAACAAGAAATCCTGAATATGAAAAATCCAACTATAATATATTATGTATCATGGAGATCATGTAACAATCTCATACAAAGCTTAGTACATCAAGCTCTCAATACAATCAATTGTCATACACTAACATGAAGAAATCTACAAATCCATGCATTGATTTCTTGCCACCTGATAACTTGCCTCCACTGCACAATCCCTACTGAAGAAGACCCCTGAATGAATTCAAATTGGCCTTGCATTGACTGCGAAATCCTCATTAGAAACTCCAATGTGTATGTGATGCAATAAATGCATCGCTATAGTCAAAACAGATAGTTCATCTCACCCTTTCACCTATCTCTATGCTAGGTCTCCATTGGAACTAACATGCACTGTAGTTAACTGTTGTATTTGTTCAGTTGATTAGTGAGTTATTATTTTTGAATTAATTAACTAATTAATTCACTCCACTCTCACTAGTGTATCATTCAGTTAAACTAGATACAACTAGCTCAACTGAGTTTAACTCCATTAACTAAGTTAAACTAAATAAAAACTCCATGAACTATTCTTCCAACTCTGTCATAACTTTTCCACTTCAGTTCTAACTGAGTCCTCATGCGTGAACCACCAGTAAACCCTAGGAATTTTGTAATTCCTTTAGCCCACTGATTTGGAAAATCTGTATACTGAAATAAAGTGCTCCAAGAGAATAAGTTGATATTTAGAGTCTGATTATTATTAAAGGCTAATAATAATCAACACATCTATTTTTAGATTGATGATCTATAAATAGACTTCACCCAATATTCTAAAAACATAATTTCATCTATTTTTCCAACTTGACCAACCATCCACAAATAACATCTTGCAACTTTTGAAATATGATCACCATGTCTAAAAATAGACTTACACCTAAAAATAGCTTGTGGGCCCACTTAGTGAAGGTGACTAATTTTCACTAAGCTTCATCATGTTGTTGAATCTCAACATTAAATTAGAAGAAAATTGTAGTTCCACATCACATGAGAACTTATATGAGTTAACTAAGTTAGTTTGACATAGTTGGTTCAATTAATTCGAGTTGAGGGTCTAACTTGAGTCATGTAGAGTGGTTCCTACTTTATAAGAGCCCTCATTGAGTTTATTTTGATTTGTAATTAATTAATTTATTTTATTTGAAATAAAGTTAGTTTAACTAGTTCCAACCATTGGAGGAACTAGTGGGAGGTCAAAGTGTGAAACATGAGCTTGAACCACATCCAGTGATCAATCAGTTAACTGATGATTCAACCATAAATAACTCATGCATGTCATATCTGAGAGTTACCTAGTTGAGATTGGAATTCAAGGGAAGTTTACTATTAGTTGTATAAACATATAAATTGTATAGGTGGTGCATGCAGTTAGAGGAAGTCCCTTGATGTATTGTGTAGTTGTGGATGGGAATTTCCTTAAATAGTAGGGGATAATTACCCAAGGAAAAAACGCAAGGAAATATGGACTTGTGAAACAAAATTTTCATTAAGTATTTTGCCTAGGATTGTCTCAGAAGCAGTGAGACAGATAGATATAGTGCAGAGGTTTCTCAGGCTTGAGCAAAGCATTGTAATATTTTTTTGAAATTTGGATTTTGTGATCCATAATTTGTATAGAGACACTTTTGGTAATAATCACATAAGAACATATTTTTCAACGTTTTTCAAACAAACCAGTATGGTTCATCTTCAGTGCAAGATGAGCCTCACTAGTTGGTTTGAAACACATCGAAAAAATATGTTCTAATGTCATTATTACAAAAATTATATCTATACAATGTAACCTTATCATATTTTCTAACTAATTAAATATACAAATAGTGTGGTTTTTATTTGTGGCTTTCCCCAGGAAATCATTGTGTAATGTGTTGATTTAATTATTTCTCTTGTATGCTTCGTGATTTTGTGATCATTAATTGTTTCCATAGTTAGTAGAGTAGATTAAAGTCAATTGTTTTAGAAAAATTCAATTAATTATTTGAATCTACAAGGGTAGAGGCAACAAGCCCTTGGACAACATGCACATTTGTTGACTACTCAATAGTTGGTGGTTGGAGGTGGGAGAACCTCTAGAATCCCTATTTTAACTGGCAATTGGAATTTAATCCCTTGAGCAAAGGACCCCTCAGTCATTGGAATTTGGATTGGAGATGATTGTTGCAAGTGAGGACTCGATTTTGCTTGTCTATGGTTACGTGGAGACTTTTTTCCTAGCTTCAATTGCCCATATTGATTTTGAGTTGAAATAATGCCATCTATGTGAGGCATGGGCCTGTCATTTGGTTGTTGACATAGTTGATTGGTATGTTATCGATAATGTTCTTAATGGTACTTGAATGATGTGACGAGCTCATGTTTGACGGGTTTTTTACATAAATGGTGCTCAACCTTAACTTATCATAATGTATTTTTGTGCTTAATTAAATAGCTCACATATAAGGAAGAGCATTCAAATCTAGAACATATGTATAAAGGAAATAACATTTGGATGCTCAAGTTCCCTATGATTTCAAAGGAAGGCACTCAGTAAGCCTTTGAATAATGTTATTTTTATTTTGAATTTTCCTCATTCGAATCATGTGTATCTTTTAGCAAGTTCAACTGAAAGTCACAACCACTGCGAAAACCAAGAAGGAGGTGAAATATTTCTAAGTGAAAATTCTTATAAAATAGGCTTGAATCCACCTATCAGGCATTCTAAGTTGGGGTTAGGGAGTCTGTAAAAAAATGCCAAACCTCGACATGAGTGGGGTGAAAATAAGTGTTGTCAAGTTAGTTGGGTAGGACCCGCTAGTCAGGGATTGGGCTAGTCAAGTCTGAGAGTCCAGTCCAGTAGAAAAATTGGCTAGAGCTAGGTAGAAGATTGGTAGTCAGGTCAGGTTGGGGGTCAGACTGGCTAACTAGGTTTGGGTCGAGACCTTGGGTTATAGATCTACCTATAGAATGGTGGGTGAGGCTAGTCTCTAACTACTTAGAGGAGTGTGCCTAATGACGTGGGGTGCTACAGTGGTAGAGTAGTCATGTTAGGTGCCACATGGGTTATCACAAGCAACATGGATTGTCCCTTCATATGAATCAAGTAGGACTCATTATCCTTGAGGTACATGTTGTAAAACCCACATAACTGTATGTTAGAATTAGAGTTTGAATCAAATTTCATAATGGATGAAGGAGATAATTCACAAATCAATGGTCATGATAAATAGTAAGACCCCCCTGCTATGTTAGTGAGGTGAGGGGGTGTGTTATTACATGAATACCATTGGGTGAATCGAGAAATCGTGGTCCAATGGATTCCCTCCTCGAACCATACACAAAACCAAGACAACATGACACCCCATTAAAATTTGGGTGGGGGGGGGTGGGGGTGGGGGGGTGTCGAGGGCACTATTGAATGTATGCCATTAGATGAATCAAATTGAAACGGGTCATTGGATGATCCATGCGTAACCCCATGGTGGATATCTAATACGACGCCCCCTCCCATCGACGTCAACAAGGACGAGGCATGGCACATTTAATCCTAGCCATCGATCGATTTGATCTATGTGAGTCAGTCGATGGTGATGAACAAGTACACACAATATATATATATATATATATATATATATATATATATATATATATATATATATATATATATATATATATATATATATTCACATGTGGAGGGGTTAATGCAAGATATGTGGCATTCAGGTACACCACATGTTTCAGTGACATGGAAATTATAGGGGCATGCCACGTGGCAAAAAAAGGTTGACGTATTTAAACTATTGGAACTTTAAAGAACATAAATTGCAACTTAGAGTCGGATTGGGACAAAAAATTATAGCACAGGAAAGGTTTCATTGAGATGAGTATGATGATGAAATCAAAATTGAGTTTTGGAAACTCAAAATAAATTTAAAAAAAATGTTACCTCGTTTCTCTAATTGTATGAGGGAAGTTGGGTTAGCATAGTGAAAACATCCCTCAGGGTAAGGGGGTGTATTTACACACCTCATCGCCTCCCATTGCAAGTAAGGTGTGTGTGGGGGAGTGGGGGTGGCATGGGAATATCCTCTCACTCATGAAGCATGCTAAACATTAATTCCTTTGTAATAGTGTTATATTTCCCATAGGATCCTTGAATTTTTATTTTATTGCATAGAGGCTAGTTTTTATGCCTTGTTCAAGTTATGTCTCCACTTTCGGTGGGATTTTATTTCCCTCTAAGTTGCATAGTTATTTATGGAACTAGGGATAGATGGTCTAATAAATAGAGTGAGTCTCGAAATTTTCCAACATGAGGGTTGCATGTCAGTGGTGTATAAATAACAATTACAAACATCAACTTTCTATTTCTTCCGCTTATGGTTTCTAAGAGGGTAAGGTGTCTTATTGGGGCTATGGGTGGCATCATTTTTCTAGGTCCTAAATTTGTCTTAGTATAGAGCGTTGGAACACAGTGGGGTTAGTCAGATTAATTGGCTTTGTTCCCATGGTGGTATACTCACTAAGTTAGTTTTTCCCTGCCATTTTAACCCTACAATTTCCTAGTAATCTAGCATTCATGAAGGGAAAACACTTTAGGAATTGATCTTTTTCTTGTTGGCTATTTTTTTAGGGTGGTTTAAGGATCTCAAGAATCTATTATGTCATTGGTTCATAATTGACGGGGGCTCTGAGTGGTTGGTTTTCTTTTTGTGTGAGTTAATTATGGTCTTAGTATTACGTATTGTTCCCATGTTTCTTGACCTAAATGCCTTGATATATGATGCACATCCATAAAGTGGTTGGAAGATGTGGTTAGTAAGTCCAATCAGGTGCCGAATATTGAGCCCAAGAAACAACTACCATTTATCATTTAGCTACTTCTCTTAGATTTAAGGAGGATATTCATCAACTAAGAGAAACATTCCATTCATGATTTGTGCGCCTACTGAGATTCAAATATTATGGAAGAGGTTTCTAATTGGTTTCTTAACCATGTTCATACCAAGGGAAGAAGGAACCAATACATGTATTCCATCCCTTTACACGGTTAGTTGATGACCATGTTAGGTTGAGTTTTAAAGGAGAAATAATAGGATAGAAATGATATCATTTCCTCCCTAAATGAAATCCAAAGGGTGTAGCATTATCAATGTTCTTATCTGGGTAGATTTGATGCTCACTTGGCCCACCTAGAGGTTGAACTCCAATGTGAGATCAAATCCTCTAGATCAGCTGGAATAAGTTCAAGGGACCCTGCTCCTCTGACATCCTCATATTCATGAAATTTTTTTTATGTAGTTCTTTTCTTATATCATGGATTATTGGGGGGGGGGGGGGGGGTTGTGTCGGGGGCACTATTGAATGTATTCCATTAGATGAATCAAATTGAAACGGGTCATTGGATGATCCATGTAGAACCCCATGGTGGATATCTAATAACGACGCCCCCTCCCCCCTCCCTCTCCACACCCCCCTCCCATTGACGTCAACAAGGACAAGGCATGGCACATTTAATCCTAGCCATTGATTGATTTTTAATGTGAGTCATTGGATGGTGAATAACAGTGGGCCACACAATATATATATATATTCACATGTGGAGGGGTTAATGCAAGATATGTGGCATTAAGGTACACCACATGTTTCAGTGACATGGAAATTATAGGGGCATGCCACGTGGCAAAAAAAGGTTGATGTATATAAACTATTGGAACTTTAAAGAACATAAATTGCAACTTAGAGTCGGATTGGGACAAAAATTTATAGCACAGGAAAGGTTTCACTGAGATGAGTATGATGATGAAATCAAAATTGAGTTTTGGAAACTCAAAATAAATTAAAAAAAAATGTTACCCCGTTTCTCTAATTGTATGAGGGAAGTTGGGTTAGCATAGTGAAAACATCCCTCAGGGTAAGGGGGTGTATTTACACACCTCGTCGCCTCCCATTGCAAGTAAGGTGTGTGTGGGGGAGTGGGGGTGGCATGGGAATATCCTCTCACTCATGAAGCATGCTAAACATTAATTCCTTTGTAATAGTGTTATATTTCCCATAGGATCCTTGAATTTTTATTTTATTGCATAGAGGCTACTTTTTATGCCTTGTTCAAGTTATGTCTCCACTTTCGGTGGGATTTTATATCCCTCTAAGTTACATAGTTATTTCTGGAACTAGGGATAGATGGTCTGATAAATGGAGTGAGTCTCGAAATTTTCCAACATGAGGGTTCCATGTCAGTGGTGTAGAAATAACAATTACAAACATCAACTTTCTATTTCTTCTGCTTATGGTTTCTAAGAGGGTAAGGTGTCTTATTGGGGCTATGGGTGGCATCATTTTTCCAGGTCCTAAAGTTGTCTTAGTATATAGCGTTGGAACACAATGGGGTTAGTCAGATTAACTGACTTTGTTCCCATGGTGGTATACTCACTAAGTTAGTTTTTCCCTGCATTTTTAACCCTACAATTTCCTGGTAATCTAGCATTCATGAAGGGAAAACACTTTAGGAATTGATATTTTTCTTGTTGGCTATTTTTTTAGGGTGGTTCAAGGATCTCAAGAATCTATTATGTCGTTGGTTCATAATTGACGGGGGCTCTGAGTGGTTGGTTTTCTTTTTGTGGGAGTTAATTATGGTCTTAGTATTATGTATTGTTCCCATGTTTCTTGACCTAAATGCCTTGATATATGATGCACATCCATAGAGTGGTTGGAAGATGTGGTTAGTAAGGCCAATCAGGTGCCGAATATTGAGCCCAAGAAACAACTACCATTTATCATTTAGCTACTTCTCTTAGATTTAAGGAGGATATTCATCAACTAAGAGAAACATTCCATTCATGATTTGCGCGCCTACTGAGATTCAAATATTATGGAATAGGTTTCTAATTGGTTTCTTAACCATGTTCATACCAAGGGAAGAAGGAACCAATACATGTATTCCATCCCTTTACACGGTTAGTTGATGACCCTGTTAGGTTGAGTTTTAAAGGAGAAATAAAAGGATAGAAATGATATCATTTCCTCCCTGAATGAAATCAAAAGGGTGTAGCATTATCAATGTTCTTATCTGGGTAGATTTGATGCTCACTTGGCCCACCTAGAGGTTGAACTCCAATGTGAGATCAAATCCTCTATATCAGCTGGAATAAGTTCAAGGGACCCTGCTCCTCTGACATCCTCATATTCATGAAAATTTTGTTATGTAGTTCTTTTCTTATATCATGGATTATTGTTGAATTATGGAACTACCATGAACATATGATGTTTTATTATATCATATGATGTTTTAAAAAGTTTTAGTAGCTAAAATCCCCTCTTGTCACAATTATATTTGCAAATCCAACATATATATAGACAACTATATGCTCATTCTTTCTCTAGGATGTTTTTAGTTTGTGTCAATGTCAAATTCTAGCAATAGATTTGGTTATTTACCATTATTGGTTTAACATTAACCAATGCAACTTAAAGTGTTTAAATTTTAAAAATAAATATTTATTTTTCAATATTATTGCAAAAAGTAGTTTTCAAACATTTGATTGGACTACAAATTGAAGGTCTTATTACAACCTTTGCACAATAAACTCCTCACATATTTTATGCATAGATATGGTTGTAATTTATGGATATATTTGCAATATTCACGGATGAACTTTAGATATGGATTATTTTAAGTAATAGAGAAAATGTCCCTTATCCAAACGCCTTTTGTGTTTAATTTTGTCCAAAATATGGTAGATATTTTTAAAAATCAGAAGTTTAAGTTGTTTAATTTACAAAGATCAAGTGCCTCAAGGGTTCTTTCAAGGGGTTGAATCCATTTATGCATTTAAAAAAAAATAAGAAATCACAATCTTACTAAAAAAATGTATTCTCAAGAAATCACAATATTACTAAAAATGTATTGTCAGACCAAAAAGTCATTGCGTCTATAAATTATTATAGCTTTTAATATTTGTGTAATGGTTTTTTATTCTTAAGCTTTGCATAAAAGCTACCCAAAAATAAAATCCTTGAAAAAAGTTCATACATATTTAGCATCAATTACTTCCCACCATAATTTAAGTATGTACATAAAAAATAGATAAGAATGAGATGCAACTAAATATACATGTAGGAGTTACTTTCCACCATCATTTATGTTTTCCTTGGCATTTACAAATGTAGGAGTAAAACTGTAAATGTGTAGAATTACTAGTAGTTACTACCCACCAATTACTAGTAGTCACTACCCACCAAAATATGCAAGTCCTTATGCAATTAATTTATCCACTTCACATTTCAATTTATTGTTCCCTGCCAAAGCAAGACTATAGAACAATGTTAATTTAGTATTGACCAATATAAGTTATAATTATTTATCGAAATTTACCTAAAACATAATGTATAACTTGAATAGTAAAGACTAAGCTAAGCTGCAGCACCTATTTATTGACAAGACTATAAAAAAATCAATAACCCAAAATTATTCTTGAAAAAAAAAAATCTAAATTAATTTATAAATTTATAATTATATAATTAACATTCTCCTTTTGAATAAAAACAAACCAGATCTATTTTTATAATTAACATAAAACATTTGTAATTAATTATTTTATTATTTATATTATTTTTTAATTTTATATATTTTATATTATTTTTTAATTTTATATTTAAATTTGAGTGGATATACATATCCAATGGAAGAACAAAATTTTCAAATATAATACTAAACTTTAAGCAAATCACTTATATATATTCACAAACCTTTCACAAATAGTGTAGTTCAAGTATGAGTTGCAAGGAAATAGAAAGACCTTTCACAAATAGTATAGTTAAAATATGAGTTGCAAGGAAATAGAAAGACAGCAAAGTACCATGTTAAGGTCATGGATAACAGTTACTCCAAAGAACAATAATAATTAAAATTAGGAAAGATATAACACAATAAATGTTGGAATGTTTGAAAATTCCAAACAGTAAAAGGAGAATAAAACTCCCTTCCTTAACACAGAGAAAATTCTCAAATTGCATTCACAGTGACAGAGTTTCCACAAAAAAATTATATTCCATAAAAAAACTTGTTACAAATTCTTCCTCAAGAGAGGGTTTACAAAATAGTTTGACTGCTGCAAACACAGTTCAAAAGTATCACTCTGTCATTCACTACTGTGTATATAAAATATTTCACACTACTGTGTAAAACATAAAACACTCTGTCTCTCTCTCTGGAAAATATGCTGTTGTGTATTTCCAAATTCACACTCTCTGTCTTTTTTTTAACAAAAATACACTGCTGTGCACAAAACTTAACATAACAAATGACTCTGTTCTATGTATTAAACAAAATATCTCAAGTTCCATTTAATGCCATTCGTTGACATAACTGCTAAAATTCACCGCTTGAGAATTTCATTAATGGCCTCATAACTTCTGCCGGCACCGCTTGGAAATCACATTTATGTCGAATTCTACTTGCTGGCACCTCTAACCATCAATCTCCGATCGACTAGTGATCATACTCTGTATATATTTTATCTTCATGCATTGCTGTGCTTATATAAAAAAATTCACTGTGTATATTTTTTATACATCTCAGGCCTTTTAATATATATGAGTGTCACATATATTAAGAATAAAACAAATAAAATTTAAAACATTTAAAACCAACTATTGTTTTAAATATGTGCAATGGGCAAAATAAAATTAAACCCCGCAACCTTTTTTTTATGTGCGCATTTGTGTGGACCCCACTGTGGATGATGTCAGCAACTCTGAGGGGGTTCGCTCCTTCGTCGGCTTGGCCTGCCTGACCCCCGCGGAATTAACTTTGGCCTCATCTCTGCGCTGTCCTTTTCTGGGCAGTTGGAAATTAATTCCAACACTCCCCCTTAATTTCAACTGCTGGGTTTTCATGCATACCCAGGCATTTTCTGAAATGTTCAAAGCTTTTCTGCTAAAGTGGCTTTGTGAGGATATCTGCAAATTGATCCTCCGTTCTGCAATGCTAAAAAACAATCTCACCATTGCTAACCAATTCACATATGAAGTGAAACTTGGTGTCAATGTGCTTTGTCATTTTATGAAAAACTGTATTTTTAGACAATGCAATAGCTGAGCTATTGTCACAAAAGATCACTATCCATTTTACCTATTCTTGACATAAACTTCTCAACATTTTTCTCATCCAAACTACCTGACACGCTGCTGTTGTAGCTGCCACATATTCTGCCTCTGTTGTAGACAATGCTACAATGGGTTGTTTCTTAGAAGCCCATGAAATGGCCCTGAACCCATGTGAAAAACATAACCGAAAGTGCTCTTCCGATCATCAACACTTCCAGCCCAATCAATGTCTGTGTATCCAACTAAATCTGAACATTCTGAAGCAGTTTATAAAATACCAAACTTTTTAGTACCTTTAACATACCTCAGAATTCTTTTTGCTGCTTGCCAATGTGCATCCTTTGGCTTTTCCATAAATCTAGAAATCAAGCTAACAACATGCATTATGTCCGGCCTAGTTGCAGTTAAATACATGAGGCTTCCAACTATGCTCTTGTATAAAATAGGATAAAAATCCTTACTGCTATCCTCTCTACTGAGTTTTAATCCAATCACTGTGGGAGTGATCGCTGCTTTGCATTACTGCATGTTAAATCTTTCAAGCACCTCGTTCACATACTTTGCCTGTGAGATAAAAATTCCATTTTCATCTTGTTCTACTTCTATTCCCAAGAAGTATTTC
Source organism: Pinus albicaulis (assembly GCA_034641835.2). NCBI lineage: Eukaryota > Viridiplantae > Streptophyta > Pinopsida > Pinales > Pinaceae > Pinus > Pinus albicaulis. Next base: position 122,529 of record JAXQQM020077754.1, read on the forward strand.
AACAAACCCATGTTAGTGATTTCAAATTCATCTTTCATGACTGTTTTAAAAATTTTAATAAGGCAATCATCATTACCTGTAAAAATAACATCATCAACATACAAGACTACAATCAATATTTTTCCATATTTTTCTTTGATGTAGAGGGTGGGTTCTCCCTCACACTTTTCAAATCCATTTTCCAGTAGATATGAATCTATCCTACTGTACCACGCTCTTGGCGCTTGCTTCAGCCCATAAAGAGCTTTCTTCAACTTGCATACTTTATCTTCCTGGCCTTTCTTTTCATAACCGAGAGGTTGTTCAATGTAAACCTCTTCCATTAACACTCCATTTAGGAATGCTGACTTCACGCCCATTTGGCAAACTTTCCACTTGTTTTGTGTTGCTATGGATAACACTGCCCTCACGGTTTCCATTCTAGCAACCGGTGCGAAAGTTTCCTCATAATCTATCCCATGTTTCTACTTATAGCCTTTGACAACAAGCCATGCCTTGTGTCTCTCTATTTTGCCTTCATCATTACTCTTGGTCTTATAGACCCATTTAACACCAATGACATCTTTACCTTTTGGGAGTTCAACCAAATCCCAAGTCTTGTTTCTTTTTATGGAATTTATCTCCTCATCCATAGCTTCTATCCATTTCTCATCCTTGATGGCTTCTTCAAAATGAACAGGATCATCAACATGAAAATATAAAGCAAACAAAGAATTGATACCTTCATTAGCTATATCTTGTTCATAAATATCTTTCAAACTTCTGAATTTCTTACCTCTTTCAGTAGGTGTACAAATGCTTGAAGAAGCACTTGAATTTCCTCCTTGTGGTGTGCTTTGAGAAGCACTATCATTTCTCCTCAAGGGTGTGCAATGCTGCTCTTGTGTTGGTGCTGCTGTTTGGGGATGTATTTCAGCCAACTCATCATCATTTTCATCATGAGATAAACAATGTTTAACATTTACTGTCTTCTCTATGCTTCCATCCCAAGCTTCCTCTTCAATGAACTGAACATCTCTGCTCACAATAAACTTCTTGCTTGATGGGTTTTATAACCTGTAGGCCTTGGATTCCTCACTGTATCCAATGAAAATACATTTCTCCCCCTTGCTGTCCAACTTATTCCTTAGCTGATCCGGAATGTGTGCATAAGCTACACATCCAAAAACCTTCATGTGTGTGACACCTTGCTTTGTGCCACTCCATGCCTCTTCCAGCACTTTGTTCATAACTGATTTTGTAGGGCACCTATTCAAAATATACGCTGCACAATGTACAACTTCTTCCCAATAATCATTAGGCAAGTGCTTTACCTTTAACATACTCCTCGCCATGTCCATTATGGTTCGGTTCTTCCTTTCGGCTACTCCATTTTGCTGCGGAGTATATCTAGTTGTAAACTGCTTTTGAATACCATTTTCTCTACAAAAACATAGAAAATATTTAGCTATATACTCACCTTCTCTTTTATTCCTTAAGACTTTGATATGCAGCCCACTCTGGTTCTCAACAAGTGCTTTGAAATTGCAAAATTTTTCAAACATTTCACTTTTGTTTTTCAAAAAGTAAACCCAAGTTTTTCTTGTAAAATCATCTATAAATGTTAACACATAGTGGCTGCTTGCAAATGATGGAGTTTTCATCGGTCCACACACATTTGAGTGGACAATCTCTAAGGGTGCTTTTGCCCTTATGCTTTTCCTGGAAGGAAAAATTTCTCTGTGTTGTTTCCCTAAGATACAACCTTCACAAAGGCTGTCTGGTTTCTCTATCAATGGTAAACCACTTACCATTCCTCTTCTGTTCAACAAATTAAGACCTCCAAAGTTGAGATGCCCAAATCTCAAGTGCCATAACCAATTATCATCTTTTGGTTTGCTTTGGAAAGTCTCATGTGCAACTGCTACTTTCTCTTCACCATTCTTCAAATCTGCTCTCATTCTGAGAGGGAACATCTTGTTCCTTGTCGTCTTCACTTCAGCAATACATTGTTTGCTAGGTGGTTTATCCATGATGGTACAAACATCATCTTCAAAGAAAACATTATACCCCTTATGAACAAGTTGTCCAATACTTAAGAGGTTACACTTCATTCCTGGAACATAATAAACATCTGCTATGGATTTCTTTGCACCTAATCTTGTTAAAACATTTACATTTCCTTTTCCCATAACATAAACTTTGCTATCAGTTGCTAGTGTGACTTGTGACTGCACACTCTCATCTAACATAGAAAACATTGCTAAGTTTCCTGTCATATGGTTACTACAACCGGAGTCTAGAAACCACAAATCCTCATTCTTTTCTTCAGCCATGTTACAAGCTAAAAACAAATTATTTTGACTGATATTTTCTCTAGTGAAATTTGCACTAGTTCTACTTCTCATATCTTGCTTCTTCACTCTACATTCATTAGCATAATGACCATATTTTTTACAATTGTAACATTGGACATTGGACTTATCATACCTTTTTCCTTGAGCATTCTACTGTCCACTTTGTTGGCTGCTGCCTTGGCCGTGGCTGTGATTTTGACTGTTGCACCTTCCACGTGAATGTGAAGGGTTGTCTCTTCCACCTCTATTTTGTCTTCTGCCTCTTCCTCTTCCTTTTCCTTGCCCTCTTCCTCTTCTGAAAGACATATGGGTCTTAAAGGCATGCTCAAGACATGAGTTTTCACTCCTACCCAATCTCTGTTCATGAGTCATCAGTGATGCATGTAGCTCATCCACTGAAATTTGTTTTAGATCCTTGGTCTCCTCTATGGTGGTGATAATCACATCAAATCTTGAGGGTAAACTTCTCAAGAGTTTTTCAAAAATCCTCTTGTCTTCAGGAGCTTCTCCATGTGACCTTATTTGTGTGACCATTCCAATCACATTAGTGAAGAATGAGTCAATAGTATCTAACTCTTTCATACAGAGAGTCTCAAAGTCTCTCCTTAGCAACTGAAGTTTTGTTGTCTTCACTTTCTCCATGCCTTGATAGGCTGTCTTGAGAGTTTCCCATGCTTCTATGGATTTCTTAGCTGCTGCTATCCTCAGAAACACACTCTCATGCACTGCTTGGTACAAAAATAAAAGAGCTTTGGAATCTTTCTTCTTATTGTTCTTCAACTGTTCTATTCCTGCTTGAGTTAAAACATAAAAATCTGCTTCATTTGCTGGCTCTTCAAAGCCATCCTCAACTAATTCCCATAATTCTTGGGAAACAAATAAAGCTCTCATAGTTAGTGACTAGTAGTCATAATTTTTCCCATTAAATTGTGGGAGATGGATATTTCCCAAACTCATACGAGTGTTGGCTCCAGCCATTCTGCACTCTTAACTATGATTCAAAAAACACTTGATTGTGTATGTAATTAACTCACTATTCTGCAACAGTAACACTAAAACTGTATAGAGAAATACCTTTGGATTCTTCTTGACTGAGTCTTCACACTGCTGGAGAAGCTTCTGCAATAAATAACTCCTTTCCTTCAGCTTATTTGACCTTCAAATAGCCTAGACTAGCTCCGATACCATGTTGGAATGTTTGAAAATTTCAAATAGTAAAAGGAGAATAAAACTCCCTTCCTTAACACAGAGAAAATTCTCAAATTGCATTCATAGTGACAGAGTTTCCACAAAAAAAATTATATTCCATAAAAAAACTTGTTACAAATTCTTCCTCAAGAGAGGGCTTACAAAATAGTTTGACTGTTGCAAACACAGTTCAAAACTATCACTCTGTCATTCACTACTGTGTATATAAAATATTTCACACTGCTGTGTAAAACATAAAACACTCTGTCTCTCTCTCTGGAAAATACGCTGCTGTGTATTTCCAAATTCACACTCTCTGTCTTTTTTTTAACAACAATACACTGCTGTACATAAAACTTAACATAACAAATGACTCTGTTCTATGTATTAAACAAAATATCTCAAGTTCCATTTAATGCCATTCGTTGACATAACTGCTAAAATTCACTGCTTGAGAATTTCATTAATGGCCTCATAACTTCTGCCGGCGCCGCTTGGAAATCGCATTTATGTCAAATTCTGCTCGCTGGCACCTCTAACCGTCAATGTTCGATCGACCAGTGATCATACTGCTGTATATATTTTATTTTCCCGCACTGCTGTGCTTATATAAAAAAATTCACTGTATATATTTTTTATACATCTCAGGCCTTTTAATATATATGAGTGTCACATATATTAAAAATAAAACAAATAATATTTAAAACATTTAAAACCAACTATTGTTTTAAATATGTGCGATGGGCAAAATAAAATTAAACCCCGCAACCTTTTTTTTATGTGCGCATTTGTGTGGACCCCACTGCGGATGATGTCAGCAGCTCTGAGGGGGTTCGCTCCTCCGTCAGCCTGGCCTGCCTAACCCCCGTGAAATTAACTTCGGCCTCATCTCTAGGCTGTCATTTTCTGGGCAATTGGAAATTAATTCGAACAATAAAAAGCATGTAAATAAATTGATATTACAAAAGTATCTATTAACTTTAATAAAAATTAAAATATTTTACAATGAAATAATAATCTAAGCTATTTAATCACTCAGAATAGACTCATTAGTAAACGAACCAAAATTATCTTATCTATTACGTAATTTTGGTAAAATTAACTTAATAATTTTACATAATACATAATAAGAAGAATACATAACCCAGAACAAAAAGAAAGCAGCAGACAAAACGAGGATCCAAGAAATCGTGCAAGGAGGTGTGACATATAAAACGCTCGTGCAAGGAGGTGTCACATATAAAACGCCAAAACCTATAGGTATTGGTATATAACCACACTCTAATTGTTGTGCTGAACTCCAACAATGCAGTTGTAAAGCTCAATAATGTAGGAATGAACCAATGTACGTTAACCTTGGTTCGCAGAAACATCGCAGCCAAATTTAAGAATTTCAAACGATTCTCCTCTGAGATGTAGTGGACAGGTAAGAACCACTCATTATTTAGAGGCACAATGACGTTGTTGCGTTCAATGATTGCATCCAAGACTTCCTCCAATGTCATGACAGCCCCTATGATCACTTCTTCCCAGCATCTTATGTTACCTTTCACAAACACCGCGTTGGGGCAGTTGGGGGCGGCCATGACAGCTATATTGTTACCTCTCACAAACAGCGTGTCGGCGATGACATGGTGGGCGTCGGCCTTCGCGGGGTCTTCAGCGGCAGAGGCGACCCCGGCGGTGCGACGGCCGACAATACCGCAGAGGAGAATCTCTTCCAAGATCTGCAATTCCTTCCACATTGCGGGAGTGATGGAATAATATCGTATTTGTTTTTCGTCGATGGCAAATTTGTTCTCCTCCCTGTCGAGGCGCAAATGCCTGACGACTAGTCTGTCCCGGTAGTCTCTACTTCTCTGGAGGAGGAAATAGCTCCCCAAGTAGTGCAAGGTGATCGCGTTGACTTGATCCCTCCCGATGCCGCTCCCCTCAGACGGTATATCCGGTTGGAGGGAAAAACAATTGACTCGCTTGAAAACTCGACCACCACAATGTTGCAGCCCAGAATAGGTGGGGGACAGTCGCAAAGGTCGTTGTTGGAATTTTGCTGAATTCCAAAACAATAAGACTGTCCTTCCTTAACACAGAGAAACTAATTAAAAATTTCACTCACAGACAGAGTTTCTCAACTCAGAAAAATTTATATTCAATAAAAAAAACTGATATTACAGACTCTTCTATCTTTCCACTGCTGGGAGATTACAAACTATGGTACTGCTTCACACACAGTGACCAAAATACTCTTCTCTGTCTCACACAGAGAAATACTCTGTTTCTGCTGTTCTGTGTAATTTAAAAAATTACAACTCTGTTTTTACAAACAATACTCTGCTGTAAAAACTATTCTCTGTCTCTCTGTTTTTAAATACGCTGCTGTATAAAAAAAAACATTACATTGCAAATGACTTCTGTTTCTGCATATAACAAAACAGAAATATCTTCAGCCATAAATTTACTCAACCACTAAAAATATCACCGCTTGATAATCTTTAATGGTTCAATAACTTCTGTCAGCACCACTCTAATCTGCAGTGATAGCAAATTGACTTTCCCAAGACCGGTGATATTTATCTCAAAGACCGCGTGCTTCACTTTCCGTTTCCCGCACCCGTGTATTAAAAAAATATTCTCGTGTAATAACACCAGTCATTGTTTTTCTTTTTTTTTTTATTTACACCGCTGTGTACAGTGTGCTGAGACTCACGTCTTTACAATGTGGCCGGGCCTTTTAAGATATATGTGTTATATATATTAAAATAAAACATATAACATTTAAAACATATTAAAACCAACTATATAAAAAATGCCGTGTAAAAACATTTAAACCTGCGATCATTATATATCATATACCAGATAATATATGGTAGTATAACATGTGTGGGCTTACCGAGTGAAGATGTCAAGATTCGGGGTAAGATCATAGCGCCACAAATTTCCATCGACCCCCGCGGACTTCTGTTTGTGCATAATGGTGTGGGCCCAGCTGCATATTACAACAGCCGTTCCGATGGGGTTCAATGCTCTGCCGGCTCTGCCTTATCGACCCCATCGGAATTACCTTGCCGCCGTATGGTGTTGTTCTGCCGTTGAAATTATATTTCAACACTCCCCCTTAATTTCAACTGCTGGGTTTTCCTGCATACCCATGCATTTCCTAAAATTTTCAAAGCTTTTCTGCTGTAGTGGCTTTGTGAGGATATCTGCAAATTGATCCTCCGTTCTGCAATGCTGCAAAACAATCTCACCATTGCTAACCAATTCCCGTATGAAATGAAACTTGGTGTCAATGTGCTTTGTCCTTTTATGAAAAACAGAATTTTTACAATGCAATAGCCGAGCTATTGTCACAAAATATCACCTGCCCCTTTTACCCGTTTCTTGACATAAGCTTCTCAACATTTTCCTCATCCAAACCGCTGGAGCTCATTCACACAATGTCGCCACATATTCTCGCTTTCCGTCAGACAACGCTACAACGGCCGTTTAAGCCCATGAAATGGCTCCCTAACCCTATGTGAAAAACATAACCTAAGTGCTCTTCCGATCATCTACACTTCCACCTCAATAACCGTCCTGTGTAACTAACTTTTCTAAAAAATCAATTTTCTGAAGTAGTATAAAAAATACCAAACCTTTTAGTACCTTTAAGATACCTGAAAATTCTTTTTGCTGCTTGCCAATGTGCATCTTTTGGCTTTTCCATGAACCTAGAAATCAAACTAACAGCATGCATTATCTCCGGCCTAGTTGCAGTTAAATACATAAGGCTGCCAACTATGCTTTTGTATATACTAGGATCAAAATCCTTGCTGCTGTCCTCTTTGATGAGTTTTAATCCCATCACTGTGGGAGTGATTGCTGCTTTGCTCTCTTGCATGTTAAATCTTTCAAGCACCTCATTAACATAATTTTCCTGTGAGATGAAAATCCCACTTTCATCTTGTTCTACTTCTATTCCCAAGAAGTATTTCAACAAACCCATATCATTCATTTCAAATTCTTCTTTCATGACTGTTTTGAAATGTTCAATAAGGCAATCATCATTACCTGTAAAAATAACATCATCTACTTATAAGGCTACAATCAAGATTTTACCGTCTTTTTCTTTGATGTAGAGGGTGGGTTCTCCCTCGCACTTTTCAAAACCATTTTCCAGTAGATATGAATCTATCCTACTGTACCACACTCTTGGCGCTTGCTTTAGCCCATAAAGAGATTTCTTCAACTTGCACACTTTGTGCTCTTGGCCTTTCTTCTCATAGCCGAGAGGTTGTTCAATGTAAACTCTCTTCCATTAACACTCCATTCAAGAATGTCGATTTCACGTCCATTTGGTAACCTTTTCCATTTGTTTTGTGTCGCTATGGACAACATCGCTTCTCACTTCGTTTTCCATTCTTTCGCAACCGGTGCGAAAGTTTCCCTCATAATCATGCCATGCTTCTCGCTTATAGCCTTTGACAACAAGCTCGTCGTGTCTCTTATCTTGCCTTCAAGATTACTCTTGGGTCTTGTAGACCCATTTAACACCAATGACATCTTTACCTTTTGGGAGTTCAACCAAATCCCAAGTTTTGTTCCTCTCTATGGCATTTATTTCCTTATCCATAGCTTCTATCCATTTCTCATCCTTGATGGCTTCTTCGAAATGAACAGGATCATCAACATGACAATATAAAGCAAACAAAGAATTGATACCTTCGTTAGCTATATCTTGTTCATAAATGTCTTTCAAACTTCTGAATTTCTTACCTCTTTCTGTAGGTGTACAAGTACTTGAAGAAGCACTTGAATTTCCTCCTTGTGGTGTGCTTGGAGAAGCACTCTCATTTCTCCTCAAGGGTGTACTTTGCGGTGTTGATGCTGCTGTTTGGGGATGTATTTCAGCCACCTCATCATCATTCTCATCATGAGATAAACAGTGTTTAACATTCACCGTTTTCTCTATGCTTCCATCCCAAGCTTCCTCTTCAATGAACTGAACGTCCCTGCTCACAAGAAACTTCTTGCTGGATGGGTTATATAACCTGTATGCCTTGGATTCCTCACTGTATCCAATGAAAATACATTTCTCCCCCTTGCTATCCAACTTCTTCCTTAGCTGATCCGGAATGTGTGCATAAGCCACACATCCGAAAACCTTCATATGTGTGACACTTTGCTTTGCGCCACTCCATGCCTCTTCCGGCACTTTGTTCATTACCGCTTTTGTAGGACACCTGTTCAAAATATACGCTGCACAATGTACAGCTTCAGCCCAATAATCATTCGGCAAATGCTTTGCCTTAAGCATACTCCTCGCCATGTCCATTATGGTTCGGTTCTTCCTTTCGGCCACTCCATTTTGCTGCGGTGTATATCTAGTTGTAAATTGTTTGTGAATACCATTTTCTCTACAAAAACGTAGAAAATCTTTAGATATATACTCACCTCCTCTATCAGTCCTAAGAACTTTGATATGCAGCCCACTCTGATTCTCAACAAGTGCTTTGAAATTGCGGAATTTTTCAAACACTTCACTTTTCTTTTTCAAAAAATAAACCCAAGTTTTTCTTGTAAAATCATCTATGAATGTTAACACATAGTGGCTGCTTGCAAGCGATGGAGTTTGCATCGGTCCACACACATCTGAGTGGACAATCTCTAAGGGTGCTTTTGCCCTTATGCTTTTCCCGGAAGGAAAACTTTCTCTGTGTTGTTTCCTAAGAATACAACCTTCACAAAGGCTGTCCGGTTTCTCTATCAATGGTAAACCACTTACCATCCCTTTTCTGTTCAACAAATTAAGACCTCCAAAGTTGAGATGACCAAATCTCAAGTGCCATAACCAATTATCATCCTTTGGTTCGCTTTGGAAAGTCTCCTGTGCAACTGCTACTTTCTCTTCGCCATTCTTCAAATCTGCTCTCATTCTGAGAGGGAACATCCCGTTCCTTGTCATCTTCACTTCAGCAATACACTGTTTGCTGGGTGGTTTATCCATGATGGTACAAACATCATTATCAAAGAAAACATTATACCCCTTATGGACAAGCTGTCCAACACTTAAGAGGTTACACTTCATTCCTGGAACATAATAAACATCTGCTATGGTTTTCCTTGCACCTAACCTTGTTAAAACATTTACATCTCCTTTTCCCATAACAGAAACTTTGCTATCAGTTCCTAGTGTGACTTGTGACTGCACACTTTCATCTAACATAGAAAACATTGCTAAGTTTCCTGTCATATGGTTACTACAACCGGAGTCTAGAAACCATAGATCTTCAGATTTTTCTTCAGCCATATTACAAGCTAAAAACAAATTACTTTGACTGTTGTTTTCTTTTGTGAAATTTGCACTTGTTTCACTTCTCATATCATTCTGCTTCTTCTTTCTACATTCATTAGCATAATGACCATATTTCTTACAATTGTAACATTGGACATTGGACTTATCATACCTTTGTCCTTGTGCATTCTGCTGACCATTCTGTTGGCTGCTGCCTTGGCCTTGATGCTGATTGCTGCCCCTTCCTTGAGCATTTGCTGGACTGTTCCTTCCACCTCTGTTTTGGCTTCTGCCTCTTCCTCTTCCTTTGCCTTGCCCTCTTCCTCTTCCGAAAGACATCTGGGACTTAAAAGCATGTTCAAGAGATGAGTTTTCACTCCTACCCAATCTCTGTTCATGGGTAATCAGTGATGCATGTAATTCATCCACTGAAAAATTTGTGAGATCCCTTGTCTCTTCTATGGTGGTGACAATCACATCGAATCTTGAGGGTAAACTTCTCAAGAGTTTTTCCACAATCCTCTTGTCTTCAAGAGTCTCTCCATGAGATCCGATTTGTGTGACCATTCCAATCACATGAGTGAAGAATGAGTCAATATTATCTGACTCCTTCATACAGAGAGTCTCAAAATCTCTCCTCAGCAACTGAAGTTTTGCTGTCTTCACTCTCTCCATTCCCTGATAAGCTGTCTTGAGAGTTTCCCATGCTTCACTGGATTTCTTAGCTGCTGCTATCCTAGGAAACACACTCTCATGCACTGCTTGATACAAAAAGAAAAGAGCCTTGGCATCTCTCTTCTTATTGTTCTTCAACTGTTCTCTTCCTGCTTGATTTAACATAAGAAATTCTGCTTCATCTTTTGGCTCTTCAAAGCCATCCTCAACTAATTCCCATAACTCTTGTGAGACAAATAAAGCTTTCATAGTTATTGACCAGTAGTCATAATTCTTTCCATTGAATTGTGGGAGATGGACACTTCCCAAACTCATACCTGTGCTAGAACTAGCCATTCTGCACTTCTAACTATGATTTAAAAACACTTGACTGTGTATTAAAATAGCTCACTGTTCTGCAACAGTAACACAACAAATTTTATAGAGAAATACCTTCGAATTCTTCTTGGCTGAACCTTCACTCTGCTGGAGAGGTTGCTGCAAAAACGAACTCTGTTCCTTCAGCTTATTTGACCCTTCAAATAGCCTGGATTGGCTTTGATACCATGTTGGAATTTTGCTGAATTCCAAAACAATAAGACTGTCCTTCCTTAACACAGAGAAACTAATTAAAAATTTCACTCACAGACAGAGTTTCTCAACTCAGAAAAATTTATATTCAATAAAAAAAACTGATATTACAGACTCTTCTATCTTTCCACTGCTGGGAGATTACAAACTATGGTACTGCTTCACACACAGTGACGAAAATACTCTTCTCTGTCTCACACAGAGAAATAATTTGTTTCTGTTGTTCTGTGTAATTTAAAAATTACAACTCTGTCTTTTACAAACAATACTCACAAATTCTATCGTCTCTCTCTGCTTTTAAACACGCCATTATAAAAAAAAACATTACATTGTAACACTTCTGCTTTATAGACATTGAAATTATAATATCTTCACCTACAATTTACTCAACCACTAAAAATATCACCGCTTGATAATCTTTATGGTTCAACAACTTCCACACCTACCTAATCCGTATTGATAGCAAAATTGACTTTCCTAAGATCGGATATTTATCTCAAGATCACGGGTAAGCTCACTTCCTTCCGTTTTCCACTTGTATTAAAAAATATTACTGTGTAATAAAACCAGTTCTGTTGTCTTCCCCTTTTTTTTTATTTACACTGCTGTGTAATAAAAAAGTTACACTTCACGGCCTTTACAATGTGCTGGGCCTTTTAATATATATGTGTTATATATATTAAAATAAAACATATAACATTTAAAACTTATTAAAACCAACTATATAAAAAAATGCCGTGACTAACATTTAAACCTGCGATCATTATATATCATATACCATATAATATATGGTAGTATAACATATGTGGGCCCTTGCTGTAGTGATGTCAGCATTCCGGGGGGGTAAGAACCTCTGCCCACAAATTTCCATCGACCCCCGCGGACATGCTTTGTGCATAATAGTATGGGCCCGGCTGCATATTACAACAACCGTTCCGATGGGGTATGCAGCTCTGCCGGCTGTGCCTTATCAACCCCAGCGGAATTACCTTGCCGCCTTACATTTGCTGTCATTTCTGGGCAGTGGAAATTATATTCCAACAGTCGTAGCAACCACCCTGTTATGCCTTGTATTAACAACCCAACCTGTCCGAGTTTTATGAGCTGCCACAAGCACAGGCAGAGTTGCAACGCAAAGATAACACTATTTAAAACTAACGTCACTTCCTGGGTAGACATATTTCCTCCAACAATGATGAACGATAGCACGCTCAAATCAGTATGCCAATGGTTCTCCACTCTCCTCCTCTTATATCTCAGTCTGCTAATCTTTTTCCTCCTTTATTCAATAATCTTCATCTTGCTTTCTTGTTAACTAAGGAAGGCATTTTCTTTTCATCCTTTTTCTTTTTGACCAGAGAAGGCATTTTCCTGTTCTATCAATGCTTCGACTGTTACATATTTTTCTTCTTTTTCTTTGGATCTCGATATACACGCCACCTCACACCGGTTACAACTAATCGAATTTGTTGCAGGTCCCAAGATGATATTCTCATCAATCTAGTACTGGTTTGGTTGTTCCTCTCAATTTGAAGTTTGATGTCAATACCAGGCGTTTATGTTGAGTAGAAAAGCAGAAGTTGGATTCCGGGTGGGAAACACGAAACCCTAAAAGATGACCACCGCACAGTACAGGAAGGAAGGTCATCTTCGTCTTCATCCTAGTTTCTTTGGTGGATCCAGGGGTGGGATTTTACATGTAAACGAGGGAAGGCATTTTCTTTGGTAAAACATCTTGTTCCTTTACATCTTCGTCAGTGGCCATCCATCACTACTTAGGGCTGAACACGCTCTCTATTGCCTTTTGTAAAGCATCCTCTTTATTATACTTCTATTATATCCGCAGTTTACAGTTTACATTGTGCTTGGTCAAAAAGTTTTTGTTTTTCAATTAGTTTTGGTAGAATTTGTTTTTGCTTTTAGTCAAAAGAAATTCTTGATTTGATTTTCACTTAGTTTGGATTGATTTTATAAAGTTTTGAAAAAATTAAATATTTTTGAAAATAAAAAATAAATTTTGAAATTTTTGGAATTTGAATTTTTTGTAATGAATTTTATTTATTCACAAACTCTTCACAAATAATATTAAACTTTAAACCAATCACTTATATATATTCACGAACCTTTCGGAAATAGTGTTGCAAGGAAATAGAAAGACAGCAAAGCACCATGTTATGGTAATCGATAAAAGTTACTCCCAAGAACAATAATAAGTTACTCATTATTTAGAGGCACGATGCCGTGGTTGTATTCAAGGATTTTATCCAACACTTCCTCCAATGTCATGACACCCCCTATCATGACATTGGGGCAATTGGGGGCGGGCATGACAGCTATGTTACCTTTCACAAACAATGCATTGGGGCAATTGGGGGCGGGCATGACAGCTATGTTACCTTTCACAAACAGCGTGTCCGCGATGACGGGGCGATCGTCGGCCTTGGCCGTGTCGTCAGCAGCACAGGCGACCCCGGCGGTGCGACGGCCGACAATGCCGGCGAGGAGAACCTCTCCCAAGCTCTGCAATTCCTTCCACATTGTAGGAGTGATGGAATATCGTATTTGATTTTCACTGTAGTTGATGGCAATTTTTTTCTCCACCCTGTCGAGGCGCAAATGGCTGACGACTAGTCTGTCCCCGTGAGGAGGAAATAGCTCCCCAAGTAGTGCAAGGTGATCGTATCGACTTCATCCCTCACGACGTCCCTCCCCTCAGACGGAATATCCGGTTGGAGGGAAAAACAATTGACTCGCTTGGAAACTCGACCACCGCAATGTTGCACCCCAGAATATGTCGGGGACAGTCGCAAAGGTCGTAGCAACCACCCTGTTATGCCTTGTATTAGCAACCCAACCTGTGTGACCTTTATGAGCTGCCACAAGCACAGGCAGAGTTGCAACGCAAATAGAACACTATTTAAAACTAATGTCACTTCCTGGGTTGACATATTTCTTCCAACAATGATGAACGATAGCACGCTTAAATCAGTGTGCCAATGGTTCTCCACTCTTCTCCTCTTATATCTCAGTCTACTAATCTTTTTCCTCTATTCAATAATCTTCATCCTGCTTTCTTGATAACCAAGGAAGCCATTTTCTTTTCCTCCTTTTTCCTTTTGACCTGAGAAGGCATTTCCCTGTTCATCAGTGATATTCTCATCCATCTAGTACTGGCTTGGTTGTTCCTCCCAATTGAGGTTTGATGTCAATACCAGGCGTTTATGTTGGAGTAGAAAAGCTTCGTCCTCATCCTAGTTTCCTTGGTGGATCCGGGGGTGGGATTTTACATGTGAACGAGGGAAGGCATTTTCTTTGGTCACGCATCTTGTTCCTTTACCATCCATCACTGTTTCGGGCTGAACACGCTCTCGATTGCCTTTCGTAAAGCATCCTCTTTATTATACTTGTATTATACCGGCAGTTTACATTGTCTTTGGTCCAAAAAGATTTTGATTTTCAATTAGTTTGGATAGAATTTGTTTTTGTTGTTAGTTTCAAAACGAAATGCGGTAGTTTAACTAGATTGTTTTTTCTCATTGAAAATCATGGAAGTTTTGGTAAGATTTTAAGAAAATTTAGCACGGATTTCACATTATAACTATCAAACTTTAATATTTTGGGTGCCCTAAATTTTTTTGATGGTGCTGAATCCATTTCCACGATCAAAATCATGATTCAAACACTATTACTGTAAGATTTCTTATTTTTTTTTGACTGGCCAATTTTGACCATTTGGGCAATTCCTCCTGTCTAGTTAAACAACTCCAAAAGAAATTCTTAATTTTCAATTTGTTTGGATAAAAGAAATTTTTGATTTAAAATTGAAGTGTCATAAATTAAATTTAAATCTTTATATTTAGTAATTTATTTTTACAAAGAGGTTTTTAATATTTATTTCTATTGGGGCTGGGATAGTTTCTACTGCCAGCTCCTTAGGTTGATAGTGCAGCGATGGTTTTTGTGTTTACTCTCTTTCTGCTCTCATCCCTTTTACCGGGTGATGATGAGCTAAAAGAGATGCACTGCTGTTTTGCTATGGATACTGTTTGGGTTTAGAGGTGCTAACAACTGCACAGGTGTTTAAGCAGCTATGATTCCACTCCCTCTTGTAAAAGGGAATGGCTCTATGTTAGAAATGCTATGCATATGTTCTGAAACTATCTATTTTAAATAATAGAAAGTTCGTTTTTTTCTGTGGAAAAAAAAATATTTATTTCTATTATGAAAATTTTATTAATAAAAATGTACCTACATAAATATAGGCATTCATATATTATATTATATTATTTTTAAATTGACAATTATTTTTATTTTTAATTAATAATTAGATAATAAATTTAATATAAAGTAAATAACAGTTAAAATATTCATTAAAATTAATTTATTTGCATTAATTTTTTTAAATATAATTTATTTATAATTTATTTATTTTTTATGTTTTTTATATGAAATTATTGATGTTACATTTCAAAATGTATATATTTATAATTTTTAATATAGTTTTTTACATAATAATAATATTTTAATTTTAAAATATATAAATATGATATTTTTTTTTTCCAGGAAAAATTCTTAATTTTTCTTTAATGAAAAGAAAAATTACATGTTGCATTTTCAGTCTATTATCTATACATGATCAAGTATAAGTATAATAAAAAGTACATATGTCTTTCATATCTTGTCTTATGTCATCTATCTCTATCTCTATCTAGTATTCATATTATGTACATAATAAAATACATAAATAAATGACCAATAATAATATTGATAGGTCTGAATGCCGGTATGTTCTGTGATGTGCCATCTTCCTCAATCTAAACAAGAAACTGCTCGGATTAGCTCAGATTCAAAGCTCAGAAACACATTTCAGATTCATCTATATCAAATCTTGTACAACAGGATAACAGGATACTAGACTTAGAGACAAATCTCCGTGATGCAAGCAGATCGAGAAATTTCTCGCAGATGCAGAGCAGAGAAATTAGGCTCAGACTCAAAAACTCTAAGACTCAATCTAAGACTCCAAATTTTTCCGAATGCCTCAATGATCTTACAATGCTAGTATTTATAGTATTCTAGTAGGTCATCCAGTTAAACTTTTACCGTAAACTTGAAATCAAAAGTATCTACTTTCGGCTAGATCATCATGCAAGATGTCTATCACGAAAGGACTTTGTACCCAAAAGGAAATAAACAGTCCTAAAGATTCGGGCAAGTGGGGAAAACCACTTGTTATCTCATCCCTTGGAGGCTAGGCCATATGGGGACCGAATCAGTCACAATCTAAGTTGTACAATGATGGCCGAAATCTAGGACATTGGCTCTTTAAATAAAGCAAATACACAGTGGAGATTTTGTTCGGAACAAATCCCATGGAAACCGAAAGTAAGATATGTACAAATACAAAGTAAGGATATCAAATGAGTGATCCTTACAATCAATCATTGTTGGCTCAGTCTTCATAATCGTGCTCATGATCCTGTCTGTCCAATTCATTTTGCTCTATTATTTTGTCTATGTCAGGAGAAAGTACTTCGTATGGTATTGATTCATCCAACCAGACTGGAGCAAATTCTTTGAAGCAACAGTAGAAAGGGAAAGTATACAAATGTGGAGGTCTTTCTGATTCATCTACTGATATTAAACCCCTGAATCTTATAGAGAGATTAAATGACTCATCCTCTTCATTGGCGACCATTGTTGTTCTTAAATGAGTAAAAGTAAATTCTACAACAAAATCATTCTGTGCAGCTACAAGCAATTCCCAGTGAAGAATGTTAGTGAATTCGGAATAGCTTCTATCAAATATATGACGGGCTCTGGGCATATACCTAAACATGAATAGTTTGAACCAGGGACTCCACCAATTATTACTCCTATCGACTGCAACAGCATAAAAAATAACTTTGACTGAACCATGAATTCTAGCCCTCTGGTGAATAGAAAAATAGTCTTCCCATGTCCAATCAGTATTTTGAATGCAACCAAAATAAACAGGATCTAGTTCTCTAGAAAATGCATAATACAAACGCCATGACCTAATTCTATATGGTAACTCTCTAGTATATGACCATTTGGACTCTTCAGAGTCGAACCATTTTTGAAGGATGATTTGCCTAAGACACAATGGTAGATCAAGGAATTGTTTTGCAAGACACTCTAAACAAAACTCATAATGAAAATTACTACAGACTATTACTGACTTGACTCGACTAGACTTAACAGACTTTGATGATGATGCTTCATCCTGATGAAGAGGCCTGAACATTTTTATTTCCTTGATTTCTTGAGCTCCTTCTCTTGTAAGCATGTCAGCAAGATAGTTTTCTTCACTTGACTTGTATACAATATCAAAATCAAACCCTTCAAGCCATAGTGCCCATCGCAGAACTCTGGTGTTGCCTTGTTCTAACAATCTCTTATTTGCCAAGATATTTTTCATATGTTTCAGATCTGTTCTAACAATAAACTTGACACTTTTCAGGAACAAATGAAACCTTTTGACACCTCTTTTTACTGCAAGTATCTCCTTATGAGAAGAGGGATACTTTTTCTCTGTGTCATCAAAATTCCTTGAAGAATAGGCACACACAAGTTCTCTTCTTTCATGTTTCTGCAATAATACTGCTGCCCAAGTGTGATCAGAAGCATCTGTTTCAAGAATAAAGGGAAGATTAGTATCTGGAAGCTTTAATTTTGGCAAATCATTAACCTTTCTCTTAATACTTTTGACTGCTTCTGTCATTTGTTCTGTCCAGCTGATTGCTTTCTTTTTTAACCTATTCAGGAGAACCTTTGTATCCTCAGACTATTTTTCATAAATTTTCTTATGTAATTCAAACATCCAAGGAATCTTTGCAGTGTCTTTACATCAAAAATGATATCAGGAAATTTTAGCAGATGGGTTACAACATGTGGCTGAAGCTCTATATGACCTTTTTCTATGTGTAAACCCAAATAATCTATCTTGATTTTACCAATCTGGAATTTTTCATCTGAGTCTGAGAGGACTAATTCATGCTTATAAACAAGCTGATAAAACTATTCTAAATGAAATTTGTGACTATGTACATCATTACTAAAGACAAGCAAGTCATCTATATACACTATTATATACTCTACCCCTCCAAAAATGTCTTCCATCTGTTTCTGGAACTCAGATGGAGCATTTTTCAATCCAAAAGGCATAACAGTCCATTGATACTGGCCATGTGGGACTGTAAATGCAGTTTTATATCTGTCAGCAGGAAGAATGCCGATCTTCCAGAAACCGCTTTTGAGATCAAATTTGTTGAAAACATTTGCATGAGCAATTTTGGCAAGCAACAATTCTTTATTAGGCAGGGGATACCTGATTGGCTAAAGAGCTTCATTCAAGGCTTTGTAATTGATCACCAACCTCTTCTTTCCTCTTTTCTGCTCACTGTGCTTATTGACATAAAAAGCAGGGCAAGCCCAAGGACTTTTGCAGGGCTCAATAAGCTTTTTCTTGGATAATCGATCAACCACTGATTTCTCTGCCCAACAATAATGTGGAACAGGGTCAAATAGAACCTGGTTAAACTCAAAATTCAATATAAGTCACGGGGTGGTGACCCGCAAGTCCTTCAGAGCCCGTCCCGATGTTCGCCTTCGAAGATATCGAGGTTCCATAGATAGAGTTTCACGAATTCCGTCCTTAGCTAGGGTTTACTTCCTTCGACCTCTCCATATAAATGTGATATTATATGTAAGGTTATTTTAAATTAAAGTTTATAATTATGATGTAGTATATTCTATATATGGTTTTAGAAATTTTTTAACTTTATAAATATTTAAATTAATTTAAAGTAATTATCAATTATTTTTTACATAAAAAACTAATACTGAACACCTATACTACCTATTATATTTATTTCATAGTATTTCTTTTTTTAATTTTTCATGCAATACAAGAATTAATGAGTTATAGGCTACTGCAAATTTGTGTTCACCAAAAATAGTTTGTGGTTCTTTATTTCACCGTTATAAAGGTAAATATAGAAATTTATCTCACAATTCATAAAGTATAAATTAATTAAACTAATGTAATTTAGTTTCTCTTAAATCTTTGTTTCAAATTTTGCAAAACGAAGTTAACTATCTGTGATTTAAGAGTGAAAATTTTCCATCTAATAATTGTTAAATGATTAATATTTTTATTATATTACTGAAATTTTAAATTATGAAAATGAGAAATAATATGTGTACGGAAATAACTTAAAAAAAAGTGATTTTTATTCTCAATTTTCATATTCTTATATAATATCAAGAAATTCAAAATTCAAAATATTTAATATTTAATTTTTATTATTAAAATTAATATTTTTTAATTTAAATTTATAATAATAAATCATTAGAATTTTATGATTAAATGTTGATTAATTAATTTGTTTTAATATTTATTTACATATAGTATAACATTTATTTCCAAAACGTAACGAATAAACAATATTGTCACTTTTATTATAAATATATATAGTTACGGTTTTTAATTATGACTTTTTTTTTGTAAATTATTATGTGTGAGTACATTTCATTAAATTAATTTAATATTTTAAATTTTTATAAGTTTTTTTTTATTAATATTTAATAAATACAAATTAAAATAAATAATTATAATTTTAGTATTATAAATTTTAATTTATTTTATAAAATAATTATTTATACAATTTTAAAATATGAAAATAAAAAAACATATATTTAACTTAATAATATATTTTGAGTAAAATTAAAGGATTATAATAATGTTAATTATATATACATCCTAGCTGGAAATACTATTCAAGAATACGCATATTAAGGATGATCCACTCTGATAGTTCGAATAAGCCCACAATGAAGGTTAGCCCTAAGAAATATTTGGGAGTCATATGTGAGAAACCCGGCTTAAGAGCATCTTTAAATTATTTAAATCGAGAGGCAGAGGGCACATCCTATCCTTTTGCTCCACTATTTAATATTGAAACTCGGAATATTGAAGCATCCTTGGCTATGCAGTAATCTATTTTCCTGAAGTTGCATACTTTTGTGTAGGAACCACATAAAGATGAAGGGGATTCTTGTTCGATCTTAAATTCTGGCTGCAAGCATACAGACAAGTTCGACAACTTTCACCTGTATACAAATAGCGCCCCTTGATATTGGTCTTACAAAGACCGAAAAATTCAAGAGATCTGAAGCGATTGACTCAACTTGGATGCATGAAGAACCCTACTACAAAAGAATTTATCCCTTATTTACTAGATCTATAGGAAAAGAAACAAAATGCAGGGGTTTGTGACGAATGACATAGACCTAGAGTTGAAAATATCTCAAAAATAAGCACTCCCAAAGAAATTAGAATTTCCATCTTGATTCAAATATTAGAAGCAATTTCTTTTTATAATATTGTAATATTTAATTTAATATTATAAATTTATTTATTGTTTTTTTTTATTATACATTTTTTAAATTTAAAATATTATTTGTAAATACATCTCATTATGTTAATTTCAATGTTTTAAATTTTTATAAGTTTGTTTTAAAATCTCTATATGTATTAATATTTAATAAATAGAAAAATTAAATAAATAACTTTTACTTTAATTTATAAATAATAAAATAGTTATTGAAACAATATTAATATATATATAATTTTTTAATAAATTAAAAAATATATTTATATTATAATATTTGTTTTCTAAGTCAACATTTTCTATTAATTCAAGAAATATTTACACGATGAGGAGCATAGCTTCCAAGCACCATGAGCAAGTCAGTCGTATAAGATGGGGCTTGATTGTATATTATGCATATGTATCCTAAATCATGAGAGCAGTGATGTCTTCTGGGAATTTCATCATGGTGTTGCACAAGGCCACGTTAGAGAAAAAGAAACTGCCAGAAAAGTTTTGCATGCAAGACTATAGTGGCCAACTCTATTCAAATATGCAAAGGCATACTCTAATACTTGCAATGTATGTTAGAGAGTTGCAAGGCCTTCTCAGCAAGATGAGCTACCATTGCATCTAGTAAGAGCTCTCCAAGCCTTCGATTTTTTTTTTTTTTGGTTGGCCCATAAACCCTCTTACATGAAATTGAAATGCTGGCTACATCATCACCGCATCTAATTATTTGACTCGTTGGGCTAAAGTAGCTCTTGTTAAAGACTGTACTATTATTATCACATCCATATTCACATTTGAGAACATTATTTCAATATTTGGCTATCCAATGAGCTTGAGAAGTGACCACGGGTCACACTTCATCAATGAGATTATTGCCACTTTGACGTGAGGGTTTCTGATTTAACACCACAAAAGTAGTTTTTATCATCTACGAGAAAATGGAACAGTGAAATCTTTTAATAAGATATTGGAGAAGGGTCTTACTAAGGTGTTTTTTGCTAACTAGGATTACTGGGATGAGAGAGTTCCTACTATTTTGTGGGCCTATCACACTATTGTAAAAAGAATGAATAAATCTACCCCTTTTCAACTTGTATATGGAAAAGAGGTTGTGGTACTTGCTGAGTTTATTGTTCCAAATTTACCCATTGTGTAAGCCACCAAAATATCCAATGATGATTTTGTTGCAAAGTGCTTACAATAGCTATGGGAATTAGATGAGCAATGCTTTCTAGTTGATTTCCATTAAAGCATGGAGAAAGAAAGATAAAAAACTTAGCATGATCGACATATCAAGTCTAAATATTTTTCCGTGGGAGACTAAGTTCTGCCATATGATAGTAATTATATCAAGCATCTTAGAAAATTACAGATTCATTGGTTGGGTGCTTTCATTATTGAATAAATAAGAGAACTTGGGTTGTAAGGATCACACAACTTGATGGTATTATTTTTCCTAGTTGGGTGAATGGTGCACGTCTGAAACCCTACTATGCTCACTAAAATCATTTTGTTTTATCTTCTCTCTATTTGATAGCACTGATTAGATTTAGGATTGAGTCAGCCGTGTTAGTCTACTTATTAACTTTAGTTGCATTAGTCATATGTCTTAGTTCTTAGTTGTGACCTATTGCAACCCATTGTGGTTGGGGAGGTGTATATTGTCATTTATCTTATCTATTGATTCATTTAAAGCAAGTCTTTTTAGTTATTGAGACTTTTCCCTGTAACAATCAATTTTTGGTGATTTTATTTCCGATTTAATTCGTTGAGGTACCTTTGGTTATATTTTATTTCCATATCTGTTATAGCATCATTCAACACTCACATAGACCTGATGCTTTTATGGCCTTGGGAAGTCCCTTTACCCTTGCAGACTTGAGTTTGTCATAAAATGATATATTTCAAAATCCATATATGACTATGCCCACTACAAAAACGTGGAGATGTGTGGGTCCCAAAACACTGTACCCACGTACACATTTTTAAAATTGAAAATAAATAAATAAATAAACACTATTTTTTGGGTGAGTTTTATGGGTTTTACCAAGAGCCCACCTACGATAGCCCATGGCCTAACTGAAAGAACCAATTTGAGGTGGTATATATATAGAGGTATTGAAATTATAATCAATTTCCTCTAGATCAAGTCTGATTTTCTTTTACCTCCTGCACTCCTAGTCTTTAGGAAACCATGGTTTCCCTTGTAGATATGATCAGTCCCCTTATATAGAATCTCCTTGCATCTATTAGAGATTTTTTGTTCTTGGATTGGGATGGATGGATCCGAAGGAAGTCTTCAACAGTGCATTTGGCCTAGATCAAGTTGTATCTATCCTATATTTACTATTATTTATCAATAAAGAAACTCATGTCTTGTTCCCAATATATGCTTTCATCTTATGAGTGATATTCTAAATTGTTATTTATGATGATCTAACATATTTTTATGCATGCAATTTGAATTTTATATTCTATCTATGCTTCCGTGATTGATTTTTAGGTTAGAGGGTTTGGACTATAATATCCGAAAAGGGGAATGCATCAATACATGAAAATAAAACTAGAAATAGAAGTGTAAATCAACTTATAAACATTGGATACCAATATGGAGACATAACATCATGTATTATATGAGAACAAAAATACATAATAGTGAGGCATGAATCATATACAATGAAGGAACAAGCCTCCCATAAGAAATCACTCCACAAATGAACTGCTGTCACAATACAAGAATTCCGGAGACTGCTACAACGCAGTTAAAAACACACTGCTACAGAAAAATAATGTACAAATGATGTAGGGTTGTTATATGCCTCAAAATATATGCCCAATACAGATCTAGGCTCAATACAAACACCTACAAAGAACCCAGAAAGGGTTTTCAGAAATACACCCTATACAAGATGGGATCTAAAGCCCAATGGCTGAAGATTCACTGAAAACTGAAGAACAAGAGTGTAGAAGGCTGAAATATAATAGATATGATGTAGATCCCCTCAAATTCCTCCCGCCATGAAAGGATGATCCCCTCAATCACAAGAAAACACTACAAAGGAACCACAAGATCTTCCACTGAAGTTTCCCTCCAAAATAACCCAATTTCTAGTTGGAACAATGCTTAAAATGATGGGAAATATATGGCCTCATGCCAAAGATCTAAAATATGCTAAATGCCTCTCCAAATAGATCTCTCTAACACAACACAATAACCTGCAGAAACTGCGCTAATGAAGAAAGCTAAAGCTTGGCTTGAAAGCCTGAATGTGGAAATGAATATAATACTATTCCAGGAGGCCTCTCAAGGGAAGAGGTGGTATTCCCTCTTGGCAACACCTGGTGCTAAACATCACAATAACCCCGCTAAACAATAAGAGGAAGCAATAGTCTAAGAAGACCAATATCGAAATAGTAATCTAAAACATGTTCTCAAATGGCTGCCATCCTCTTTCTTAAATAGAATATGAGCTAGCTTGCCCTGGGCCCCACTCAATTAGTTCATTTCCTTCATGAGATCCATCTCCCTCCAAAACTGCATTATTCCTCAATTAATCTCCACTCCTCCATAACAGCGTTGTTGACTTGGTCAAAGTTGACTGAATCAACATGATCCAACCCTCTTCACACTTGGAGGTGCTTTATTTAGCTGTTGAAAAAGGTCACCTTTCACAATTGAAGTGTTTTTATTGCTGCGAAGGAGACTTAGGGGCCTCCCCACCCACTTATTCACCTACCTAGTGACAAAATAAACTATAATATTACATTTAGTTGAAGGCTATGTTTTTGGAATATTACAGTCCTTCCCTAAAAAATGTTGCTTGTCCTCAAGAAACTGTATAAGGAGAGAAAAATTCCTC